>AP027112.1:46744618-47344618 GCA_028142955.1 Pinctada fucata | reverse complement strand
CCCTGGACGGCCATATTTTTTTAACCTGTCGGCCTGAAAAAAACACTAACTAGGTAGAGGACCTTGATTACATGTTTCCTGTAAGGTTTCATGACATTCTGTGCAGCGGTTGCAAAGGAGAATTCCAAAATGTGTCATCCAATCAGAGACCTCGGCGGCCATATTTGTTGACCGATCGGCACGAAAAACACAAACTTCGTAGAGGACTTTGGGTACTTGCTTCATGTAAGGTTTTATGAAATTCTGTGCATCGGTTGCAGAGGAGAAGTCAAAAAATGTGTCAGCCAATCAAATCCCTCTGCGGCCGTATTTGTTAACAGTTCGGCACGAAAAACACAAATTTGGTAGAGGACCTTGGGTACTTGCTTCCAGTAAGGTTGTAAGTTTTCATGAAATTCTGTGCAGCGGTTGCAGAGGAGATGTCGAAAATGTGTCAGCCAATCAGAGTCCTGGGCGGCCATATTTGTTGACCGATCAGCACGAAAAACGCAAACTTGGTAGAGGACCTTGAGTTCTTGCTTCCTGTAAGGTTTTATGAAATTCTGTGCAGCGGTTGCAGAGGAGATGTCGAAAATGTGTCAGCCAATCAGAGTCCTGGGCGGCCATATTTGTTGACCGATCAGCAGGAAAAACGCAAACTTGGTAGAGGACCTTGAATTCTTGCTTCCTGTAAGGTTTTATGAAATTCCGTGCAGCGGTTGCAGTGGAGATGTCGAAAATGTGTCAGCCAATCAGAGCCCTTGGCGGCCATATTTGTTGACCGATCGGCACGAAAGAGTTAAAAACACAAACCTGATAAAGGACCTTGAGTTCTTGCTTCCTGTAAGGTTTCGTGAAATTCCTTGGAGAGATTTCAGAGGAGAAGTCGAAAATGTTAGAAAGTTAACGACAATCGACGGACGGACGACAGACGACGGACGCCGCGCTATGAAAATAGGGAGGTCGAGATGTCCTACGTGTTATTTGTACGTGTACTTGTATTCTTTACGCTATTGTGACGTCATCATTTATTGCGTTTGGCGTCATTTGCTCTACAAGGACACGTAGCAAGTGAACCTCTAAAGTGCGATATACACGTAGGTCTTTACTTCAAGATATTTCATCCCCTTTATTCTATCAAATAGCATAAAAATATAGCATTCAATTCAGAATGATTTGTTGGTTCTTTTCAATATAGATTTAACCGAACTTAATGTTCCTTTTGAATTTAACCTGTCCAAATGTCAACTCAACTTCATTACGATTTTACAAGTACACGAAATGGTCTTTGAAAAGAAATCTCAACAACAGTAACGTATAGTTCAACTTGTAAACTAGACGTACCCGTACAATCTTAACCTCTCTAATAGCTCACTTGAGCTTCGCGCAGGTGAGCTAAAAATAAACGAACAGCACTTTGTCAAGAACAACATTGAACAGAGTATTGAAATGAACAATGATAACCCTCCTTTTTCAATCTTCGCACTTCTGTTTAGCAAACTTTGACAGATATTTTCTTCGATTTGAACAATGTTATCAAGAATCGTAATGTAATTCTGTATAGGTAAGCACTGCCCAACACTTAGCTAGCGGTCTTGTACACGAAAAGTCACGGAATATATCATTTTCGTATCCCATTGCATGAATGACAAATAAAGTAATTTGACATGGATTTAATCTATTCTTTTAAATGATTATTACACTCTACACCATAGCTAAATGATAGTAATTCATCTAGAAATACTTTCGTATATATACTGAGTAAAATTCTCATAATGGCGGCACACATAATGCAGGGAATTGTTGGTTGAAGGTTTTTGAAAGCGTCAGTATGCATCTTTTCTTCCTTATTTTCGACAATTTTCCACTTGTTTCGTATATATATATTTATATATGTGTGCGACCATTAAAGCCTGCTTAAGCGGGTCCTTCGCTTCCGCTTGCACGCCTCGCTATAATAGGTTTTATGTCGACTCGTTTTATCGTATATTTGAATATTATCAACATCTTTGCATTTATACTTTATCCTTTCTTTGACAAAAAGTTTTGATATTGCTAAGAATGAAACAGTTTCACAGTTCTAAAAAAAGGTCCTTTAGCATCATATCCCACCCCTCCTGCTACGTCTTTCGGTATTTTCATACATAACTTTCCTTTCACGGTCTTTCGCCATAATTCATTGGGTTTTTTTAGGATCACTGACGAGGTTTAAGTACTCGAAATGTGCATGTCTGGTCCATGCTGCAAATTTATCTGTACTTAAATGATGCAATGAATTTGAAGACGTAACATTAGTACATATCTGTTATATATAGTTACAACTGAGTAATTGTGAAATCATTTTTCTTCTTAATCACATCATGCAACTGTTTCTGATATGTTTTCTTCCTTTTTTCAAGAAAGGGGTAGAAGACTTTTAAAGAAAGCAGCAGCAGCACAAACCACATTTGTGAAAACAAAGGCCTTCAAACACCTTCTTAAATGCCTGAAGACATCAAATGTAATAACGATTACTGGGACGTTTGGATCTGGGAAGAAAACTTTAGCTTCACAACTTGCTCTCTTTTTCTCGACTCGACATTATGTGATCATTCCGATCAACGATTGCCAAGAAATGTCACAGTGCTTAAATCTCGATGAAAATCAAATATTTATCATCAATGATCCATTTGGAACTTCGAATCTTGATGTAAACGTATTTGTGAGATGGACAAAATACCACGAGGAAATTTCTTATAAGCTGAAAAATTCATTACGCTCCAAGATGATATTTACATGCAGGCTGCAGATATTCAAGAATGTGATATCGAAACCATCTTTTGATATTTTACGTCAGAATGCGACTGATATATCGAAGGGTGTATATGGATTGTCATACAGAGAAAGGCAGTCCATTTGGAGAGTGTACGGTCTGTCGTATGATAAACCAAATGATATTCCGGAATTTTACAGTCCATCTTTTCCCTTCCTGTTCAAGGCAGTCAGAGATGGGAAAATGAAAGCAGTTACACATTTAGACATTTACAAAGATGAGATCGGTCAATGTTTACTGAATGAAAATTACTCCTTCATACTTCATCTTGTCTTAGCAAGTAAAAATCAGCTAACAAAAGGAGAGGACAACATTAAGGATTCTGTTAAAGATTTACGAATACCAGTACCATCAACGTATGGTGTTCTGCATCAGACACATTTAGATGCGTTAGAGGGAACATTTCTCAAAGAGACAGGGGGAGTTTACAGTTTCGTCAATGACACTGTGTATGATATACTCGCTTATAAATCGGGATTGCTATCGAAAGGCTTCGCGATTGAAAATTGTTCAAGAGATTTCTTCAAAAACGACCTTACATTCAACACAAGAAAGCAGAGTAATTCCGAGTTAACTCTTTTTCTACATAGGGATGACTTTGAAAAATGGTTCGAGAGATTTCAATTTGAGATAAGGAATGGTTGTTTCTTGGATATAGTTTGTTGCCCTGAGTTTTCTGACGAATGCATACAAACTCTGGTCCTTGAGAAGTTAAAAGGCATACCACCAAAAGGGATTACGGAAATACTGAAATATAAAGAAGAGAGAATCCAAATGACTGAAATTTTTTCTCCAAAGCTAAGTTGCATCCTACAAGAATTCCCTTTCAACAAAGGGGTCACATTTATCTGTGCCGTACTGATTGCAAAATATTATGAACATGTTATAGTTGTTTGGAAAATATTGAAAAAATCAAAGCAGATAAAATGCATAGACTTAGAAGATATTATGAATGCAGCAGTGATAAGTGGTAACGTTGATTGTTTGGAGAAAATAGTTAAAACACTATGGAAACGAAAGCATATTTTACCATTTGTTGATCTAAGACGTGAATACTTCTACAAGAGGCTTTTCCGAAATTTGTATCCGATATGTTTATCTTGCGCATGCGGTCACATTGGTTTAGTGAGACATTTTCTTCAACTAGGTTTTAATGTCAATGAAACGAATAAGCAGGGTAAAGGATCACTAGCATATGCAGTGAGATTTAGAAATGAAAAAGTAGTTCAATGTTTGATCAACAACGGCGTTGATATAAATCCCAGAGACGATGAAGGGAAATCACCCCTTAATATGGCTGTTAGAGACCATGCTATTCTAGAAATGCTGTTAGTTAATGGAGCAAACATAAAAGTTAGTAGTCATGATTGTGAAAACGTCTTAATGTCGGCATGTGGACAAGAGGAAATACTGGCAGTAAAAACCATATTGCGATTTTGCAGACGAAATCTTACAATTGAAAATAAACATATTTTTATCAATGAAAAGAAAAGCAATGGATTCACAGCTTTGCATAAAGCATGTGAATGTAGAGACAAACATACTAGAAAAACCATAGCTACTTTACTATTAATGGAAAACGCAAGCCCAAGAACATTTGACAAATCACAACGTTCATCGCCTTTGCATTTAGCGGCAGCATATGATGATTCAGACCTTGCAAGCTTGCTACTGCAGAAGGGTGCTGATGTCAATTGGGCAGATAATGACAGAGTCACCCCCCTCTTTATAGCTTCCGAAAATGGGTTTTCAAGCATTGTAAATGTACTTATTAGTCATAGAGCTGATTGCACGATATGTAGGAAAACAGATGGTGCCTCACCTTTGCTTATAGCTGCCGAGAGGGGTCATCCAGAAGTCGTAAGGAAATTGTTGGATAATTTAAAAGACGAAGAAGACATTAACTTTGTTAATCATCAAAATAACACACCGCTTCTGATGGCAGCATTAAATAACCACACAAACGTATGCGAAGTTTTGGTTGAAAATGGAGCAGACGTCAACATTTCAAACTATAATGGTTATACTCCAATTCATGTGGCATCAAGAAATGGGAACGCAAAACTTGTCAATATGTTTCTTCAAAAAGGAGCAAATATCGACTGCCAAACAACTGAAAACAAAAATACACCTTTACATTTGGCAGCTATGATGGGAAACAGGAGGGCTGTCAAGATTTTGCTTGCACGAGGTGCTGACATGGAAATGAAGAATAACGAACTCCAAGGTCTTACGCCACTTGCCAAAGCTACTTATATGAAACACACAGAAATAATAGATCTACTAATTGCATTTAGAAAGTACGGATTGGCATCCCCTGAATTTCAAACTATGACAATCCAAAGTCCGCAGTCTCAAGCGTCCTTGTACTCGTCAATGTCTTCTTTAAATGAATGGGATGCTGCAGCTCCAAGACGTTTTGAGCAATTGCAAGGAAATAATTCTTTACATGAGATCTCATCCTTAGAGAGATTGCCATCGAAGAGGAGTATGGCACACAGTTCAACTGATAGTGTGGTCTGTAGTGATAAAGGTAGCATAAAGTCTACACGTTCCTTGACATGTCTTTTCTTACCTTGACTTGACTTGAGATTCAATAAACTTGACGATAGAGATCCCAAGTATTCGAGATTTGCATTGTGTGATTATCTCTCTTAGGTGTTCCTTATACTGTATATTGATAATGTCTTAAATAATAAATATGAGAATATTATAAAAGGCTTAGTTTCTATCACATGTATTCAGATATTTATACAAGTACAAGGTACGTGTAAACTCAATTTGCCGAATAGCCTCCCGCCTCTACCAAGAAACATCAAAGAAGTACCTAACCGTCATTCAGTCTCAAAGTCGAGAAGGTAAAGCAAAATCGTGAGAATTCCCATTTCAATTTTCTGTAAATAGTTGAGGTAATTTATTCCAAAGCATGATTTAAATTCAAAGCTCAATCATTATCTATAGCTATACACCAATAGCTACACACCAACAGTTAGCTATTAGTTAGTTCCTATAGCTACACACCAAAAGTTGCATCTAAAATTTACCATTACAAACAATTCTTGCAGTGTATTGATTTAAGTAATCCCTCACTACATCCACTTCCTTGCGAATGTTCTTCATCGGATTTTAACTACTCTCCTTGTGGACACGTTATTACTGGTGACCTTAGTATAGCCAAGAACGACAAGTTGAGAGAATTGTTTAAAAAGGGTCCCAAATACAGAGAAAGTATGTCCTTTACATGGAACCAAAATTTCAAAATTATCATGGACTCTTGTGAGGAATATGCAAGACGTTGGGCAAAGAAAGAGGATGTACAGCTCGACACCCTTTCCGAATGGATAAAATCCATCAGAGGGTTACTTTTATCTAGAATTAACCGATTAAAATCAACTGTGAACACCAGATTCGAGTCTATATTTAAAGACCCTGATGTTATCACAGAGCTTATCTACCTCCAAGAACATTATGTCAACACACAAAGCCTCAAATAACTACACATTTACTTGCAAAAAGTACTATTCCGATAGTCTATACATGTATAAAGAGTTGGGTTTAAATTCGACACCTGGAAATCCCACTTACACCCCAACAAACCTTTCTGCCTCTGAAATAATAGATAACCACAAATCAGCTCTTGCTTCCTTTGGCTTCCAAACTAACAATTTAAATTTAGATTTACCATACTTATACTGCATACCTAAAATGCATAAGAATCCGTACAAACAACGTTTCATCGCTGGTTCCTCAAAATGTTCTACCAAATCTGCATCGATCTTACTCACCAAAGTTTTATCTGAAATCAAATCTGGGCTTCAAAAATATTGTTCGACAGTATATTCTCGCAGTGGTATCAACCAGATGTAGATTTTAAAGAATTCGAAGGAACTTTTAGAACATCTAAAATCCACTCACTTTAGTAAAGTTCATTCGATCAAAGCCTTTGATTTTTCGACACTTAACACTACAATTCCACATTCTAAATTGAAAAAAAGACTCGCAAATATTATAAGTAATGCGTTTACAAGTAAGAACGGTAATCGCAAATACAAATTTATTGTTGTGAACTATGACAAAACCTACTTTGTAAAAGAAAAGTCCGATTCTGAAAATAAGTACACTGAAACAGATATTATTCAGATGTTAAACTTTTTGATCGACAACATTTTTGTGGTGTTTGGAGGAAAGGCATTTCAGCAAATTGTCGGAATTCCAATGGGAACCAATTGTGCCCCACTCCTTGCCGACATTTTCCTTTACTCGTACGAAGCTGAATTCATTCAATCTTTGGTCTCTGAAGGGAAAAGATACTAAGCTTCTGACTTCACTTACAGATACATATACGATGTGTTGTCCATCAATAATCCAAAATTTGCGGATTACCTGAGCAGTATCTATCCTTCAGAGCTTGAAGTCAAAGAAACTACTGAGACAAATAATTCAGCATCCTATTTGGACATAATGTTGTCCTACGACACTGATGGTCACATGAATACCTCCCTCTATGACAAACGTGACGACTTCAGTTTCAGCATTACAAACTTTCCTTTCCTGAGTAGCAACATTCCTTCATCTCCAGCTTATGGCGTATTCATATCTCAATTAATACGCTATGCCAGAGCAAGTACCAAATATACGGATTTTGTTCTGAGAGCTAGGCGTCTTGCAGATAAGCTTCTCAGTCAGGGATATGTTTGTGACCGACTAACATCATCACTGAGGAAGTTCTACGGTCGATTTGGGGAACTCGTCATACACTATGATGTCCCACTCTCCAGAATGGTTGATGATATTTCGTCATAGACCATTTGAACCATCCAACCAAAGATTGTACTCTATGTCTTCCGAAATGGAAGTAACCGGATGTGACAGTTCTACCGAATTGAAGCGGCGGGTGTTGCATGCAAGCAGGAGATGCTTACTCTTCCTGGGCACCTGGTCTCACTCCCACATCGGGAGTTCGCTTCTTTTCATGTGGTGGAGGTTTTTGTTTGTTTGCTTTGGTTCCTGTTTTGTCCTGATTTTGTATGCCTTCAGTTTCTGATTTTCTGAATTATCGATTTTGTGCTGTATATAGGGATATGGTCATTATCCATATTTGTCATCTATTTTGTTTTTGGTTGTTGTTGTTTTTGTTCTGTAATTTTTGTTTAACTGAAGTCTCAAGATTATCAATATTGAAATAGATACTCTATTGTAAACAATTCATTGCCGGATATGCGCATTTAATCAAATATTTATATCTTATCAGCGATGCTTAATGATGGAATAGAGGAAATCCAATTAATAATTATATTCAACAAATATGGTGCCGTAGAATTCAAAAATATATTTCAAGTCTAGTGTCGGGACACTAAAACTAAAGGAATTATATCCTCGGGAACTAGCAGTCCACCATGCCGTAAAATCAGGTCTTAAATGATGCTATTGAATTTAATTATGTTTAATATACCAACCTAGTGTTTGAAATTAGCAATATCGAAATATACATGCTCGAAAAAATCAATGCACAACATGCATCAGCCAATTATGTTTCATATGTGATGCTCATGGTCCGAATCTATATAATGAAAATGCGAAAGCGATATTCTCAACCTGACGTAAGATATATACCAATTTAAAGAACCAGGTAATGGCAGAGCTATGCCTTTAAAGTGATGTTCCTTGAATATAGAATTTCCACATCGCAGAAACCCTCTCCCTTAATTCTTTATACAAACACCCTTGAAATACACATAATCAAATAATTAAGGAAATGAGGTCTTTGGATCTCCAACAGGATTCTATTGAAGCAAAGAACTAAACACCTGAATATACAGAGTGGACAGTGGACAAGCACAACAAGAGACATGAAAGAGACATGGAAGATCAAACACCAAAGACTACATTTAACATTTAACAATAACATATTCATTATTACACTAAAGACTACACATAAACCACGAGACTAATGGCCAACGTCAGACGTGGGACTGTCATCTGCCACGTCAAATATTGTGTTAATCCGAGTAACGTGCACACAACCCTCCCACTTGTAGGATAGCAAAGCAGTCTCACTGATTTACAATTGCTGTGTATGATCAATAGCATCTTATCACAATTACAGCTTTTCATGCCCCGTTTTCGTCGAGCAGGACTTACTTACTCATTTCACATTTTAATGCATGCACTATGCTTATGTTTGTATTTAGAGAACATGAGTAAAATATATTTTAGTCAGAGCTACCAAAACATACACACCAATTTATATATTTCCATAGAGAAAAGGAAATGATCTCCAGCATGACCACCCTGCATTCACCCAGCGAAACATACACAAAAGAAAGTGACACATAAATGACATCATACAAACTCCAAATCGCAAAATGATACAACAATATTCACTAGAACATCATACAAAACAGTCGTAACAGACGTACAGAGACATTAGACATTAGAGAGGTTTAGTTACAAGTTCTTTCAACGTCTACGTATGACGTACACGTCACCATTTGACGTCATAATCAGAAGAGGTCGTTTAGTTACACGTACGAATCGTAGTAGGTACAGGTATAGCTATGTAGTAAGGTGTACATGTAGCTAGCTTCTATTCAATCGGTTTAATCTGCGAGAAAAATACATCGAGCTTCGTAAAACCTCGATGCAAGGAAAGTAAGAATCCTAAACGTGCTTTATAACACGCAAAACTGGAAGTTCGATAAATAATAAGTCTGGAAAATTTCAAAGAAGTTACCCGTTCTGTCGTTACGTGTAGAGCGTCGTTTACACGTCCATTACGTGTAGCTATACGTCACGTCATGACGTCATTTGAACGAAGATCGCAGGAAGTGATGACGTCATACGTAGACGTCGTGCTTAAACTTGTAACTAAACCTCTCTATTGATGACAACACATAAAAGGAAGGAGACCAATGTGCACTCAGCGCCGACTTTGGACGGCCATCTGCTTTCAGCAAATGGTGTGGTTATCTGGATTACGTACACACAATCATCCTACTTTTACGGATACACAAAGGTCTCCATAGACACACAATTGTTGTATAAACATAAAACTTCTCACTGTAAGGTGACATCACAAAAAAGATACTAGTTAAACGCAGCTGCCTCTTGTAACACAGATTCTAAATGGATCAAAAAAAATTCTATGGCATGCGTATAACAGTCTGTGTTCGGCTGGCTGAAGCGAGCTGAAGATCAATCACCCGAGAAGTCTGACCAACTTTCGGATAGGACAGAAAATCAAGACCAAGTCTTCTCTGACGAGAATTCAGCAAGGCCCATCATGGAGTCCCGTCGTCACGGTTGACTAGTGTGCAACGTTGGGAAAGACACTGGTACAAAACTGTTGGTCCAGTGACAAATATGGATAATGACCATATCCCTGTATACAGCACAAAATCGATTATTCAGAAAATCAAAAACCGAAGGCATACAAAATCAGGATAAAACAGGAACCAAAGCAAACAATCAAAAAATCAGGAACCGAAGGCATACAAAATGGGGATAAAAACAGGAACCAAAACAAACAATCAAAAACCTCTACCACATGAAAAGAAGCCCAGTGTTCACCATAACAGTATATTTCACAGGAATATATATTCCTTTTTAAGACGATCGTTGATAACTGTTGTGTATTGTTTTTGGTCATGTTATAAAATGTTCACCTAGAATCAACATAATACTATTGAATCACTAAGGTGAGACAAATTGTTGTGACCGAAGATAAACTAAAATGAAGAAAAAGTCTATGGAATAGTATTGAAGTTGAAGTTTTCATATAAATAAAAACATGTGTTTGTGAGGCACGAATGCCCCCGTTGGCACCTTTGATATTAAAATAGCTCTCTATGCCTCTCTGAACGCAAAAGAAACAATTTGATAACACGAGATGTGTCCCGTACCTGAGAAATTATTTCAAGTTTATTCTTGATTTTTCATCTTTTCCATATTAATATATTATAATTATTATTTGGTCGTAGATTTTTTTTAATTATGTTTCTGAATCGACTCTACAGGAGCACTCACAATACGGAACTCAAATTACTGTAATAAACTTGGCTTGTCTGAAACTTTGGCTTGAAGCACCACTGACGAGGATTTACTATCCTATCCGAAACACCTATCTAGTGCATTAAATTTCGTTTGAATTATCAATATTGAGAAAAATATTCTATTATCAAATTTCAGTACACCATATCGTCGGTGACTTCGAAAAATGTCGTGGGTCATTATACAACTCCTGAACAAGTATTTCATACTCCGAGATCAAGACCTCATGGTAAAAAATTTAGTTATCCATGGGAAGGTCTTGTCACAAGGAATGCACATGTGAAATATGAAAGTCCTATCACTTACCATTAAAAGTTGTGGCCAAGGTAAAAGTTTTTAAAAAGTAGGTCAATCTCCAAGGTCGATATCACAAGGTCAAATTTTTTGGTATCCATGGAAAGGTCTTGTCACAAGGAATACACATGTGAAATATGATAGCCCTATCACTAACCATTTATGGCCAAGGTTTAAGAGCGGACAAACAGACAGACAAACGGACACGCCAAAACCTATATGCCCCCAAATCTTCGATTACGGGTGCATAAAATATTGCCTATAGTACAGGGTTTTTTCAACTGATCTGAAATAAGCATAGTCGAGAGCCATGTTGATGAGTCCGATACCCCTGTGTTGTGGAGTGCGAACTGAAAAGGAACAAACATCATGGTGCTAATATATATATAACGATGAACATCATGACTTTTCACCGCAGAGAGTTTCGATGGGAAGCAATATAACAGAGATTCTCTACACAGCAAAATTTTCCAATAAATTCATTGACAGATTTGTTTCCATAGTCTATAATTGAATTAGTCATATTTTCGACTTTGCCTACGTCTTTACTGTAATATTGTTGGTTTTTTCAAAGCCTTACAATTACAAGAAGCAAGGAGTCCACAAGTTAGCATTCTGTCCTGTTTGTAAGTATGTAAGTTGATCTGTTTATATATACATGTAGGTCAAGTGAGAGGGTTTTGGATATGTATCAAATCACATTATCATACCTCTACTTTTTTCCTATATAAAAAAATATTTTTATTAGTATATTTCATAAAAAATATTATTAATATAGCTGTAATATACGCCTGATAAGACTATTAGTATCTCCCTGCAAAGAGTGCGTTATTTGGGAAGACTATTTCCCAAGGGAATTAGTCTCGAAGTAAGGCGGAGCTTCTGTGCGTGACTATGGTGGCTAATTTGTGCCATGTCGCGTTGTCGCGCCGCGCTTTGTCGCGTTGTTGTATTGTTGCGTTGTCGAATTGATAAAGATCAGGTATTTCCAAAATCATAACTAAATTAGGGCTAACTAACCCTATGTTGGAACCCTAGGGTTTACTAGAAGACTATGGTTAGGCCTTAGGGTAAACTTACCCTGAGTGCAATCCCTTTTTTCGACTTAGACAGGGGTACGGTAAGCTTACCCCAAGATGGAAACGTTAGAGTTAGGGTTTGTTTAGGGTTAACCCTAGCCCTAACCGTCCCATCTTGGGTTAGTTAACCCTAATTTATGATTTTGGAAATACCTGATCTTTATCAACGCGACAAAGCGCAGCGCGATAAAGTGCAGTGCGACAACACGACAACGCGACATGGCACAAATCAGCCACCATGCGTGACGCTTCGCCTATGTAAACATGTCTAGTCTCGAGGAAGCAGAATCGTGCTAATCCTTCAATGGTATGCTTAAACGGTATAATATACAAAATATAGGTAAATTAAGGTAATCAAAGATTACGAAACTCATCTCGAGGCAGCAAAATTCAATTTAAACATATTAAGTATACTACATGTATATTGGTTTTTAAAGGCAAAATCATTCAAGCGGAAAAGAAGGTCAAGGACATTTTATGAAAGTTTGATCAAAGATACATCTAATATGCAAGTTTGGTACATGAAGCACTTATACTTAGCGCAACGTTGGCTTTTAAAGGCAAAGTCACTCAATCGGGAAAAGTAGGTCAATCTAATTTCGTGAAAGTTTGATAAAAGATACAGCCAATATGCAAGTTTATTATATGTAGCCCTTATGCTTTACTCAATAATGGCTTTTTAAAGCAAAATCACTTAAGTGCAAAAAGTAGGTCAGAATGTTTAAATAATGTCTTCAAATTAGTTGAAGAAGTTCAATAAGCTGAGTCCGAAGTACGGGTCCTTTTCAGCATCCAAAGATGATTACTTGTGCAAGTTTGGTTACTGTAGCATCAGTACTTTGTCAGATACTGAGCTACCCCAAACTTCTTTTTTTAAAAAAGTCACAGAGCTACCTACAACTTCTTAACAAAATCTCTTAAGCGAAAAATGTAGGTCCAATACAGCAACCGATGCATGGGTTCAACTCAGCATCCCAAAATGAATCACTTGTGCAAGTTTGGTAACCGTAGCATTAGTACTTTGCAAAATCCTGAGCTATCCCAACTTCTTAACCGGACTTGGACGACAATGGAACTAGCTAAAGCTCACTCAACTTTGTCAAGGTGAGCTAAAAAGTTCATCTCTTCTTATATTATTGACAACACAACAATTTGAACAAGTTGGTTTTTCTGCTGATGGATTGTTTCGTCCCAGCGGATATCGTAAGTATAGTTTCATAGTTTCGTCACTAGACTTCTAGACTTGAGATATATTTATAAATTCTTCGTCACAAAGTCCAAAGACAATTTTTCTAAAAGAGGTTTCTCCCTGGTTGCACAGCTCTGTCCCTAGCTAGTTCTTTGGCAGAGATATTAGGTAAAGTTTAGGCTTTTGTTCTTCATTATTTCATATCATTTGAATTTCCTTTTTCCAGCCTCGAGCAACTCTGATGAGACATATCTTGTTGAAATGTGCATATGGTGTGCTGAAATTTTATGAAAGAATATTTTGATGTTGACCATTTTCTAGGGTTTTTTCATGGGTCTTCTTTGCTTCTGTTTTCAGGTCCGAACCAATTACTAAGATGGTCGATGATGGTTTTTGGTATCTAATGACAGTGTTTTGAATATTACTCTCTCGATTCACTAAACTGAATTTCATGCAATCTTGTAGTGAAAAGGTACTTTTGTTGACCTGACCATTCAATTTAGATTTGGTTGGCAAGTGTTCTATTTTGTAACTGTTTAGGTAACCAATGAGACATATCATTAAAATCTCGGGTGAGATATTCAGGCCAAGCTAGGCCTACTCTCAGGTGAGACATTCAGGCCAAGATAGGCCTACTCTAAGGTGAGATATTCAGGCCAAGCTATGCCTACTCTAAGATGAGATATTCAGGCCAAACTAGGCCTACTCTAAGGTGAGATATTCAGGCCAAGCTAGGCCTACTCTAAGGTGAGATATTCAGGCCAAGCTAGGCCTACTCTAAGGTGAGATATTCAGGCCAAGCTAGGCCTACTCTCAGGTGAGACATTTAGGCCAAGATAGGCCTACTCTCAGGTGAGACATTCAGGCCAAGCTAGGCCTACTCTAAGGTGAGATATTCAGGCCAAGCTAGGCCTACTCTAAGGTGAGACATTTAGGCCAAGCTAGGCCTACTCTAAGGTGAGATATTCAGGCCAAGCTAGGCCTACTCTACGGTGAGATATTGAGGCAAAGCTAGGACTCATTTCCTTCAGATAAATAATGACAAGATATCCATATGTTATAATTTCATCTATTATACTTAAACAATCACTCACATCAATGTCATACACACAAAGCAAATTTTCAAAGTTTAAATAAAACACTCAGCTTAGGGACAACCCTGTCAGGATTCTATATGACAGCATTCAAAGGATGTATACATTACATAGTGTAACATGTGTCAGAACTGAACACAACTTAAAAGTGAGTCTAACTTAGTAACTACAAACAGAACAATTCCATTCATTTTGTACGTGTAAATATTAGTTTATGAGAAACCCAAGTAACATGTTTAGCCCTGAGACTGTCTGTTGGAGACCTAATTCATTTACTCAAATACTTCAACAAGCCGAAAATATCGAAATCCCTACTTCAGTTTACAAATACTCTAAATCCAGTAAATAGAGTCTTATACATTAAAAGATGAAGAGATCAAATCAAAAAGATAAATAATGTTGCAATAACCCTTTCATTTGATTCCAAAAGTTAAAAATAATTTCCCTGACAAAGTGATTAATTAAAATTATCAATAGGTAAGTATTCCATATCTATGATAATCAAAACAATTTCAAAATTTTGGTTTATTGTTTTTCCCCTTATTTTCAAGAGAGCACATTATTTTACTTTTTAATATGACATTTTCCCATGCTTGTGTTAAATGCCTATTTAAAATTTATCTGAGCATGTAGATAGTTGGTACAGCTACATGGAATAAAGTTATATCATTGTAAAATAAAATTAATCTAGTACACATGTATACACCTATGGTGTCTTTACGAATAGGTTCTACTGACAATATACAATGTATCAACAAACTGGGTATATCTAAAACTTTAAAACTAAAACTGTGAAGGTGCCAAACTAGAATTTGCTCAAATCATTACAAATAAATCACTTTTTTTTAACATGTGACCAAAATGTTTGAAATATTGATATAACTAATAATTTTGCAGCTTGACAAAAATTAAACCTGGCACATTTTTTTAAAGTTTTTAAGCCAATATATGTTACTAGAATTTCAAAATATCTTCATTTTTTCAAAAATGCAAAATTCTGTAGTTACAAGCAATTCTAAAATCTACATATTACTAGACTTGTTCTTAATCTACTAGAATATCATATTACCAGACTTGTTCTTAATCTACTAGAATATCCCAAAGTTTAACCCTTTACTACATGTTTTTAAAAGTCATAGTATTAGATAAATTGTACACTAATTACCTGTTTCTAAATGTTTTAACAGATTCACATGTTTACACTGCAGACATAGCGCACAATTCAGCCTCTTTCATAAATGTTTTTTACACAATGTATTTTGAAAAATTCGTACTGCTGCCTTAAAAATGGTGTTGGGTATCTATGGAAACACACTTGTTTTTATCACAAACCGCATTTTAACACTTGTTCTTTACAATATATATATACTCATGGTAATAAACCAGTGAAATTCACATGCTATCACCTTTCACAGTATGAACAATCACATACCCTTCATGTATAAACCTCGGCAAAACTTTCGCAGAAGCCAAAAATAGAATTCTAAACATTTCACTTTTTTAACATTTTTCATCAACAATCGTTCCTTTTCCCAGATATTTACATCTCTTTCAAGCTGTTTTAATTGCATACAGAATACATAGAAGTGGTGATGGAATAGACTATGTGAATGAGATAAAAAAAATTCAACATAAAC
Source organism: Pinctada fucata (assembly GCA_028142955.1). Classification (NCBI taxonomy): domain Eukaryota; kingdom Metazoa; phylum Mollusca; class Bivalvia; order Pterioida; family Pteriidae; genus Pinctada; species Pinctada fucata. The sequence continues at coordinate 47,328,485 of AP027112.1, read as the reverse complement.
TTGATTTAAAGACTCAAAATGTCAAGTACTTTATTCGTTTCTACAAATTTCCTATGAAAGAGGTAATTTCTTAAGCCAGTATAACAGTCGAATTGCTTGAATAACATCAAAATGAGTTAAAGGTGCATTCTCATACAAAAATCATTTCAATATCTGATCTAAACTGAGAAAATTATGAAATTTTGATACCATTAAATTTCGGATAGGTTTAAGTTGATCTGCTGTTTTATAAATATCTGGGACATTGTCAGAGTGCTATTGGTACATATTCTGCATCAATTTAATCTAGAAAATGAACATAACAGAGAAAAAACTTGCTATCTCTATGCAAAATAATGCAGTTAATGAAGAAACTCAAAACTCAATAAGAAGTTTGATTAACGGAGGTAATTCTTAAGATAGAGCATGCAAGAGGGGTAGGGGCAGAAGTGACCATATTTGGCCCCAATCCGAATATTTGCGATAGTCATTTTTTTCTTCTCCCATATGCTTTTTGTATTAAAAAAAACTTATTTTATATTTATTCTATTTCTTGATAATCCTAACTTTTGGGGCAAAAACAATAGAAATTAAGATTTTCCGTCAATACACAAGCATACTTTCAATTGTTTGTCCCAGAGCAAGTGCGTGTAACAAGTTCAAACTTTTATTGGACATTCCTTTTCAAATTGCAAATGTACATGCAAAGCATGACTTTGTTGCATGCACTTGGTCTATGTACAATCATTTACTACGTGTTGGCATCCAATCTCCTATCATTTCACTACTATTTTCAGGAAGATTGTCCAATTGGGGCAGGAAATATCACTCGTATAAATTTAAAATATCTATTTCTGACACTAATTCAGTGAATATAAATATCTGAACAATCATCTAAAATGTGGAAATAAATAAGTAAACAATTTTTGAAAATCACAAAAATTGGGGCCAAAAGCAGTTCATTTTTCCCTTCCCCTTTTGCCTGTTGCATGCTTGATCCTAAATATATGGCGTTGGCCTTAAGGGTGACCTTGACCCTAAAAGGTCTGGAGTCTTAGCAATCCCTGCAAGTTTTAGAGAAGTACAATATTCACATCAAATAAAGTCATTTAACCAGACAGATTGACAGACAGACATTGCAATATCATGATCCCAAAATCCATTATGATGCGATTCATTACTTAACTTGGCATTCAAATCTAGTTTACACAAGTACTGTACACAAAGTAAATTTCAATTTCCCTGTCAAATTGGCTATTCTGAAAAATCCTTCGTCCAATTTTTGATAATAAGCAGTGTCTGGTGTATTCCTCCATTTGCACATTCTAAATTACTATCAAACCTCACAATCAGAAATCATTCTTGCATAAAATAAGCAATTAAAGAGAAATATATATTTTTTTCAACATTTTAACAAATGCATCAGTAACCACTAACAAGCAAAGATCGTACTAAGATAAAAACGTCAGTCACTCTTATCATGCACACTAACTATAAAGCAAAGAAATTCATCCGGTGACACTAATTTACAAATGGGTAACATGAAAAACATACATGTAATTTATAGATGCCTCATCAGTTCTATTTTCTCATTATAATGTATATATATATATATTAAATATCTATAAATATAGTTTTAAACACGAATGGGAAGTTTATAAAAAAAAAAAAAAGTAATGAGTAACTAAGTAATTGTAAAAATTCCCGTAATTCAAACATAATTTTAAATAATCAAAATTTATCTAATAATCATTCATTCAGTACTTTGAGAAAACATTTATTTTGTTCCTTAAAGAAGGTTAAAGGAGCTTTTTTTACATCAAAATTGAAGTATATTTCAGAATTTTCTAAATTTTGACCAAACAATAAAATGATGACTGTTTTGTCAACTGAACTTTTAATTCTGTAATTTGAAAAGCTCTTTCAACATTATGATAAAGTACATGTAAACCCTCTTAAATATCTTCTATTCATTTTGAATATATTCCACTAACAACAGAGTGATCTTAGTATCAATGCTTTCACCAATATGTTCTTACTTCCAATAGAAAATAAAAGTAAAATTTCTTCTTTTAACTATCTTCAATTTCTAAAACAACTTTTAAAGGAATTTACATGTGCATACATGTGTATATTAAAGTGAAATCAAAAGTCTAAAACCAAGTATTATAACTTCAAAATATTAAAATTAAGTTTTAACATTGCTACACTTCCAAGAATTTGCATGAAAACACTGCTAAGGATGCATACACTCACTATTTACAAATCTAAATGATTTCCACACGATTCTACCGTCACTTGCATGCACAACAAACTTTTTCTGTAACATGTCCACAATCATAACAATCAAAACAAATAGAATTGTACATCTTAATATAAACACACGATCAAGCACTAAGGTTGCCTATGTCTATTTAGTGAAACACATACAGTAACAATTATACATGAATTATATTTCACCTCTCATTTCACCATCAGTTTGGGACTTAAATGTTTCCACTTTTGTTTCCTCTTTTTCAAAGTTACATAGAATTATCTGTACACATACTTTCATTTTGGCAATTTATTTTTCTCTTTTAAAGTCTCTACGACTGATAGCATTATAAATATATGCATAATGGCTGACAATTGGACATTCATTTTTATTTCAAAAATAAATATTGACTCAAGTTCAAGGCGGCGAAAAAAGAAAAAAAAATCTGGAGGAAGGAAAAAATTTATGTCCCAATCTGAGAATGGATTTTAATGTCTTGAATTCATAAATATATTTATTTCTTTACATAAACATTTACATTATCACTTTGGTCTATTTACATAATTACAGTAACTGATAATATATAGCAAAACTCTCAATCAAAGACTTTATATAAATGTAGTGCATACTACAATGAAGGTCATTCTATACATACGTTCCAAACTCAAGTTCTTCTCTGTACCCTCACTTTGTCATACACATATTCCCTGATGCATTTTCCTTTTGAATGTGTGATTGTATATACATAATGTGATACGAGGTATTATTCTTACAATATTTCACTCCCTTTTCTTGGGATCATTCACAGTATGGCAATGGATTTTTGAATCCTGCATTGAACCAATCAGATACCTCTTAGACTGCAAGGAACCAATCAAATCACTCTTAAACAGTATGATTTTATCTTACAAAATGAAAATGCTACATCTGTATTTCCTGATCAAATAAGAATGTCATTCAAAATCTATGTACCGATTATGAACTTGTACAGAAAATGATGTACTCTTTTAAACACTATTCAAAAACTTCTTTGATTCTCTCCAGTTCTTTCATATAACATAACCTTTTTGTCTGATTTTTAAACTTTTGCCATAGTTTCAAATGAAAATCTAATGATTAATGTAAGTTGTAAGTTCTGGTTGAATTTTCTATACATATTTCAAATAAATAATAGTCAAATTAATATTACATAAATAATTTCTGACATAGCATTACTTGCATGCAAAAATTTTTTTCTATAAAAATTTTAGCCGATTTGAAAAATTATGAGATCAAGGTCTTTCACAATTTTGCCACATCATTATTTCACCCGATTATTGTTTAGTGAAGTCACACAATGTCTTGTTCTGAATCAAGGCTACAATCATTATCCATCTAATAACCTGTCTCGCTTGCCTTTCACTCAAATAAGTTATTTTCATATACACAGTTCAACATCATTTTTCCTCCATGATTAAACTGTAATTCTTCTCACTTAATCCTGAACGCTTTAACCAGCATAACATAATTTACATTGTACCAAGATCATGCAGATTCCAAATACTTTTTTTCAGGGATGTAGCCAGGGTACTGATGATAAGGAAACCTCAGTATGCAGATGTCTTCAAACTACCTTGGAAATCACAAATGGTCTCAAGGAGCCTGACTTTAAGGCCAAATTTAGTACAAAAAGTGTCAAGTAGGCAAAAATATATCCCTGACCTTGAAGCTACATGTAATAGAATCTTTTCCATTCTCAAATTAAACATCCTCACAGATACTTTCAGGAAAAAAAAATTCTTGGGTGGGAGCAAAATTGGCAAATACAAAAGTAACCGGTAACCCCTGGGTACACCCAATATGTCAATGGAATACTTATCCTGCAGTATGTACAAGTATATAGACAAATTCTTGTAAACTTTTTTCTTTTTGCATATTCGTAAACTTTTTTTTCAAAAACAAATTCATCTATCACACGATGGAGCTATTATCCAAAGGATCTTGAAATTCTATTTCATCAGATATAAGTTAATTCTAGATGCTGGCAAAAATGTGACCATACAATATAGCATAATATCTTATCTGCAGTAACTGTTTTTAAACTTTTCAAAAATTTCCATAAATTTCTTAGATTTCAATTTTTCCTGGGAGTCAAAGCTTTCTAAAATTTTAATTTTGGTTAATTTTTTTTTCTACATGTTCTGACAATATACATGTAGAGATTTACACAGCATCTACATACACGTACCTAAAAAAATGTGGCAAAAAAGTCACAAAGAAAACTAATATCAAGTACTATTACCATAGTGTGTAAGCAGTAATAAAACCCAAAAAGTTGATTTCAAACTTTTCTTGTCCAGATACATGTACATGTATGGTACTTGGGTATTTCTGTATTAACATGATTAACCGGGATACAATAAAGCAGTATAATTTATTAAGTGCATAATTCTTCTTCGGAAACTGCCTGATCTGGGTACCATTCACTCTGTCGTTAATTCCAGGTGCCACCAGGTTTTGATTGAGGGGTTCCCCACCCCACTCCAGGGCTTCCCCCTGGTTCTGAGCCCTGAGAACTTCCCCATCCAAGGAAGCTGTTGTTATTAGGTACCGGTGGAGGGACGGGTGCCGCACCTTGGCTGCCACTTCCTATACTACCAAAGCTCTGTACACTAGCCTGGCTTGACGTCTCACCCCCTCCTCCCGTTACTGTGGCACTGTTAGGGGTGATAGTTCCGCCCTGTGGTGGGGGATTATTTCCCTGGGATACCAAGCCAATTGGACCCCAACCACCTTGGCCAGACAGCATAGCTTGTGCGGCTGCCAGCATGGCAGGATTTATGTGCAATGCTCCTAAGCTAAGATTGCCAAGTCCTAGATTATTTGGTAAACTTCCCTGTGCTATAGGTGCACCCTGATTAGGTATAGGTTGATTGGTTCCTCTGGGACCCTGACTCCAGGGGCTAGGGGCATAGCTACCGGTGAAGCCAGGGTGTGCCTGAGTAGGCGTGCCTTTCCTGTCGTTTTGCCGGTCATAGTTTTTAGGAGCGGCACTACTAATATGAACGCTTGCTCCTTTAATTATGTGGTCTTCACCACACAAACCCTGGGAGACCTCTGGATCGGCAAATGTTACAAAAGCAAAAGCACGAAATGGCTTGGGTATAAAAACGTCAACAACTTCTCCATACTTCCCAAAGTAACTCCGTAAATCTTCGGCTGTCATGTCTTCCGTGCATCGGCCAACAAAAACTTTCCTGTTCATCATCTGCTGTGCTCCATCCTACATACAAAGAAACATAAATGTATTCAATTGTAAAAGAAACAAGATTTCATTAACTACCAATTTACTCTGCTTTGTCCAAAATGACCTTGACCTTTGATTCACAATCTTGAATATTGATAGGGTACTTTCGAAGTCATAAGCGTAAAGTTTGAGGAGAATCTTCTAAAAATATGGCCTCTAGAGTACATACACCAATTTTGGTTTAGTGCAGTCTGTGACTGTGACCAATGACTTTAAAAATCAATAGGATTCTCCCTTTGGTCATTATAAATAATTGTGTCAAGTTTGTATAAGTTCTGATGAAAAATTAATCTAAATGTCCTCCCACAACATGGTGCTTATAATAATAATTGCAAACTTCAAAAATTGAAGAAAATAGCACAGATCAAGAACAGGTACATGTATGTCACCTGTCACATGGTTTGACCCTAACTAATAAGTGATGCCTAAACGTCACTCTTGCATTGCAGGCGACATAAGAAATTATGAATAGTACACATATTAACAGCAGTCAGGGGAACAGCATGTACCATACAATGTGATTTCAAAGATAACTAACAAAGACCATCTTCTTTCTTAAATCTCATTTTCTAAAATCTCATATTCAAAGGTTTTCTTCTCAGTAAATCTGATAATTACTGTTTCATTGTTACATTTCATCCGCATATTATATTTTACCTTAGAGTTTGGTATCCTTACGTCACACCATCTTCCGTCAATCATGTGTCGCTGTGACATACATTTTATTTGGGCCTCGTAGTCTGAAAACCGTATAAATCCAAAACCTTTTGACTGCCCTGTCTTGGGATCTTTCTTAACCTAAAAGATAGATGAAACAATAATGAATAATGATAGTGTTTAACACACAAAAGTGAATATGATGATTGCCTAAATGCTTGTTCATGCAGATTTACATCATCATGGGTTGTTACTTCTATGAACTACAATAGTTTTTTTTACTAGAAATTTAAAATAAAGAGTCGTCATTTCTTAAAATGTTGAGAGATAAGAATTACAACCAAAATCTTGGCATACTGTTTCACATACAAACATTTGGTGTGTGCAGGGCACATCTAGGCCAATTAGTGAGAACACTCAATCAATTCATTCTTTAACACATGAACTCTATTGAAAACCTCACAGATATGCTATGGACATGATGGAGAAGTAAATACCGTAAATCTGGAAATTTTTGTGTCGATTTATTTTTGCCGTTTTCAGTAAAATGCCGATAGGTTTATTTTTGTGATTCTAATTTTTGCGAATCCATCGTGATTTAAAAATATAATTATGGCATACAGTATTTTGTTAAGTTGCTGTACAAGATTATTGCATCTTTTAATTGATCATCTTAAAAAAAAAAAAATGGCCGGTGAGTAACATGAGTAAAGAAATAATACCTATCTCATTTTCCTTTCTAAATGAAATGATAACAATATGTCTTCTGATTCGGAAGAGCTCGTATAGCAGTGTAGATTACGTGTATGCTAACCTTTTGAGATGAATCCTTGAAGTATACGGATCGCAGATGATTGCAGTAATAACATCTCCAATCAGAGGAACTTTATTTACATTATTTAAAGTAATTAACTAAAATCAATACCCTCATTGCAAACAAAGACCCACTTCAATTGTCTAATAAGTTATTGTTCACACCTATTATAGGCGATAAGCGCAACGCGCAACGTACCTGTATTTCACATATGGTTTGTTATACGCATGTGCATACACAAACATACGTAATATTCTTTATGTTTCGTAATGTTTGAATTGGTCTTTTTTTTAGTTCGAGTGACTTTGTCACTAAATGAGATTTATGCAATGTCCCCTCCCTCCGAGTCCGATTGTTAAACTGGACACAATGTGGCTTTCATAGCCACGTATACATATGCATGTGCACGAGCGTCTGTTGAATTGATGAGTCCGAAATATGATTTCCTTCACGTGGATTTATTTTTAAGAAAAATATTTTTGTGAATTTTTGCGAATTTTAGCAAAATTGCTAAAAATTATTCGACAGCAAAAATAACCAGATTTACGGTAGTATGTCTTTTTCAAAAATGTTTTTCAATTTTCCTTGTTCTAAATACATGTACAATCCTGATGTTATAAACAATTTTTCTGTTTGCATGTTATTTCATCTACAACCTCTATACTTTCATAATTCACTATTACATGTACATTGGCAAATTGAAAAATCATATGAACCTTCAAGAAACAATTTACTAAGAAAGATAACTCCAATTTTTAGCAATATTACTTCTTGGACTGTGTAAAATCATTGAATATAAAATAAGCAATAAAGATAACAAAGAATCTGAATAAATATGTTTGACTCTAACTCTTCATTTCTCATGAACGAAAGGATGGGATGCAGAAATTAGACAGATGAGTTTTTCTCTCTCTGTGGAAAGAAATCATCTACACATGTACTCCTTAGATGACAACTCTGTGATGTCATGGACCTGAACAATATGAATCATGATGTCTTATATGATTAACATTTTACTCTATATCACATGGAGGGATGTAATGCTGTAAAAATGTATCTCTTTTTCTGTATGATTGAAAGAAAAGCAGGGTGTGAGATTGACAATTGAAGTCGTATAACATTCTGTATACAGTGATTTTAGATCCTATAGACCGCTACAATTTACTGTAGACCAAAATAAAAATAACCCCCCAAAATCTAATCTTTTATGCATTTTATTGAATGAAACAATTTACTTTTTTTCAAAAATAGACTCATTGACAATGATTCACAATTCATAGAAATTCTTATTAATTTTATAAATTTCATGTGATTTTGACGCTGAACATTCCTATAGAGTCGTATAGACAAGTTGGTCTATGACTTTTTCATTTGCTATAAACCAATCCAATTTAATGTAGAAATTGGCCATCAGGCCACCATTAATTTTGCACACTGAAAAAAATAATCGACCATCTGTACTTTAAGGGACAGGAAATTCCATCCATGTATCAAAGATGTATATCATCCATGACTTGGCAGGCCTTGTATTGGACTGAAAATCTTTTGAACATTGGCAGGATTTCCCTGTTCCTGTACGGAGTGGTGATAAATTCTGATAATCTGTTCCTGACATTTACAAAAGTTCTGTCCTTCTCTACAAACCTGCACCATGAGTAAGTCTCCAAACTGAGAGAAATATTTCCGCAGGTCCTCTTCATTGCTTTTCCATGGTAGTCCGAGGACAATGAGATCACTACATTTCTGTCTCTCGTACTTCTTAGATCGTGCGGCCAAGCTGTCTTGTTCTTCATTGACTACAGGGGATGTGGTGGTACTAGGAGTGGAGTTTGTTGTAGGAGGTCCACTTTTTCTCTTGTTCTCAGCTGTAAAAGATATTTAATCTTAATATACCATAAGTAGATTTCTGAAGTTACTGTTAAAATTGCTGTATCTGAGCTTTATTACTGTAATAGTAAAGTATCAGACTAAATTTTAACAATGACTGGTTAATTAACTTTATCCTTATGCTTACCTAACAACTAAACCCATTTAGCCAATTAAATGATGGGACAAAATTCTGCTTGTGTCAGCATGGTCAGACAATACGTCATGTATTCATATTTCATACATTTGTACGCAACAAGCAATTTATTGGCTGACATTCTTTAATTTGTAGTTTTTCATCATGTATAGACAGAATAAGTGTCGTACCAGGTAATTTGTATTTTGTTACCAGTATGCAATTCACTTCAAGTGCATTTATCGTATATCACTGTTATCAGATAAATGCATATGCTGTGCGTTGCACATATCCATAACAAAACACAAACTTCTACATTTATTCATGCAATTGCTGCATACATTTAAAAAAAGCACAAAACTCGGGGAATTGCATTAGTTATTGATCATAATTTATGACTTGAACTTCAAGTCAATGACAACTTTACATCCTTAGCAACACTGCATAGTGAACATGGCGAAATCATGAAATATACATTTTAAAAAGTTTCATAAGAATGGGATAAGACTATTTGTATTAAAATATTTTGCAGACATACATGGTATAATTTTATAGTAGAGCAGATACCCGTGTTGATGCTCCACTGACAAGTTGAAAGGTAAAATTAAATTGTTGCTATAAAATGATACAATTATGCCTGCAAATAAAATCAAAACATAGGGTAATCAAAGATTACATAGCTCGCCTATACAGGTTTTTGTCAGAAACCAGGTTAAAGTTTTTGAAAAGTAGGTCAAAGTCCAAGGTCAAGGTAACTAGGTCAAAGGTCATGGTCTCAAATGAAAGGTCTCGTCACAAGGTATCTATATGTGAAATATCAAAGCCCTACCTCTTATAGTTCAAGAGATATAGCCCAGGTTAAAGTTTTGTCTACGGACGACGACGACAACGACGCTGAGGGTATGGCATTAGCTCTCCGGACTTTTTTGTCACGGCGAGCTAAAAATCAAATTCAAGGAATTGTGCCTTTTTTGTGGTCCCCCGCTTTTGGGTGTTTGTCTTTGAAAAAATGCTTACAGACATTTTAAAATGTGGGACAACCTCCAAGGACAAGGTCACAATAATGTTACCAACGGAAAGGTCTTGTCACAAGGAACATGAGGAATACACATGTGAAATATGAAAGCCATATTACTTACCATTCAAAAGTTATGGTCAATGCTAAAGTTTTGAAAAGTAGGTCAAACTCAACAGTAGGTCACAAGGTCAAAAATTTTGGTATCCATGGCATGGAAAGATCTTGTCACAATGAATTCCAACGTGAAATATAAAAGCCCTATCACTTTCCATTCAAAAGTTATGGTCAAGGTTAAAGTTTCTGAAAAGTAGGCCAAGCTCCAAGGTCAAGTCAAGGTCACAAGGTAAAAAACTCTGGTATACATTGAACGGCCTTGTCACAAGGAATACACATGTGAAATATGAAAGCCCTATCACTTACCATTCAAAAGTTATTGACAAGGTTAAAGTTTTTCTGACTGATGGCAGACGAACAGACAGACAGACAGTTTTGACATCCCCGCCCTTTTGCAAAAGCGAAGGATAAGAAAAATATTTTATCCCTAAACAAGTCTTGCTTCAAAAGAAATTCTTACATTACCTACATACCAATACAGATATTTCATGTATGATGTAAAACGTCATGTTTAACTTTGTTACATGTATCTGTAGTCTGTCATCTAGTGACCTGTTATGGGAATTGGGATGATTCCAGGTCACTAGCCTTAATCTATACCATGAGAGGTAAATATACTCCAGCATCCTCGATGACCTATTCTAAATCTTATAAAATTCATGAAGCATTTGGACGTTATTATTGACTGCACTATAACATATGTAACGACTAACGGCAGCCAGGTAAAATACTTCAAAGCAATCTGTATAAGATATAACAGTGTCACCTTCACGTGAATATTATGAGTCAATAGCTTCTCGGGATTTCCCAGCTTACTTGGCAATGTACATTTGTAATGTAAATGCAATGATGTAAATGAATGTTAATTTTTATCTCATTTATTAAAAATTTAAACAGGACAAAAGATCTCAAAAATGTACTGATGAAGAATATGAAATAATTAGTATATCAATAATCATTCTCAGTTACCATGGTAACGGTTACAATGGTCATACATGCCAGATTTTTTCAGCCATTCTGGGACATTGATGACAATTTTCCCGGACAAATGACAAAATTCTGGGACAAAAATTTTTTAATTCTGGGACACATTCTAAGACACTTTTCTGACTTAAAACAAATGTTATCACATTGTCATGTACATCTTTGTGTTTCACATGACAAGGACTTGTCGTTTTATTTTCCGGTTGGGTCCAATAAGTTGGTCTTAATTATGACACATAACGTTTGTCTCCCGAGGAGTGGAATCGATATTTTACAGCATTAAAAATAAAAAAATTTAGATTAGCATTGATCAAAATACCTCTCAGTCGTACCATGTAATCATAAATGTACTTGGGTTATTCAAGTTACCTGTAGCTTATGTACGTTTCTCTAACGTTGTCGGTGGAGACCGGTCTTCTTCATGAGCCATCACTACTTCAGAGCGTATTATAATAATTCTATTGACTGGAAGAGGGGCACGTGTCTGAGTCGTTAACGGGTACAACTCTTTGACATTATGTTTAACTTTAAAAAATATTTACAATGCTTGAATTATAAAGTCTGGACGTAAGCATTTTCTAATTCTATCGCATGCCTATTGCAAAATTACTAGTAATGTTAAGTTTTTTTTTTAATACTTGACGCCCTGTGATTACTGAAATATCTAAATAGGATAACGTAATTTCCTTTGAAATAAATTGATACTTATAAATTTAACCAGTGATGAGACAGGACGGATATTTCATCTGAAAAAAAAGTGTCTCGTTGGTGTAAAATCATAGCGGGGGTGGTGTCTGAGAAACAAACAATCGGCCTAAGATAATTATATGAAATAAAAACGTGTAAGCTTACAGTAATCACTATCAAAACACGTTTTCACACCTATAATCTCAGGTACACCGTAAGTTAGATCCGTTGATCAGCTGTTTAGCCGACAATTACGAGACTCTAGATCTCTTTGAACGATGAAAGAAAAAAATGACTTTGCACTGAAATACGGGACATTTCGGGACAAATCTTAATTTTACGGGAATTTTCGTGTCCCGGCGGGAAAGATTTTTTAGGTGTGATTTTCCGGGACATATCTGTCCTGCTGGGACATCTGGCATGTATGCATGGTTATTGTATTAGAATGCACAGTGACACATACATACACATTACTTTCAAGAAATATTAGGGAGCGTAGCTCCCAACCAGTTCGCAAAGCGACCCTATAGATAGGAAAGTCTATACAGGTATGCAAGTTCCTACTTTACATCGACTTTTGAAAGATACTAAACTTTCAGAAACTTCCTATACTGAAAGCCACTTTCTTTCTGTATTCTTTCCGCCACTTCCACTGGAAACCACAGTGGCCAAGCAGAAATTCATACCATGATGAATGATGAATAAAGTTTAGTTTGACATCAGTAAATTGATCTGTAAGTCTGATTCAGTACTTATCCGATTCTAATTTCCTTTGAGTTTCTTTGTCGTACACAGCAGACAATCCGAAAGTCACCAGACATACCAGACAAATCTGGTAAAATTTGCTTCAGTCTGGTAAAATATTTCAATTTTTTCTTAATAAACATGTTTGAATTTCTACAAAAATTTAAAAAATGTTTGGTAAGTTGTAAAACTTTCGCGATGTCTGACACAGCTGAATAAAATTTACTAATCCGACGTTACTCTAGCCATCTTGCAAAAAGTAAATAATGACGTAATGATGTCAGTGCTCAAAAGGTTATGACGTTACAGTATGTGTGACTTTGCACGTGAAGTCTGATGTTCATAATCATATGGTATTCCAAAGGAATATCTTTTTCTATTTAGGTATACTAATAAACGAATTCCGAATTCAGAATCAACAGAACTTGAATAAATTGTTAGATAAATAAATTGATTGTTGATCAGACAAACAGGTGCTTCAAAAGTAAGACAATAACTTTGAAACAGTTCAGTTCAGTTTCTAGGAAATCCCTCCTTTGACTAAGGAGCACCCGAATAGGTAAAAGGATAGACCAAATAAACAATAGAAGATATAAAACTAAGGAGGGGGTAGGTACAGAGTAGGAAGTAGAAAGAAGGGTAAAAACTTCCGTTAAAATAGATAAAAAATTAATGATCCTAGTGTTATGGTGTACTTGTGAGTTTGTGATAACAAGAACTTATGTACATTTCGCTAAAAATGAAGCATGCTATGCTCCCTCATAGGCATTGTCTAGATTCATATTAACCTATTTACAATCTTTTCATTTTTATGGAAAAAAAAAATTATTCAGTTTTCTCTGCTTTTTTTTATAGAAAATTGATAATTATTTCTTCACTGTAAATGAAACCATTTTAATTATACACAAAACATTTAAAGTGATATTAGAACATATGAGATAATACTTTTACTTAAAACTTTCCCTAAAAATAAACCATAATACGCCAAAAATAGTTTTCAACTCTTACCGCAAACATACGTAAATCAGTTTTGAAGTTGCTATTTTTAGCCATTTACAGAAAACCTGATTCTATAAATGATCACTTCCGGTAAATATGATGGAGAGACTTATGACGTAGAAAGTTGTACATGAAAGGCGAAAGTTGTGTAAACAATGCAATGTACCGTTGAGGTATTGAAGCTGAGTTCGCATTTAATTTTTTCAGTTTCACATCTTTTGATAATTTCTTGATCATGTCGACTATTAATATGTAAATGTTTAATGTTAGTAATTTTCATGCGGCCAAGCATCTGTCCGTGAGAAAAAAAAAGGGGGGGGGGGAGAGGGGGAAAGGGTCTTGAGATGGACGATTTCACACATGATGTCACATCATATTTTCTGTCTGTTCTATTTTACTATTTGTTCTAAACACGCACGATTTGAAACTATGGTTGAATATACAGCCCGACCTGTTTCAAACGCAGAAGGGGGGGGGGGGTATCTTGGAATGCGTGTGACTGGAGTTTCAGACCGGGGGGCGCCCTGCCCATCCTTTTATTGAGCTTAGTGAACAACATAGTATTACCTATATTCATATTGTCATATACATTCACTTTAATGACAAATGACAGATGGAGATATCTTTGGCGTAGACAGATTCAGGAATCTAAAATAGGGAGGGCGGATCACAGTAAACATTGAAAACAATCTTTCGGAGAAGCGTAGAAAGGGGGTGAGGGGTATGATGTCTAAAACAAAACGTTATCAATTTATTTTTACATATATTTTTTTGAATTCATCTTTATAAATAATTATTTCAAAATTCACCTGCATTGGTGCAAGGGATATAGGGTAGACCTTATTTCACAAGTTCCCAAGTGGGTAAAACACTCAGTATTTTAATATTATTCTGAGGCTCCAAGTCGATGTCACGGAATCTATTTTAATTAGAATAAGGATCAAATTTTATTCTATCAATATATATGGTCACCATTGTAGGGATTAACAACGAAAAACGATTCGATATTATTCTTTTTTTTCTAAATCCTTAAGTTATGGCCACAGCTAGCGGTTTTTAATGGAATAACATAATAATAAAAGAACGAAGCAATAAATTTATACTGATCTGAAAACATTTTTGAAATACGTTTTCATGAGAGGCAATATTGATGATAGAAAAGATTGGATGATATCTCTCTCTCTCAACGACTCAAAACGGACAAATGTGGGGTATGTGTGTGTGGAGGGGGGTGTTTACCCCCGCAAACCACAATCTAATCTTCGGCAAGTGCTAGATGTAGATTCAGAATCTATCAAAAACATTGGCCAGCACGACTATATTTTTTAATCAGAATATAAATCATGTCAAACATCTACAGGTGATCGCCAGCCATGAGCATGTTTAGAAATGGTGCGACCTTTATTTATTTATTTCATTTATTTATTTATTTGTTTATTTATTTATTTATTTATTGCTCAATAAATAAAAAAAACTACGCTTTAGATATTGATTGTTTTATTCTTGAAACGGTGACCACATGCGTATACACATGTGCGTGTACAGGCAATCACTTTGTCGGGTACAACTTCTGACGTCATTTACTGAGACCCACGAAGAATACAGTCGATCCCAAAAATTTATTGGGTAAATTGACAAAAATGTCGATTTCCTCTAAAACCAGGTTTTTTTTTTTCTGTGGTTACTGCATGAAAAATTTCATTTTTAAAGAGCTAATGCTATATACTATTTTCACAGATGTTCTAATATCACTTTAAGACTAAGAGTTAATATTTTTTTTAGAGTTATCTGCCCATAACTGTCAAATACAAAATGCATAAAATAGACCAAATTTCACACGATTATTTCTGCATTTCAAAATAGAATCACCCCAAAAACCTGATATATAGTAAAAGAAAAATGTTCATAGAATCAAAATAACATAATGATTTCATTGAAAATTAGATAAACAAAGCTAGTTTTCTGTCATAAACATTGAGCGTCTGCTCTGGGAAAAACTTGATGACAGTTCGGAAGCGAGTTGGAAATCCCCCAACTTACATTTCGGAAAGACAGCTACATAAATCCTGTTTGACCACTCGGTGTCCGGAGGGTAAAGACGACCGTCTGCGAGCCTAATTCCCCGCATAGAACCAGTGTCGGGGTTGCGATATTTCAAACCACAGGCACCTGGGAACTGCGCTGAGAGGGTCGAAAGGAGCAGAGTTCCATCGTCCTCACTCGGAACCTCCATGGGTTCATCCCCCTCTTCTTCGGCGACCTGAATATACTGACTCATTCTCTTTCTGCTCTCAATCACCGTTCTAGGTGAACCTCTCTAAAATTCTCCATAAATGAAAGTTTCTTTCCTGGTCCCGAAGAAGTTGCGCGTCTTCCCAAGATGGCGTCTTCTGTTGACAATTTACAATCGAGGCTAGCGCCATCTTGTGGATGACCCACTTATTTTACACAGTTATCTCCACTTCAATTTTTCTTCGCTCTTAGATATATTTCCTTTTACCATGTTTACGTTTTCTTTATAAACTAGGACTTATAAACAATTTATAAGTCCTTGATTTAAATAATACATATTTGAAAACTAATTTGTTTATTTATTTATTTATTTATATATTTATTCATTTATTTATTTATTTATCAGTCGGGTATATTTTATAGGATCTTTACTCATCTCAAGATTATTTATGAAATTTCTTTTATATATTTACCGTGTATACTGACTTAATCTTTTCATTTATTTCTTCTTATTCCTCACTCATCGTTTATTTATGTTATTCTATTCGTTTTATTCTATTTTATTTTATCACATGTGGACTTCTTGAAAGAATGCCTGAAAGATGTGCAAGAAAAGAGTTATTTTATTTCATTTTATTTTATTTTGTTTTCTTCGATTTAATTTAATTTTATTTTGTTTCATTATTTCTGCGAGCTGGCTTAAATTCGTATGACAGTCATATGACTCGATAGTTGACAGTATAAATTGTTATATTCAGACTGTCCCTCTAAATTATTTTTGCTTAAGTTTTCTATTAAAACTATAAATACCAGTGGCGGATTTAGAGGGGGGGGCAGGGGGCCCGCCCCCCCCCCCCCCTTTTCACCCAAAGTTATTGATTCAGAATCCTCTTTTAATGCTTAATCTCTTTACTTTTGGGAAAATTTTCGGCTCGCTTCGCTCGCCACACTTAATTTTTCATTAGCTGTCTATTTATTTTTTCGTCTTCACTTTGTCTTGAACTTTCTTTGTCATTGTGTTTGAACGGATTCATATGTCATAAACATATACAAAATTCAAAATTAAATTAACCATTGAATAATTACCAAATGCTTCATTTTCATAGGCAGATCTAACCAGTTTAGACAGGTAGATAGTGGGGTTTCAAGCCCTAATCTTCCCAACATTCCCCAATTGGTCAAACAAAAATAGAGGATGGAGAATGAGAGAGATATAATTGTAATCTTATGACAAAATGTAACCATCTATTCCAAAAATTTTCCGACTCGCTCCGCTCGCCAATAGAATAATATATATAGTACATGTATGTATAAACATGTATGGATGACTGAACAAAAAAAAAATGAAAACTTCAAATCTGAAAATTTTCCGACTCGCTACGCTCGCCACTATACCTGTAAACTAAAGAAAACGTATCAAGAAAACTCTATCTTCTACATGCAACATGCAGTTGGAATGACAACACCCCCCCCCCCCCCCCCCCCCCCCCCTAACTTATTATTTAAAATCATCAGTTTTGATATTCATGTCTTCGACCTTTTTTTTTTTTTTTTTTTTTTTTTTTTTTTTTTTTTTTTTTTTTGCTTGTCAGTTTTACTTTGAACAATTTTCTTCGAGCTGAAATTTTGGGCCCCCCCTTTTCTGAAATCCTAGATCCGCCACTGAATACTCACCTTAAATAAATATCCAGGTACTTCAACATTAACATTTCCAGAAAAAAAGAATAATCAATATTTTCTTCTCTGATCTTTATTTAAAATGCATGACGATCGACTAAATATTAGCAGTGGCGTAGCTTAGCCACAAAAATAGTCATTCTACAGCATTGTGTCAAACTCAGAGAAAAGTACATAAAAGTGTAATTTAAGTAGAATTTTTGGAAATAAAAACGTGTATCTTACATCCACTGTATCGTACAATCTCATCCTCGTGCAAAAGATTTGCTGCGTCGACAAATCATCATTATATTATATCTGGGTGTTTTTATTATGTCCCCGTAATCGAAGATTCGGGGACATATAGTTTTTGTCCTGTCCGTTTGTCTGAACTTTATCTGTTTGTCTGTTAATTTGTCCGAAAAAATAACATTGACCATGCATAACTTTTGAATGGTAAGGGATAGGGCTTTGATATTTCACATGAGTATTCCTTGAGACAAGATCATCCATGGACACCAAAAGTTTTGACCTTGTGACCTTGACCTTGGACTTTGACCTACTTTGAAAACTTTAACCTTGGCCATAACGTTTGATTGGTAAGGGATAGGGCTTTGATATTCCACATGTGTATTCGTTGTGACAAGACCTCTCTATGGATACCAAAATATTTGACATTGTGACCTTGACCTTGGAGTTTGACCATTATACAATATGCACCGACAAAGATGCCGACGGGGGCATTCGTGTTTCACAAACACATGTTTTATTATTATTATTTTTTTTTTTTTTTTTTTCGTTCAAAATTGACATAATGGAAAAATGAAAAAAATTATAAGAATTGATCTAGCAAGGAAAGTTACCATATGTAAATTATTTATAAACATGATAAATAGAAGGTTCATCTTAAAATGTATAAAACAGGGAACCAAATTTTTTTTTTTTTTTTTTTTATTTTCTTGAAAGAAAAAAGAACAAAGGTTTAGATGGATCTGTACTTATAAATGGAGGTATGTTAATTTAGTTTCAACATATATTATACAATTATTGACTTTTGATGAGGTCTACTCGTGACTATACAGACCTGGTCAGGTATTGGTTGACCGAGGCCGAAGGCCGAGGTTAACCAATGCCTGACCAGGTCTGTATAGTCACGAGTAGACCGAAATCAAAAGTCAATAACTGCTTTACTAAATTATCAGGATTTTATTATTTTATTAAAGTATCTAAATTTTCTTTAAAAAATTAACATTTGCATTGTAATGATACACGAAGTCAAAGATCTAACACTGTACAAAAATCGCGGTCAACTCACTCTGAGGTACACCCTACCAAACAGCGTCTCCACCAATCAGAAATAAGCAAAATCGGCAATAATTCCTGATCATTTAATAACAGTATTTATTAAGGGTAAAACTATACGGATATAAAACGGTCCTCCTTGATCATGTTGATTGTTTAAAATTTAGGAACTAAATACATTACTAATAATACGAAAGCCTTCCAACTCTTTCTACACCTCCTTGAAGAAAATTTTAAACAAATTTTAATGCTCCAGACACGTGTTTCAAATATAAAAATCCTCATCAGTGATGCTTCCAGTCAAAGTGATTTTCAGACAAAGCCAAAATTCACCTCAGTATATAGCTATAGCACCTCTGCTTTTATTATTATTTTTGTGCAATTACTTTGCAGAGAATGCGCGGCTCCACGTTTCCCATAGGGTTAATTCAGTAGAATAGTCAAATAAAATCGATGACCTCCAAAATAGCATTGGAGGGATGGTGCTCACATTGTTATAACGTCCTTTAATTTCGATATTATTTTTGGATGAAATGACACGTTTCCGAAATATTTAGCATTATAATATGGTGTCAGGGGCCAAAACAAAGCTAAGTACTACTCAAATTGTCTCAAGAAGTATGTATACATGGTGTTACGACGGATGCATCGAATGCGAAGTATTGGAAAGAGAAAGACTTGTAAATAAGGTATCTCCTGTCAGATTATTTGATCTTTTGTTGTTGAATTGTTGATCAGAAAAAAAAAGTATTTCATTGAAGTAAAAATTCGATCTTTATAAAGTATGTGTTGTTACAGTACTATTTGATGCATTGTGTTTGAAAAGGTCGTTGAATTTCTTATCGTGACTGAATGAATCAAATCTGTACGATGAAACTCAAACAGGAAGGAAGACGTTGTAGAATTCATGTCAACTTTGAAGTTGGGACTTAAACAGACTAGTCATTGGTTATTTTTTTTTCATCTTGAATTAGATCAAACTAAACATGTACAAAACTTTGAATCATGTATTATAAACCTTGGAGTCACGCGTTGTAGACAAACATTTTCATTTCATGATTCCTTTTTGAAATCATACTCTACTGGTATTAGTTTTACATGGCTAACTTTATCATCTTATTCGCTCTTCCGCTTGATTAAATCAGTGGTGGTTGGACTTAATAGAGGAACATATATTAAGAGATATCGAAATCTGTTTCTCTCTTGTCAGACATTTCAGTAGTTTTTGTAAGATCAGACAATGAAAAGTACCTCAAACTATAGCCAGTCCGAGGGAATTTCTGTCAGACATTTTCTTGAGACTGTCTCCTTTCGACGTGCTCGATATCTCTTACATTTCCTGTTTTGATGTACATTACACTTACATATATGTGTTTCGATACTGTGCACCACTTGTTCTACATTTCTTTGTAACTATAGTGATGTACTTGATTCCCTCTCTGAGACAAAAACTGATTTTTTTTCTCATAAAATCCCACGGAATATGTTTTTAAAAATCCAAACTCTCTAGATGTGACAATTAATACATTTGGGCAATCAATATCTACTTTAAAATTAATCAATATCTGGGTTTTACCCTTACATAACCTACGTGTATTTATCGTTTTCCTTTTATAGGCAGTAGGTTCTGATAAGACCAGACAACGTCGGAGATTATGACTTGAAATTACATCGAAATGAAAAAATAATGGCATTACTCTGTGATGAATTGTATGCTTTCTTTTGTAAATCATTAGGAATTTGAATCTGGATATTGAAAATATGAAGTACATTCACTGCCGACCGGCTCTGATATGGATCTTCATTTCCTAGATTCCATGCTTATTTTGAAGAAACTAGAATTGAACGTGTATTGTTTTTCTTTGAAAACTACGGTCATGAATAATTGAATAGATTCATTATAAATGTATCAATCTTGAGAAGAACATGATTATCAGCAAGTTCCAAAGGTAAAGTCCAATACATTCACATGTATATTGGACCCACAAATGGAATACCAACCAATACAGACGCCACGCAAAAACTATTAAATATAAACATACAATCAGAAAGAAAGAGATTGACAAACCTCCCCAAAAACATACTGAAAAACAAAAGAAAGCAAATATAACAGTAAAACTTGAAACACATATTTAAATGTGCAACAAGAGAAAACGCTGGACTCGAGCTCTTTGTGTGTATTATTTAGTTGAGCTCTGTCGCATGATAGAAGCCTATCAATTTGACATCATAGATATTTTATTGCTATTTCGGAAACTTGTCATTTCATCCAAAAAACATCACCGAAATCAAAGGAGGCTTACATCTTAGCACTACCCCTCCAATGCTATTTTGAACATAGATTTTATTTGGATATGCTACTAAATAGACACTACAGGTAATTTGGAGCCGCGCACTTTCTGTAAAGTAAACATACAGATTTAAATTCAAAAACTAAAACGAGAGGGCGCTACTGGAATGAATTTTGGCGGCTCCTGAAAATCACTTTTGCTAGAAGCATCACTAATGATGATTTAATGACAAATATGGATAATGACCATATCCCTGTCTACAGTACAAAATCGATAATTCAGAAAATCAGAAACCGAAGGCATACAAAATCAGGATAAAACAGGAACCAAAGCAAACAAAAACAAAAACCTCCACCATATGAAAAGAAGCGAACTCCCGATATGAGAGTGAGACCAGGTGCCCAGGAAGAGTAAGCATCTCCTGCTTGCATGCAACACCCGTCGCTTCAATTCGGTAGAACTGTCACATCCGGTTACTTCCATTTTGGAAGATATAGAGTACAATCTTTGGTTGGATGGTTCAAATGGTCCATGACAGAATATCATCCACCATTCTGGATAGTGGGACATCATAGTGTATGACGAGTTCCCCATATCGACCGTAGAAACACATGTCTGGTCTATAATAAATTGGTTTGAAATTTTTTCAAGAAGGTATAGAGTTGGGTGACTTTCGTATTATTTCAAAGCAAATTATGTAGAACGTTATCCGAATTACGTACCTTCCTCTTAATCGTATAGACTCATAGTTCAGATTATTGAACAATTAACAACTTAAACATTTTCTCACTGCACATTGGTATTGCACGGTGAAACAAAACAGATTGATGCATGGACCAAAGATACACAAACGTTGAACGAAAAAAGTTCTACTTGTGCTTGAGTAAATTGAAGATGTGTTAAAAAAAGATTGAGCATCCGGTTTTTTAAAAGGCAAGGGTATCTAAAGAAAGAGATATTTAGGGTAGGGAAGCAAAGGAAGTGGCACAATATGACACTTTTGTGTCATTTTAGTTCATTTACAGATTACCTAACCTTCGTAAGACTAAATACCCAATGGAAATAATGGTTGAGACTACTATCAATATAAAATATTTCTGAAATATTTTTGATTTACAATTCACAAATATTTTATGTTGACACTACACTTCTGTCTTAAAGAAAGAGGAAAAGTGATGGAAAAATGGAACTGGACTGTTTGTGTTTTTGCATACAATACCCTGAAAACCTACATTCCCACTGACGCTTAACAAAGGAAAAACTTGCTGTGGCCTAACGTTTCATAAACCATTAACATAAAACTTTATCTTCTTGAATGATGCTATTGAATTTGAAGACGTTTAACATTTGTACCACTTGGTGAGTGTCACTGCTGGTGGACCAGGAGTCCCCGAGTGCACGTGTAGCCAAGTTCGTTTCTTCAATTGAGTTAAAGAAGATCCTGACGATAATTTGCAAATTTCTGCTATCAAAATTTTCTAAAAGTTTCTGAAAAATGGGTCTTGTAGCATCAAATCACACCCATCCTACTATGTCTTTCGGTACATTTTTGGACATAATTTTCACACTCTATGGCCATATTACGTTGTTCAGATTGAGTATCACTGACGATGACCTGTAGCATCATATCCCACCCATCTTGCTACATCTGTCGGTAAATTTTTGTACATAATAATTTTCACACTCTTTGGCAATATCACATTGTTTAGATTGAGGATCACTGACGAGGGTTAAATACCCGAAACGTGCATGTCTGGTCCATACTGTAAATTTATCTGCTCTTAAATGAACTTCTTTAGAAAATGCGACACCTATTTAAAAATATATTTTATAAAGAAAAAATCAAATCAACCCCAGTGTTCGAGTTCTTCTACTGAATAGATAGAATATATACAAAGGAGATCAAATTCTACACCTACATAAAATGATATTGTTCGATTGTATCTGAACGACAATACACAATTAATTAGAAATGGAGATATAAAAAGAAGAGGTGCTTACAAATGATAATTGATAACAAAAATCTAAAAGTGTATATGCATGATTCAATAAACACTACACTTCCATGCCGACTGATAAAAAGCTGCAATATTTCAATCAATGCTTTTGCAATGAATAACATTTATGGCATGTACTTAAATGTAAATTCCTATACATCATATCTTGATTAAAACAATTTCAATGATCGTATTTTGTTCTCTTACTTAGTATTTCCGAGCTGATTAAGTTTTAAGTATTGATTTCAATATTAAATGGTGGCCATAAAATAAGATGCGCACTTTTTGCAGCTCAAATAACAGACTATGATACAGAACAGAAAAAACTCATTTCCGATTGTCATGATTGTAGAAGAAATCTATATCCAATGAATAGAGCAATAAAGGTATGGATGCGATCTCGAGAGTCAATCAGATGGTAGGTCTATCCACTATTTATCAGAAATCTGGAGGAACGAAAATGATTTTTTCATGGACGAAATGTTTACATAAACAATATTGCCTTCAGCAGAAGTGATCGAGTAATTATAGTCAAAAACAAAATCTAAATCGGATATGGCCAAAGTAATCTTCCTTGGGGAAGTAAGAGTTTGTTTTATTGATGTTCAAAACTTAGAACCAACGCAATACATGATCAATAGGCATAGACATCTACGAAAAATAAATCATACTAACAAATTCTACCTTGTTCTGTTCTTAGATTTAATCCTTCGAGCTATTCAGAGATCGATTTACATGATGTAGATCAATCAAAATTTCACGGTTGTGCATTGAGCGAAAAATACATGATCATTATTTTCTGTCATGGTTGTCTCTAAGATTACGTTTCGTTCGGAACACTTCCATATAGTTAAATAACAGATGGGTGGAACTTATACATGTTTACTCAATCATGCGCAAAATACAGGAATATATAAACGACAGTTTGCTCAAATTGGTGCTCTGTTGTGAGTGCTATTGAGATTATCGTCAGGATCTTCTTTAACTAACTAGTAGTGACATTTTACTTATTCTAATGCAATAATGATTTGTGCTTGTTTACACTGAAATTCGCGCTTATTTTCAATAGGTACTATAAATTATCAGAATTTCAACGAAAAGATAAGAGAATGGATGGCGTACCATGGCTTCGTAATACGTGCCTTTTGATACTTATTATGAATTCCATGTGTTCAGATAGGGAGCTATATTTTACGAACGAGGAGGCTTTAAACAATATTTTCTTCAGCAATTATACCGAAATGTTGAGTAGCGTGCTCTCTCTATCAAAATGCACACAATTATGCAGTCTTTACTCGGGGTGCCGGTCGTTCTCGTACCATGATGGGGACGACTCCTGCTTATTACACGATGTGAAATATACGTCACAAGGCGATGGAGAACTAAGGAATGGATGGAGATACTATACCAGTGAGTTTGATACTTTTGTGTTTCATTTTTTTTGTACTCCATAAAATTAAAACTTTTGGGCGCAATTTCATTTTTCATTTTTTCCCAAATTTTCTAACATAGTTTTTTTCTGGTTGTTGTTGTTGACTGTCTTACATTCTTGTGAGTTTATTTTTTCTATCCATAGAAATAAAATTCGCTAGGGTACTTTGAAATATGAATCGTCTTAAAGTTGTGGAAGCACTGAATTCTTGATCACATGAGATTATTGAAAGATCGAATTACAACGTATTATACTTATTATTGTAAGTTGATTGAAAATGATCTGATTTTGACTTATCAAGTTGTCACAAATGCATTGCACTTATAATTACACACAGGGCCTTGCAGAAATAGCGGTATATAAGACTCTTCTCTTTGCAGCATGATTTCGCTTTATATGAAATGCCATGTGCATAAACGTATCAAAGATGAGAAGAACTGTTGTTAGCATAATACTAAGATAAAACAGAAAAGTGTCAATAAAACATTTAGAGGCATTTTACTGTCATTCAGATTTATTGGGATGGATATTGTGGATGGATATTTCCCAATACCTATAAGAAAATACACCGATAAAGATTGTAGGTGCCAACTATGTGCCAGGTGTCATAACATGATATTTGGTATTTGATATTTCATGCAATTTTGAAAAAGAATGGTTGAGATTATGTTTCCTTCTCGATAACATCGGAATAACGTTCAAATTTTTATCCTTATAAAAGCGCGAAGTGTTTTAAAATTTTACAATTTATCTACCATATTTCTTTTATTCAAATGACGGCGGATTTAATCACTTTTCAGTTTAGTCCACTCCATATAAATGTTAGTGCTATTTTTCACAAATATTTGCGGCTTTTGAGCCTTGAGAAAATATCAAAATATAATTTTGCGATATGCATTGTAGAAAGCAATTTTGAATGATTGTATTGACTTGTTGCGTGTGAGTATTTTCATCTGCTTTTATATTTTTCGAATGTTCTTAGTGTAATTCTTTGCGCCGATTTCTTAAATTTTGCAAACTTTTGAGTGTGTTATGCGATGTTTTAACTTCAATTGTGTCTTCTTTGTGATATATCCCCTCTGATTATGTTTCGAATCGCCCTCGACAGGCCTCAACTTGATGTCTCTTTTATTCTCTTCCTTAGACATTATACTCATCTGATCTTTATATTTTTAATAGAAACGTTTTAAGGTTTGCGTTATAGTTTAAGTAAGTAACTTAAAAATATGACATCGAGAGGATTATGATTCCCTGTTAAAATTTATTACAAACAAATTGATCATTTATTCAATATTCCTAGTTTATGTTAATTATAAAAAATGTGCATGTCGATATTATTACAATCGTAAGTCTTCCATGCATGTTGACTTAATACCACTTATATTAATGCTTGACGTCCATAAAGTGAAAGCGCATGTTACCTTTAATGCAACTCCGTCATAATATTTTGCCTAGCATTGTTTTTTAGGAAACACTTTTCAAAGAGTTTAGTCGATGCTTACCACCCTATGGATTTTAAACAAGAGATAAATGGTATACAAATATTTAACGTCTTCAAATTCATTAGCATCATTTTAGAGCAGACAAATTTACAATTCACTGCTTATTCCCTGATTCGATTATGTTTTCGTAGGAAAGGATACTGCTTTTTCTTCATTCTCCTTCCTGCATATCCTAAAAAATGTTTAATGATGACATAAAAAATTTGCATAATAGTTTGTCTGGAAAAGAAGCATAAAGGTATCAACTATTTGTATAACTACCATGATCTCCAGAATGTTAAATGACAAATATGGATAATGACCATATCCCTGTATACAGCACACAATCGATAATTCAGAAAATCAGAAACCGAAGGCATATAAAATCAGGATAAAACAGGAACCAAAGGAAACAAAGAAAAATCTCCACAGTATGGAAAGAAGCGAACTCCCGATATGGGAGTGAGACCAGGTGCCCAGGAAGGGTAAGCATCTCCTGCTTGCATGCAACACACGCTGCTTCAATTCGGTAGAAGAAGGGAGGAGATCTCCAACAAGACCCCGTTGCAGCATCAACAGCAAAACACCCGATGCAAAAACACAAAAGACGAGTACAGCACGAGACGGAAAAGAGACACACGACATGTAAACATCAAACACAAAAGACTACACATAAACCGACGAGACCAATAGGCAACCGTTGCCGACTTTGGACGGCCATTTGTCACGTAAGTAGCAAATGGTGTGGTTATCCTGGATTACATGCGCACAACCCTCTCACTTCTCCAATTACCCAGAGGTCTCGAAGAACGTACAATTGTGGTGTAAAACAACCTCCTCACTGTAAGATGACATCACACAAACAAGACCGCGAAACGTAGAGGCCCAGAGACACAGATGAATATGTAAATGGATATAAAAAGAGGGCATGCGTAATACTGTCACATCCGGTTACTTCAATTTCGGAAGACATAGAGTACAATCTTTGGTTGGATGGTTCAAATGGTCTATGACAGAATATCATCCAACATTCTGGAGAGTGGGACATCATAGTACATGACGACTTCCCAATATCGACCATAGCACTTCCTCAGTGACGTTGTTAGTCGGTCACAAACATATCACTGACTGAGAAGCTTATCTGAAAGACGCGTACCTCTCAGAACAAAATCCGTATATTTGGTACTTGATCTGGCAAAGCCATGGGCGGATCCAGGATTTTTTTCCAGGAGGGGTCCTAAAATTCATTGGTCCTAAATTTTTTGAAAAGCAAAAAAAAAAAAAAAAAAAAAAAAAAAAAAAAAAAAAAAAACAAGGAGAAAATCTTGAATTTCGCTGTTCTTGATTAATAATCAAATTATATGTAAGATAGTCTTCTGGCGAGCGGTAGCGAGCCAGCGAAAATTTGTCAGAGTTGGAATAAAAAGGACAGACAATAATACTATTTGCATCCACTATTACTGTATTTATTCAGTTAATTGTACTTGTTTATTGACAAAGATG
This sequence comes from Pinctada fucata, assembly GCA_028142955.1. Taxonomy (NCBI): domain Eukaryota; kingdom Metazoa; phylum Mollusca; class Bivalvia; order Pterioida; family Pteriidae; genus Pinctada; species Pinctada fucata. Next base: position 47,301,053 of record AP027112.1, on the reverse strand, counting down.
TACAATGTATAAGGGTTGCAAAGGTAAGCATCATTTGAAATTGATATGTATATGCAATAAAATCTGGCAAGCGTAGGCGAGCCCGGGAAAATTTGAAATGTGGACCAAAAATGAATAAAAATGAAAGATTATAAATACAGATTCATGTTATTTTTCAAAAGTTATAACAAAAAAGCGGAATCGGGACTTAATCTTATGAAATATGTATATTTATAAGCTTTATCAAACTATGCTTCGAAAATTCCAGGGGGGGTCCGGACCCCCCCGACCCCCCCCCCCCCTCTAGATCCGCGCTTGAAAGCGTATCAACTGAGATATGAACACGCCATAAACAGGCGATGAAGGGATGTTGCTACTCAGAAAAGGAAAGTTAAGGATCACTGACGAGGGTTTAGTACCCGAGGCGTGCATGTCTAGTCCATGATGTAAATTTATCAGGTTTTAAATTATGCTATTGAATTTAAAGACGTTTAACATTTGTAATGCTGAAATTGAAGTCGTCACGTTTGTCAAAGAGTGAGGTATTCATGTGACCATCAGTGTCGTAGGACAACGTTATGTCCAAATAGGAAGCTGAATTATTTGTCTCTGTAGTTTCTTTGACTTTAAGCTCCGATCGAAAGATAGATACTGCTAACGTAATCCGCGAATTTTGGATTATTGGTGGACAACACATCGTCTATGTATCTGTAAGTGAAGTTGAGGTCAGAAGCTAAGTATCTTTTCCCTTCAGAGAACAAAGATTGAATGAATACAGCTTCTTACGAGTAAAGGAAAATGTGGGCAAGGAGTTGGGCACGACTGGTCCCTATCGGAATTCCGACAATTTGCTGGAAGACCTTTCCTCCAAACACCACAAAAATGTTGTCGATCAGAAAGTTTACCATCTGAATAATTTCTGTTTCAGTGTACTTATTTTCAGAATCGGACTTTTCTTTAAAAAGGTTGTTTTGTTATAGTTAACAACAAAAAATGTGTATCTGCGATTACCATTCTTACTTGTAAACGCATTACTTATAATTTTTGCGAGTCTTTCTTTCAATCTTAAATGTGGAATCGTAGTGTGAAGTGTTGAAAAATCAAACGCTTTGATCCAATGGACTCTTCTAAAATGAGTGGATTTCAGATGTTCTAAATTTAAATTTCCATCGAGTTCTTTAAAATCCAAATCTGGTTGATACCACTGCGAGAATATACAATCGAACAATGTTATTGAAGTCCAGATTTGATTTCAGATAAAACTTTGGTGAGTAAGATCGATACAGATTTGGTAGAACATTTTTAGGAACCAGCGATGAAACGTTGTTTGCCGGATTCTTATGCATTTTAGATACAATACTGCAACCCACTTGCTTGACAATTCTATCATATCCTATCCACCATCCTACATCCTACATCCACCTCCTATCCACTCTATCCTTTCCTATCCTATCCCATCCTATCCACCTCATTCCAATCCAATTCTATCCTACATCCTATCCTACATCCTACATCCTATCCTACATCCTACATCCTATCCTATCCTATCCTACATCCTATCCTACATCCTATCCTACACCCTATCCTATCCACCTTTTTAAAAATACTTCTCATCAAATTAAGCGAGATTATGATTAAAACTAAATGATTTCATACAAATTCATGCATAAGTAGTAAATTATTTGTAATTATGACTGTTTTTGGATTTTATTAAAATGAAAATGATTTAGATAATTAAATAACGTTTTTGCACTTGTAGTGATCGAAACAAAATATCACAACATATCTCCAAGTTATTTTTTAATTGAATTGAAATTTATATCTCCCATTATGTCAAGTAAGAAATTTCAATGGATCAAATTTAATCAAATGAGTATGTTTGTGTTAAAAACTTAAGAATTAAAAAAAGAAAGATTGGATTGAGAATGAAGTGGATAGGATGTAGGATGTACGATAGGATAGGATAGGATGTAGGATAGAAGTGGTTAGGATTGAGGTGGATAGGATAGGATATGATGGGATAGGATAAGATTCTATCCACTTTCTATCCTACATCCTGCATCCTATCCTATCCCCCTTTTTGTCAAACAAGTGGGTTGAGGACTGTATGCGGTATAAGTATGGTAAATCTAAATCTAAATTGTTAGTGTCGAAGCCAAAGGAAGCAAGAGCTGATTTGCGGTTATCTATTATTGCAGCGGCAGAAAGTTTTATTGGAGTGTAAGTGGGATTTCCATGTGTCGAATGTAAACCCAACTCTTTAACTAGACTGTCGAAATAGTGCTTTTTGAAAGTAAATGTGTAATATTGTTTGAGGCTTTGTCCGCTGGTGTGATGACATAATGTTCTTGGAGGTAGATAAGCTGTGTGATCACGTCAGGTTCTTTAAATATAGACTCGAATCTGGTGTTCACAGTTGATTTTAATCGGTAAATTCTAGATAAAAGTAACCCTCTGATGGATTTTATCCGTTCGGAAAGGATGTCGAGCAGTACATTCTCTTTCTTTGCCCAAGGTCTTGCATATTCCTCACAACAGTCCATGATAATTTTGACATTTTAGTGCAAATGTAAAGGACATACTCTGTATTTGGGACCCTTTTTAACATTTCCCTCAACTTGTCGTTCTTGACTATACTAAGGTTACCAGTAATAACGTGTCCACAAGGAGACTAGTTGAAATCTAATGAAGAACATTCGCAACGAAGTGGATGTAATGAGGGATTACTTAAATCAATACACTGCAAGAATCGTTTTTAATTGTAAATCTTAGATGCAACTGTTGGTGTGTAGCTATAGGAAATACAAGGATTTACTTTTCTTTTGAAATATGGTGGATTTTTTTCTGTGACAGTTTTGTGATTAAAAATTTGACCAAGATCCAATTATTACAACTAAAGGGAAAAAGGAGTAAGCCAATCTATCCATGTTTTCTTTTATTATCCTTCAACCATCTGTTTCATTTTTTAGATAGAGCTACCGAATTGAAGTGGCGGGTGTTACATGCAAGCAGGAGATGCTTACTCTTCCTGGGCACCTGATCTCACTCCCATATCGGGAGTTCGCTTCTTTTCATGTGGTGGAGGTTTTTGTTTGTTTGCTTTGGTTCCTGTTTTGTCCTGATTTTGTATGCCTTCGGTTTCTGATTTTCTGAATTATCGATTTTGTGCTGTATACAGGGATATGGTCATTATCCATATTTGTCATTTGTACTCATCCTTCCTCTATGATAATAAGGAAGTCCTTTTTGAAGAAAATCTCAATGCACCAGACACATGGTTTAGATAGTAAGTCCTTACCAGTGGTACTTACTAGATGCCGTATACTTCTATATGTATATAGGTCATGAAGCAAGATCTTCATTTCAGGCTTTTTTTCTGAAAGCTCATTTCAGGCTTGCTTTATTTAGGAAGCCAATAATCTCCTGCTATAATTTTATTTGCCCTGTTCTTCCCCTTCACATTTTTCAAAACTGTCAAGACAAAGCAGCTTGTCAAGTTGTGCGAGTTTGATTATCTTAATTATGTTAACCCATTTTTTTGTGTTGGCAGAAAACGTGATTTTCGAACACTACTTTTAAGATGATCATGATCTTTGTTGAGGGTTGTTTTTATTATTTCTAACAAAACATATGGAGCTTTCCAGCGAGGATACCCTGATCACATCGGCGTTAAATATAGTGACACTCACCCCGAACGGTTCACCAAAGAATCAAATTAAGTAGAAGACTTGGATGGCAATGCACTCGTGCATCTTAAAAATACACAATCTTTTTCTATTTCTTTACAGTTCATATTGATTGGCCGGTAGCATACACCAGAGTAGATGATTCTTTCTTTAAGATGACATACTCCATCACAGAAATGTTTCCGTTGGATGCTAGAGATTTCTGTTATAATAATAGTGAAAGGATGGTTTACATAGCTTCAGCTCATAAACAACAAGATGTCACAGAAATGTCAGGTAATGTAACACTTGCTTTGCATGACCAACTTTAAAAAATGAGTGAATCATTTGTCTACTAGAATATAGTGCTGAATTGAAAATACCTGTCAAGAAAATTGCATTTTATTGTGAAGTACCTGATCATGCTTTGATTTTGCAAATCTTAGTTGTTTCGGTGTTTTTGTTTTACACCACAATTGTAGAATAATAAATCTTCGAGACCTCTGGGTAATCGGAAAAGTGGGAGGGTTGTGCGCACGTAATCCAGGATAACCACGCCTTCTGTTATTTTCGTGGCAGATGGTCATCCTAAGTGGGCACCGGTCGCCTATTGGTCTCGTTGGTTTATGTGTAGTCCTTTGTGTTTGATGTTTCTGTGTTGTGCGTTGACGTTCCTTGTACCTTTTGCAACTCTTCCTGTGCTTGTCTTCTCTGTGTTTTTGCATTGGATGTTTTGGGGTTTTGTTGTAGATGCTTCAACCTGGTGTTGTGGGAGATTTCCTCCTTTGCTCTATTGCCATCAAAATCACTTGTGCCATTCCTATTTACACATGCAGCACAGTCAGTACGACGCTTTTTGATGACGTCGTACAATGTCGTTATATTCAAAACATTTGTCACGTGACTTTGTTTTTGACCTTCAAAGACATGTGCCGACTGAATTTGAAAGCCATTTTCAGACACAACCAAAGTTTATTTCAGTAGCGTATTTTTAAAGTTTAATTTTGTGCAATTGTAGGGAGTGCGCGGCTTCAGATTTCCTATAGGGTCGATTCAGTAGCAGAGTGAAATAAAATCGATGGCCAAAATAGCACTGGAGGGATGGTTCTCAGCTGTTAACCTTCTTTAATTGAATGAGATTATTTTAATGAAATGACATATTTCCGAGATGGAAATAGTGAAATAGTTTTTTTTTTTTTTTTTTTTTTAACTTTATATATTTTACAACGTTTAACAAACAAGTTACACAACTTATAAAAATGTCTAACATTGGCTCAGATGTTGGCGTGAGGGGGCCCAAAAATCAGGAGGAAACCGGAGTACCCGGGGAAAAAAACCCCTGCAGAGGCCTGGTTTGCGGACCACCTACCCTCCCACATAAAACCATTTGTCGAATCTGAGATTCGATACCGGAACATTAGAGGTGAGAAGCGAACGCGCTACCACTGCGCTAACCCGGCCGTAGCAAAATAGTATTTTTAATGTCAAATTGATAAAGAACCAGAACAACGCTTCTTTCAGGCGACAGAGCTGGAAAGAAGTAATTATTACACTTCAAACATCAAGGCACGGAGAACGAGTTTAACTGCTCCACACTGTAACAAGAAATTTAAATATTTTTTTGATTATAAAACGAAAGAGTTCCAAATCTTTATCTCCTTGAGTATCAAGCCAAATCCGTCATATTTCACATTTTTCTTCGGCACATACATGTAAGGTTCTGCCTAGAGATTTTCTATTGACCTGAAGGTTTTGATATTGCAAAATTATAGCAGAAACAGTGTTTAACAGACACATCCTATTTATCATACATATTAGACTCGAATTTACACAATTATCTATCGGCACATTCTCGATTGTATCAAAATTTATTTACATTTGACAAAACATAATACTCTTTATCCCTTCTTTTATAATTTTTAATTTTTTACCTTGACTTTGATGCATATATAGTAGGAAAACCTTCAATGCAGCCCTATTTACTGAGCTATTATACTTATCAAAGTACAATGAATTGATTCACGACCCCTCATATTTTTCTTAGTTGTGTCATCTACTTTCTTTTCTATACTCCTTGATTGTTTGCTTGTAAAGCGTCTGTGTTTTGTTTGGTATTGTGATTGCATTTTTTGCGGGGGGAGGGGGGTTGCTGTGGGTGTTGCAACCTGGTGTTGTTGGAGATCCCCTCCTTTGCATTTGACCATTTCAGAGAATATTTTGCTTGCTGCTCTTCTCCTTCCCATTTGATTAGAGAATCGAACACTTCCACCAATAAGGTGTTCGTTTTGACCTTTTTGCAATGCAAAGTGAAACCAAAGGTAAGCTCCGGACCAGAATGTCAGGACATATGTCAAAAATAAATAATAAAGGAAGTCAACTCCTTTATCGACATTTTGACCAGGCGGACCATTCTGTTTTATCTATGAGAGTCAGAATCCTGTAGAAAATATATCACCCCACAAACAATCCCAGTTTGAGCACACGTCTCCGTCGCAACAGAGAAGAGTTCTGGATAAAAAATCGTAACACTGCAGTGCCCTATGGGTGCAACGATAATATCAGCAGCTTAGGAAACTTAACAAGTCTAGGTTGTCAATCGATAAATGTGACTAGCTTATTCAACAGACCACAAAGAAGACCTCGAAGTCATGGCATTCGTAAATATAATAGGCCTGAGATACATAGCTTCTCCTTCGATGACTTGGTTCCAATTTTGAATGAGCCTCTAGGCCTGCATTATATTCGTACCAAATTATACTCAGTTCCTTTACGGAAGTTACACGAAATCTACGAATATACGAAGGACCTCACATATACCGATACACGTTCCTCAGAAAACAGACAACAAGGAGTCATCTTGGACATTTCTACTTTTCGTTTGTTTCAAGCAGTTAAATAAGATAAATCAGAGGAGAAAACAAACCGTCCTTTCATTAAAGTAAGATTTGCAAACAAAGGTATTGATAAATTGAATCTTGGTCAAATTTTGAATCACAAAACTGTCACAGAAAAAAAAATCCCACCATATTTCAAAAGAAAAGAAACTCCTTGTATTTCCTATAGCTACACACCAACAGTTGCATCTAAAATTGACCATTACAAACGATTCTTGCAGTGTATTGATATAAGTAATCCCTCACTACATCCACTTCCTTGCGAATGTTCTTCATAAGATTTCAACTAGTCTCCTTGTTGACACGTTATTACTGGTGACCTTAGTATAGTCAAGAACGACAAGTTGAAAGAATTGTTAAAAAAGGGTCCCAAATACAGAGAAAGTATGTCCTTTACATGGGACCAAAATGTCAAAATTATCATGGACTCTTGTGAGGAATGTGCAAGACATTGGGCAACGAAAGAGGATGTAAAGCTAGACACCCTTTCCGAATGGATAAAATCAATAAGAGGGTTACTTTTATCTAGACTTTACTGATTTAAATCAACTGTGAACATCAGATTCGAGACTATATTTAAAGACCTTGATGTTATCACAGAGCTTACCTACCTCCAAGAATATTATGTCATCACACCAGCGGACAAAGCCTCAAATAATTACACATTTACTTGCAAATAGTACTAATTCGACAGTCTAGTGAAAGAGTTGGGTTTACATTCGACACCTGGAAATCCCACTTACACTCGAACAAACCTCTCTGAAATAATAGATAACCACAAATCAGCTCTTGCTTCCTTTGGCTTCGATACTAACAATTTAGATTTAGATTTACCATACTTATACTGCATACCTAAAATGCATAAGAATCCGTACAAACAACGTTTCATCGCTGGTTCCTCAAAATGTTCTACCAAATCTGTATCGATCTTACTCACCAAAGTTTTATCTGAAATCAAATCTGGGCTTCAAAAATATTGTTCGACAGTATATTCTCGCAGTGGTATCAACCAGATGTGGATTTTAAAGAATTCGAAGGAACGTTTAGAACATCTGAAATCCACTCATTTAAGTAGAGTCCATTCGATCAAAGCCTTTGATTTTTCGACACTTTACACTACAATTCCACATTCTAAATTGAAAGAACGACTCGCAAAAATTATAAGTAATGCGTTTACAAGTACGAACGGTAATCGCAAATACAAATTTATTGTTAACTATGACAAAACCTACTTTGTAAAAGAAAAGTCCAATTCTGACAATAAGTACACTGAATCAGATATTATTGAGATGTTAAATTTTCTGAACGGCAACATTTTTTGTGGTGTTTGGAGGAAAGGTCTTCCAGAAAATTGTCGGAATTCCAATGGGGACCAATTGTGCCCCACTCCTTGCCGACATTTTCCTTTACTCGTACGAAGCTGAATTCATTCAATCTTTGGTCTCTAAAGGGAAAAGATACTTAGCTTCTGACTTCAACTTCACTTAAAGATACATAGACGATGTGTTGTCCATTAATAATCCAAAATTCGCAGATTACCTGAGCAGTATCTATCCTTCGGAGCTTGAAGTCAAAGAAACTACAGACTCTGAGACAAATAATTCAGCATCCTACTTGGACATAATGTTGTCCTACGACACTGATGGTTACTTGAACACCTCACTCTATGACAAACGTGACGACTTCAATTTCAGCATTACAAACTTTCCTTTTCTGAGTAGCAACATCCCTTCATCGCCTGCTTATGGAGTTTTTATATCTCAGTTGATACGCTATGCCAGAGCAAGTACCAAATATACGTATTTTGTTCTGAGAGCTAGGCGTCATTCAGATAAGCTTCTCAGTCAGGGATATGTTTGTGACCGAATAACATCGTCACTGAGCAAGTTCTACGGTCGATATGGGGAACTCGTCATACACTATGATGTCCCAATCTCCAGAATGGTGGATGGTATTCTGTCATAGACCATTTGAACCATCCAACCAAAGATTGTACTCTATGTCTTCCGAAATGGAAGTAACCGGATGTGACAGTTCTACCGAATTGAAGCGGCGGGTGTTGCATGCAAGCAGGAGATGCTTACTCTTCCTGGACACCTGGTCTCACTCCCATATTGGGGGTTCGCTTCTTTTCGTGCGGTGGAGGTTTTTGTTTGTTTGCTTTGGTTCCTGTATTATCCTGATTTTGTATGCCTTCGGTTTCTGATTTCCTAAATTGTCGATTCTGTGCTGTATACAGGGATATGGTCATTATCCATATTTGTCATTTCTAAAGACGAGATCAAACGTACTTTTAATTACGAAAATAAAACTGCTTTTCATCCAACGGAACGAGAAACAATGTCATTAATCCAATGAGCAAATTATCATGATGATATAAATACAATTTTGATACTAAAATATACAAGTGTTTTTTTTTTTAATCCTTTTAATACAAAACCGGAAACTTTAGAAAATGCCATCTTCGAGCATTTACATATCTGTCAACATAGTACTCAATATTAAATTTTGTGAATCCTTTCATCCATTGTCATTTTTTTAAAGTGAATGGTCAAAGGGAGAAAGAAATTAAATGACGTAGTCAAATTCAATCAGTTTTCAAATGATAATTATACCTTATCAAAGTAGGATTTTAAGTGATTAATGGGGATAGATTTTGAATCATGCAATACTTCGTGTCATGATACTAGATTATTTGAAACTTCATCTAGATGAGGGGAATTGAGTACACGCCGTAAACCATGTAACCGGGGAAAGGCAACGTATCCAAAACCTCGTGAGGTGAAAGGAAAGAAAATACTTTTATAGTGTAGAAATATATGTTATCTTGATATTTACTTCATTGCACCATCTGATATCTGTGATGAACTAAGAATGATTCTCTGTCATATAGTTAAATGTGCTACAAAATGAAATGAGTTAAATCGGTGATAGTCCTATTTGTACCACGTATTAAGGAGGTTTGTGAATAAAGAACACAGAACCATAGTTAGAATCCAGATAGACATTTTTCACCGTGACGAACTTCGCACTTCGTACTTCGAACTTCGCACTTTAATTTTATAATTGTGTTGCCAAAACGCACCAGTAGTACAGGAATTATACTAATCAATAGGTAGATGACTCCACTTCTGAGTTTATACGTAAATGGCAGCTACTCAACTGATTCTTCAATGTTCGAAGTGCAAAGGTCGTCACGATGAAAAAGTCTACTGATAAAATCATCAACAGGCAAACAAAAAAGGACAACATGAAAAACTAAATAAACTAAAGGCCTTGTTACACGACGCGATTTGTTGTCTGCAATTAATTGCAGAGATTTTACGGTCCGGGCGAGTTACAACGACTGGCACTGTTACACGTTGCAACTAATTGCATATATTTTGTGCAAAATCCGTACCTTTCCCGCCTAAATCCCGCCGAATAAAATGTGTCATCAACAGACAATACGACGTGTATTAACATTTTTAAATAAGTATTTTAACTTAATTCCCTCGGCGATGAGAGAGCAGAAATCACCATTTGCCCAAAGGAAACCTTGGAGAAAGTGTACTGTGATCCTCTGTGAGAAATGCCATTTTATTATCAATGAAATTGATATGACCAAAATTCGCCAAATAGGGGTTGAAATCATAAGGAATACCCCCAGCATTTTGATTGCTGACGCTAAAGTTGCCTGCGATTAATCGCAAGGAATAGAACATGTTCTAATCCGAAAAAAGTTGCATGCGACTTTTGAAAGTTGCATGCGATTAGTTTTAAGGTATGTTATTAACGATGCGACTTGACTTAATTGCAAACGATTAGTTGCGTTATGTAACAAGGCCTTAACCAAAACTAACAAATTTTAAACGGTCTGCGAATGAGAATTAGTGTTTATCCATTGGAGATGGAATCAAATGTCCAGGCGAGTACTTAGCATCTCTTGTTTGTAATAACCTTCATTTCAGCCTTTGAAGCATATTGAAAACAAACTTGGTACTGCTCATTTGAAAAGATCCATTTTTACCATTTAATGGTACTGTAAACAAATTTTTCGTGTGCGAGTAAAATTTTATTGCGACTGTATTATTATCGCGGGTGAAAATGACAACCAGTATAAAAGGCTAAGGGAATTCGTTGAAATTATCCCCACTAGTACTGTTGTAATCATTATTTTGCGAACATTTCCCCGCTCTAAAATAACCGCGTTTACAGTACCACTATGCTTACTATTCTCCCGGTCTCTTGATTTGTTTTTCTGAATGTTGCGCATAAACCACGATAACCTTTATTTGAAATTCATAATTTACTTAATGGAATTATCGTAAAACCCCTTCCAAAGCAAATTTATTTTGTATTAGATTACGATAAAACATTGTTGAATCCAAATAATAGATAAGATCATGCCAAAGTATGTAATATATAGATTTCATTAGGTAGACATTCTCTATTTGATTGTGTCATTCCTTCCATTTTCAACTTCGATGAATATCGGGGATTTGTATTGAATTTTATTTTTAGTTATCTGTACGTGAACTTTGATCATTGTTGTTCAAAGCAATTTAGCCGAAAAATAAAAGCTACGAATATATGACGTACTTAAACAACTTACAATGATAAACCAAATAACTGTTCATCTTAAATCAATGAAATGAAATATTAATGTTATAACGAACAATTTATGTTGCAATTTACCTATATTCTAGATCAGGGGGTTTAATCAGTACGCATTTTCATGTACGCTGGAAAAAAATATGAAGTAAACTTCCGCTTCAGGTAAGGTTGTTCGATGGAATTTTGCATTTTATGATATATTCAAGATAAAGAGAAAGATAATCTTATGATCATTCGGTAGCGATATATATCACCTAATTATCTATACTGTCACGGTCCTTCCAAGGTGCCTAATTTTGTCAGGAAGCCTGCAGAACCACGAGGTGACTTGTTTACTTTTTGAAGGCAACTTTCTTAAAAACTCATTTTATGCCATAATTCGTATATCCTGATTTGTGTATATACATATTCACTTACCTTACCATGAAAGGAAGCTAAAGTTTTATCTTCTGCCTTTCTAAAACCAGATTTTCACAGAAAAATTGAAAACAAGCCTGTTTTTGTACGCATTGCAAAGGAATAAGACCCTTTTTCTACATTGCGCACTTAAAATACAAACATAATGTTCAATGCATTTGGGAAAGAGAAAGATTGAAACAGATCTACAAAAGGTTATAACGAAACAAGTTGACACATCTGATATACATATAACGGTCAGAGACTAAGAATAAACTTCAAGAGCAGGACTTTAGTTGCTCATCACTTCATTTCACAATGAATAATTAAACATAGTTTGCCAGATTGCAACGCAGTTCCGCTCTATATATTGTCGCTGTCTGTCTGTCTGTTCGTCTGTCTGTCTTCCTTCAACATTTTGGTTAAAGGTTATGGTTGAAGCAAAATGTAAGGAACTATATGCAGTAGAAAGACGATATTTACAAATGGGTTGCCCCTGAGAACACCTTTTACACTCCTCGCAACATACAGCCCCGACCAGTCGAAAGTTAAACGCTGAGATGACGAAATTTTGAAAGCTAAATGCGAAAGTTTTGTTAACTACTCGTCAGCTTTTTTGAAAGCAGAGATGACGAAATTTTGGAAGCTACCAATAAGCTTTCGAAAAGTAGATGACGAAAATTTCGTTAACTAATCTTTGTTATTGAAATTTTCGTCAGCGATAGCTTTCAAATTTTCGTCATCTCGGAGCGTTCAAAATATTTGAAAGCAATCACTGACGAAAATTTTGATATATATATCGCTGACAGAGGGACAGACAGGGTGATTCCTATGTAGCCCCCCCCCCCCCTAAAAACCAAACTTTTTTTGCGGAGAGTATAAATATAGAAAGTTGGAAAAGGAAATTAAAGTTGTTGAAAATTATTATTGCAATATAGACGAAGATCCTAACATGGTTTGGTACGAAGATACCACTTTAACATAAATACTGTATGAAATAGAAACCTAATTTCATCGTCATTGATTGAAATAACGTCCAAATATTGATATTTCGACGTCTTTTCTTACAAACGGCGCGTAATGTAACATGTCATTAACAAAATATGAAATGGCGTACGACGTCAAGTAAAAGAATATAGGAGGTGTAATGTGATAAAATCTTGAATAAAAATCGGCATCAGTATGGATTTATTAAGGGTATAGTTCTTTCTAGTAAGAAATATGGATTGTTCCTATATCATGTATATATTGATAACTATTCTTGAAGTAGAATTTTGGAGATTCTGTCATATGGCCTATTTGCTGCAATAGTTGTTTGAGGACTGTTTGCATTGCTAATCTCTTACAATGCCGTTATATGATGTCATATTGCCTTGAGAATGTCAGTAAATTTCGATTAAGTATCCTCTGTAATCGTTCATTTACTAGTGTTATACAACGTACGATTTATTCATATTCCTGTATACAATGTACATTTCTGAACTTGTTCTTTACCTTCTGTATCATTTTATACATAATATAATGTATGTTTATTTATTATACATCATATTTAAATTTTTGTTACATTCAAGCTTTAAGAAATAGAAAATATTATAAAAATTATGAAAAAAATTGAATTTACCTAGTCAATGCTCATTCAAATGCGCTGTAGAGAGTTAGTTATGCAGCTTTCGCGCTCGAATGGAAACACGGGTGAACAAAATTAATTGAGAAATCATAGGTTTATTCATCAAAGAGTCGAATATACGACGAGGGAGTCCCACCATATTTCAATTATCGAAGAAAAATGGGGAAAATATGGATATGTGAGTGTGTTATGTACGCAAAAAGGAGTATTTTTTCTGCATACGTACACGAAGTACCGTACTGATTAAACCCCCTGTAGATAAAACAACTTATGTGTTTGTCATATCACACGTTTGCTCTTTCTAATAATAGGTCTTATACATTAACTAGTGCTTATCGAAAAGCTGATCACCGAAACGATTCTAAATAAAGAGCGGCCTTGTTAATAACGGAGGTTCGAAATAAATAATTGATCAAAGTGCACTAAGGGTGCACTATAATCCTATACTCTCCTTAACTTATAATGGACGTGCTTATTACATTATCACAAAAAGAGAAAAGGAGAGGATCTCCAACAAGACCTGGTTACAGCACCAACAGCAAAACATCAAAACACCCCAAGTGAAAACACAGACAAGACACGCACAGCAAGAATCACAAAACAGACAAGGAACAGCATACACGACCTAAAAACGCCAAAGAAGAAAAAGACCACACATAAACCAATGAGGCCAACGGACAATCGGTGCCCACTTGGGACGGCAATCTGCTACGTAAGTTACAGTTGTCTTTTGTGACAGTCTTGAATTGGTAACACTATGACTTTACTATTCCTTCAGAAGAAGATGATTACTCCTCCTGGGTACATGTGTGTTTCAATTTCCTTCAAGGATTCTTGTTTGTTTAGCTTGTGTTCATTTTCAAGCAACAGTTGTCTTAATGCATGTTTAAATGTTTAAAGTGCATTTTGCAAGTTTATAAAATCATAACAAACGTAACTGTCCCATGACAAATTTGAAATGTTCAAACATTTAAACATGCATTATATATGACAGTCATTGTTGTTAACGTCTTTTCTAAATATGTCTTTTTAATCAAATATTGTGATGTACATTAGCATGAGAACACTTCTATTACATAATACTAAATGAAAAAAAAACTCGTTTGAAAAAATTATCCTTTAAGGCAACTTTAAAACTGAAATTTAGTATTATATGAAATTGATTTTCTTGAGATTTATAGTTTTGGTAAAAATTAACTGTGTCATGAGCAATGTTGTCGGATTTCAACAGTGTTATATAATATTATATTTTGTGACTTATTTCCATTTTTGATTCTTATTATTCTCACTACCAGCGAAGGCACCACTGGTCTATTATATCTACAACTACAACATCTACATCAATGGTATATACAGAAATACACAGTACGAGACATACGAAGGGGAGGTAATGAACTACTACGTATGGGATATTGGTGAACCTTACAACCAGTTGCTGGATATCTATCTCAGATTTTCGGATAAGATTACAGGGCAATGGGAGACTAGCAGCGGAGTAGCCAGGAGATTCTTCATATGTGAAAAAGTCACATAGAATGTCAAACTAAACAAATTCATCACAGCTTTAACTTTGTGAAGAAAATCTAAGTGGTACCACAAGTTCACCATAACTACACAAATCTTTGTAATTTCTGCACCATTCATTCTATACAAAACAATCGTGAAAGCACAAACATTTATCACTGTGTAAACTTAACTTTTTCAGTGTCAAATATTATGTAAGTGAGATGCAATTGAAGACGAATGGATCATAAGAATATACATGAAATCTGATGTGCCCTTATACAAATATAGTTCATCTCTTTGCAGTGCTTGATTTTTTTTTGTGTTTGATGATGTTAAAAAGAGCATCTTACTTATTGAGTTGGAAGACAACACAATACTACTTTAAATTTGTGAAGATTATATATGATAATTAAATTTTTTTGCGCTTGAATTAATTTCTTACATGTTTAATGTTATGTCAACCTTTGGTGTTATAACCAAGTGTTTCCTTGAGGTTTCCTTCATATTATCATGCTGGAGATTATTTTGCAAATATCACGCTGGTCATGATATAATTGATATATTTTTTTCTTTTATCTTAAAAGTTATCAGTTAGACAAAACACCTACATGTATATTGTCTAGAAATTACCGTGTTGCTCATGGATATATGCATCTAATATGATTTTTAAAAAGATTTTCACATGAAATTGATAAGATTTGGAGTCCTCATCACATTTGATCAGAGGGTAAAAAGACTCCGAACTTTGTGTTAAGATTGTGACTATGGTCGAAGAATTCAATGTCTTTCAAAATTTGAAAAAGGATATTTGATAATGTTAGGTTTACACTTAGCCACGATGCCCTACGATGTCCACAATTGAGCAAATTCGTGGAGCTTCATGATTCTATAAATAAGATTGGTCTTCACACGCTCTCCGACGCTCCATTCGTTACGATTGTAGGTAAAATCTGTTACGGTTATCATCCCGTTCTCTCAAGCTTCGTTACGTTCCCGAACGATTACCACGATGAGCTATTACACTTTGCCACGCTATATCACGGTAACGATGCAGGACTACGATGTGATAAAAATTGCCGCGATTTAACACGATTTGATATGAAAAAGACTACCAGCTTCAATACCACTTGCAATATCCGATCAAGATTAAACTTAACATCACATCTAGGAGATGTAGATTTTTATATCGCAAAACGCTGGAAGTGACATTGATGAACCTTATTTTCTCTTTCTTTATTTCGATTATTAAAGGTAACATTTTTGTTGAACAATTCAAATCTTTGATTGCGTGTATATATTTAACTCGTTTGAAGACAATTAATGCAGTACCTCACTGATATCAAGACTTCTTTTTTTAGTCTTCTTCATATGACAGAAATTGTTGCGGATGTTAAAAACTCAAGATTGTTATCCAACAAAAATTGGTTGTCTGATAATAATTTTCATCATTGGAATATTGGAATCGCAACGCATCTTGTAAATCGTGGACTTAATCGTGGAAAGCGTAAAAATCGTCAAAGAGTGTGAGTGAACTCGTAGTGGATCGTAGGAGAACGTGTTTCACCCAAGATCTCCTACGAAGGGATTAATAGAATCTAGCACCACTTTGAGTTCCGGATAGAAAAATATCAGTCGAGGGTGGGATTCATCAAGTACCAACCGAGACGTTAGCTTGATTATTTTTCTCGCACATTGAAACCTTCAAAGTCCGCTTGTTTACGCATCAGAATGACTGAACGTCATGCTAAATATGTGTGCACGTGAAATAACGTACGTCAGTTTGTCTGTGACGTCATAAATGAACAATCAAAAGTGCTGGATCAGGGGTGTCGGATCGAATTCTCTAGCACCGCTGAAAAGGGGAATCAGCCTATCCAATGTGCGAGAAATTGTGATCTGTTGCGCTTTGTCACGGTCTGTTACGCTCTTCTACGCTCCATCACGTTCACTACGCTCCATTACGCTCTCTCACGATGTAAGGATCAATCGGGAAGATGGTAGCAATTTTTTTAGAATAAAAAATTTTGCCACGATCTCTGCGATTTCCTACGACCATCACGATTCCACCACGCTCTCTTACGATCGTCAAGATTCTTGAAATTTCTAAAACGTGGGTCCTGTAGCATCATATCCCACCCATTCTGCAACGTCTTTTTGGTACATTTTTGGACATACTAATTTTCATACTTTTTGGCCATATTACATTGTTTAGACTAAGGATCACTGACGAGGGTTTAGTACCCGAAACGTGCATGTCTGGTCCATGCTGTAAATTTATCAGGCTTTAAATGATGCTATTGAATTTAAAGACGTTTTACATTCTTGTGGATAAATAACATTTTTATACTTTTCAAAAACAGGATTGTCGATAGTAAGAATATCATCCAGGTACCTAGAAGTACCAATGAAACATAATTCACATTATCATGTTTTCTTTGCTTTTGAAGATTTTGGATGAATTCTTTTTCATACATGTATAAAGATACCCAAACCAAAAAAATGGGTTAATGGGATACTCTAACATGATACTAATGTGATATAGTATCAAAATTCACATGCAAATGAGGTTAACAAGATACCTATGAGATACCAATGGGACACTACGATGTGATGCTAATGGGATACCCAACGTGATACCAAGAGGATACTACAATGTGATAGTATAATGTGATACCAATGTGATATACTTCTCACCTGGCATTGCCTTTGAAACAAAATACCAACATGATACCAAAATGTGATATCAATGAGATACTTCCTTTGTTACCATAAAAACAGTAATAGAATACAAATGTGATATTGCAATATATATTTTGATCCCGATAAATCAAAGAATCTGATGGAGTACGTGAGGATGTGAATTTGTTTATACCTCACTCATGGATTTGAATGATTACAGAAGTTCAAAGGATAAAATATAAGTTATTATGCTTAAAATAATTGAATTCATTTATATCAAAATAATTTGTAAAACATTTTTGGGTGAATATGGGTAATCCAATACATAAACTTAACATTTATAACAAACTATGTAACTTAAAACAAAATGTGTCATTTAAAATATCTTTTTTTAAATACATGCACTATTATACAATAGCAAAGAAACTTACTAGCCATGATACTTTCCAAGCAGACAGAGCACAAATCATCCATACATATGCACAATCTGGCATCCAATATGTATAAATATTATATTGTCCAAACTTTACAGACACTGAAACACCATTTTTGGACCTAAATATCAAAATTGTCAATGGAGAAATTCATACAAGTGTATATGACAAACGAGATGATTTTGGATTCAACATAGTAAATTTCCCCTGGCTTGACGGTGATGTCCCTAGATTACCGTCATACGGTATCTATATTTCACAGCTCATCCGGTATGCTAGAGCATGTACTGATGTTTTGGATTTTCATAATAGAAATCTACAGATTACAAAGAAACTTTTAGGTCAAGGTTTTCGCCTTCACAAACTAGTAAAGACTTTCTGGAAATTTTACAAAAATTATGATCAACTTCTTTTGAAATTCGGACCCATAAAAGCAACGGAGTATATTACTTTAGGTATTTCACAACCTGCATTTTATGGTGACATAATTAACAAAATAAGAAGGATCAAAGGTAGACAGCATATGTATCGAAAATGCGTCAGAGTCATCAAACGCCTTTTACACCGTGGATATGATCCTAATGTCACCAGACGGACACTTAGCTTGGTACTTGACCAATATACAGTCTTGTACGAGCGCATTCTTAAGACTTGCACTCTGACTGACTGTGACGACGGGACTCCATGACGGGCCCTGTCCAAACCTCTTTAGAGAAGACAGGGCCCCGACCACCTGTCCTCTCTGAATGTCAGTCGGACTCCTCGGGTGATTACATACATGAGCTCGCTACAGCCGGCAGAGCACGGACTGTATTACGCTTGCCCTCTTTTTATATCCATTTACATATTCATCTGTGTCTCTGGGGCCTCTGCGTTTCGCGGTCTTGTTTGTGTGACGTCATCTTACAGTGAGGAGGTTGTTTTACACCACATTTGTACGTTCTTCGAGACCTCTAGGTAACTAGAGAAGTGAGAGGGTTGTGTGCACGTAATCCAGGATAACCACACCGTCTGCTATTTACTTGGCAGATGGCCGTCCTAAGTCGGCACCGGTTGCCCATTGGTCTCGTTGGTTTATGTGTAGTCTTTTATGTTTCTATGTTGTGAGTTGGTGTTCCTTGTCCCTTTTGCGTCTCTTTCTGTGGGTATCTGTTCTGTGTTTTTTGCATGGGTGTTTTGGGATTTTGCTGTGGGTGCTGCAACCTAGTGTTGTTGGAGATCCCCTCCTTTCTTTGATATTGTGTCCAATGGTATTAATATCAGATTTTGAAAACAAGTTAAACTTGTGGGTGCTGCAACCTAGTGATGTTGGAGATCCCCTCCTTTCTTTGATATCCACTTGTATTCAAACTCAATTTTAACATATCCTAACAAATCTCAAACTCCATGTGCTTGCATGTGTGTATCAGCCAAATTTGAAATGTGTGATGTCACTGATGACTCATTGAGGACACTACACAGGATGTAGTTAAGCAGGGCAGTATCATATTAGTATTTTGTTAAGCTTCCACTACTGGCAGGTCAGAACAAATTTCAAAGTGAAACAAAATACCTACAAGATATTTACAGAGGGAATTTAAGTTTAATGTGATACCAATGCAATACTCAGTCTTAATGGGATATATACTAATAGGATATCCATCCCTAATAGGACTGGAGTACATGTATTTTGTTAGTATCACATTAAGAGCTGATATCAACAAGATACTGTAACGTGATAACAAGTGCATCTCATTAGTATCACATTGGTATCATATCGGTATTTTGTTAAAAATAATTTTTGTTTGGGTAAATCTGCAACAAGAGGCGCACAATTGGTACCCATAGGGATCCCTACGACCTGCTTGTAGAGATTCTCACCAAAATCTTACATAAATGTTGTCAAAGAGGATTTCATATCTTGTGCAAGTAAAGTATCAAAGTAAGAAGTACCAAAAAGTAAGCTTTAAAAGCTTATTTCAATTTCTCTCTTCGTATTCAAAAACAATTAGGGGACGTCTTGCTAATTGGCCCTGGTATTAGAACTTAAAGCAAAAATAATACCAAAAATGCTTGTAAGGAGCGCGTCACCCTGAACAATCGATGAAGAAAATAGATGTCCATTATAATTCAAAAATGCAAAATAATCGATCCCAAAACCTACAAACATACTAATTTCTTGTGAAATTAGAAACACAGCGAATGTAAGATTTCTTATCTTTAATCTCGTATCATCTCTCAAATATTTTTTTGAATCTGAATATTCTATTAGCCCATACGGAATTTTCAGTCATCTATATATGAAATCACTGTAATCATGCAAACCACTGTTTTTTTTTTATATCGCCTCCTTTGTTTTACTGTCTCAAAAACAAAAGAAGGCTTAATTCCGTGCATATCTGAAATTATAGTTGAAAATGAATTGGCTAAGATAGAGGATCAAAATAGAAACAGTTAATTCAAAAATTCATAATGACATCGATCCATTCTTTGCACTTATCAAGGGATTCTGTGTTAACGTTGTTTTAATCATGTTCCTATTGGGCCCCATCACCAAGGGAAGTTGAAAGACATTGTTCTTCGAGCAACGCTTCAACCGCCTAGTTACAGCGAGTTCAAAGTGCAGCGGCCCGTACTGTATCGTGCACTCAATCATTCTAAGCTGCATCATGCAAATCAAAGTGTAACATGGACTTGTTAATTCTGTCGTATTTAAAATGCATCGATGGTCATGCAGTTTCTGCCATCCCAGTTTAAGGCATACGTCATTTCTGAACTAAGGAATTTCAATGATTTTATGAAAATAATATTAAATCCAAGGATTTATGTCAATTAATCATTTTATGAAGAATAATTAATAGGTCAGTGATAAAAATCAAGACTTTTGTCACGGAAATAGCAGAAGGTGTGGTTATATAAGAGACTCGCCGGGTTGTGTGCGCAGACACCTTGGAAATAGCCAAGAAACCCCAGCCTAGTCATTAGGAAGGGACTATAAATGGGGGAGGTCCCGTGTCTCGTATTTGCGTGGCCACGTAAAAATCCTCACTTCTTCAGAAAGTCCGTAGCACATGTCAAAATCCTAACATACAGCTTATGCATGATAAGAGACAGGAGATGTTAAATTCATTTCATTTAAGGTGCGTTATTGGTCACGATTTGGGACCATTTTTGCGCATCTCCTGCATGTTTTAAATAGCACCCATTGAACTTGAATTATATTGATAATTCAATTTATTATGACCAATGTATCCTTTCGGACTCTATTGTAGACTTTTTTTAGTTTTATTCATTACATACATAAAAAAAAAGGATAAGTTTGAAAATTTGATCTAAACTGAATGAATTAGTATCCGTAAGAAAATGCTTCGCGGTAATTTCTATAAAAAATTACTTGGAGACCATCTTTTGCACAGTTCGGATTTCTCCCACGTAAGTAAAACCCATGAATTTGTTTTACATATGGAATTTTATTGACTGTTTTATAAGGTAGAACTGATGGATAACGAAAAATTAAAAATTGTTTAAATTCCACCCAAATTAAGGCATTTTTTTTTACCGCGCTGACACGTACATGTACTTTTTCAAGAAAACCACAAAATGGCAATGATTCTTGAGCGTTAAATTATGTACTCGCTTATTTCAACACGGACATATATACTTTTTCTTCAATATTTTGAAAAGTTTTTCTCAGGAGCACATTTTACTGTGTGTTTGTAAAAATAGTTGATGTTCAGAATCTCTGATATTTTTACCTAAATCTAGATCATCTAAAATCGAGAAAATCTTACCGGTTACCAATTGGTCTAGTTGGTTTATGTACAGTACTACAGTAGTCCTTTGTGTTTGATTTTTCTGTGTTGTGCGTTGATGTTCCGTGTCCCTTTAACGTCTCTTTCTGTGCTTGTCTGCTTTGTGTTTTTGCATGGGGTGTTTTGGGGTTTTGCTGTGGTTGCTGCAACCTGGTGTTGTTGGAGATCCCCTCCTTTGTCTTACGTAGTCAGAGCAGTTTTGCATATACTAGTTATCAAAACATACAATGTCATATGTACTTGCCGAATTACACTTTAAGACTGTCAGACAAGTCTTAAATGCCAAGCACCATTCTTTCTAAAGACTACGGTTTTTTTTTTAATTTATTAATAAATATTAACTGGCACGGATCCGATGCTATCAAATATCACAGTCTGAATCCTTTTTTTTTTTTTTTATCTCCGAATAATCTCTAATTTTGAGATTAATAGGGGACGTAGTCGGCGCAAAGCGCCGACGGAGTCGCCATCAAGATAGACGTGTGTACATGAATAAGCAAAAAGCATGCATTTTCCCGTCTTTTTCACTATACCTTCAACTCAAAATTTGAGTGCACAGCTCATGCGGAAACAGCGAACGTTAGAGAAGATAGAAAGGTTACGAATAGACCCTTTCACATTATCTGCGGTACTAAATTTGAATGCCAGTTCCGGGGGACAACGAATAGATTGCGCATGCACCAGTGACGTCATTTGATTGTTCTAGGACGTTTAGCGCGGAATCATGTTTCGTTTGTTCCGCGGAAAACATCTTGGAACAATCGAATTACGTCACTGGTGCATGCGCAATCTATTGTTTGTCCCCCGGAACTGGCCTTCAAATTCAGTACCGCAGATAATGTGAAAGGGTCTATGGAAATGCACATCACAGACTGACGATGTTTATCTATCAAAAAATAAAACCCCACCTTTTGTTGCTTTTTATCGTACATACAGGGAAAAAAGAACAACAAAAGGTTAGCTTTTATTTTTTATTTATTTTTTAAATTGATAAACATCGGCAGCTTGTGATGTTCATTATGACGTAGTTTTTTTTTAAAACGTAAATGCGCGTGGACTTTTGTGTAACGCATACATAAACAAGTAAAAAATAAAGAGGGGAGATGCCTTTTGAACAGAGATTTAAAAACGAAATGAAATATTTCACCATGAGATCGTAGTGCCGAACCGCACGCAATATGTAACAGATCGATTTCAGTCGAAACTATACAGTTAGAAACGAGTGATAATCACAACCTGAACCTACCTCGACATAACATGATAACATTTCACTGGTGAAGATGAATGACAAAAGTAGATCAAACATTCAACCTAAATTTTGAGTAAGTCTGATCCACTAATACCCGAATTTGCAAAGTATACATCCTAAAAACTAATGGAATCCATGGGTACCCACAAGTGTTGTACGTACACACTGTACACAGTGCCGTTGCATACACAGCCAGTCCTTGAACTTCGTCTGGCATGGCGCGTCATTGACTACGTCACATTGACATTTAGGTCACTCACACAGTGTACACGTGAACTCATAATTATGTCATGCAACTACACGGAGAAATGGGGAATCGACAAAGATATAGTACATCGATGATCAAATTGACAATTTAAATTCCTTGTGGATCTTTTTTTTCCTGTACGTATGATAAATAACAACAAAGGGTTGATTTTTATATTGTAAAAGATATAAACATCGGCAACCTGTGGTTTCTACTTTATTGTTGTACAGCTCTTTATCCCCAAATATTGATTGCAAACATTTTTTTAATGACACGTAAGTCGCCATTTATTTCAAGCTGGATTTATTATCATTATCATTTTTCTTGAAAAGGGGGGGGGGGGGGGTATTTATTTTCTATCTATCATTTTTATTTATTTGTCTATTATCTTTTCATCTATAGCTACAAATATTGATTGCAAACATTTTTTCGGAACGACATGTCAAATCGTACTTTATTTCATCCTGGATCTACTATTATTTTATTTTCCCATGAAAGAAGGGATGTTAAAAGCATGATTCGGCAAAGTATTTCGTCAGCGCTTTAACTAATGTTTCTGTTTTTGGTTTGTTTTGTTTTGTTTTTTTGTTTTTTGGGAGGGGGAGGGGAGGGGGGTCTTACTATGATTTGATGAGAAATCTCAAGTCAGTCATTTTATTTACCTAGAACACCCCACCTTCCTTCTGCTACATGTAATAATGTTTCCCCACAATAATTTAATACAAAGGCCATGAGAAACATTCATGGAAAAGCAACAAATACATGTAAAATAAGATTTTCATGAAACTTTGTGTTGACCATGAATTGATAGGACGGCGCGTTTTGGTTTTCAAGGTCAGAGCTTAATGTATTCATTCATTCATTCATTCATTCATTCATTCATTCGATCTTCACTTTCTCATTACATGAGGTTATGACATGAACAAAATAACGATCAATAGAATAAGTTTTTCCATAATACCTACATGTATGCTAATAAATGCGAAAGAAGTAATTTAAAATTAAAAAAAGAGACCATATCATTTCTCTTTTCAGGAGGCTAGTAAGAGCTTCATGTCATCATGCTGTTTTGTCCATGTGGTAGAAATTATAATATTATTTCGCTCTGGCTAAATCACCTCAGGCAGTGTCAGTGGCGGATCTAGCGCCCCCTTTGCCGGGGGCCAAGGGGCAAATTTGGCCGATTATTTACTGAAAATGGGCCAAAATATACCTGGGGTTATTTTTGGATTTTTTTTGGGTCAGTGCCGGGGAGGGGAAGCCCCCCACCGCACCCCTTGAATCCGCCACTGTGTGTTAAATTTACTGATAAGGCCATACCAAATTAATTTTTCAATGTTCTTTGGATTTCCCGCACCATATTTTTCAAAATTCAGAAAATAATATTATAAAAATAAAATGCTCGCCCTCACCATTAAATTTCTGGCTCAAGAATTTTTTAGGGTCGGTTCTGATTTCTGCAAATCTTGAAGCTTCTAGAAGTCTCAAATTGTGCAAAATTCGAAGAAAATGATACTTCTTGTGTTTAAAAATTTTTGTTGGGAGCAAATTTGTTGTCTCGTATACATAGCACTGAAAGTCAAGGAGGGGGGAATGTTCGAAAATCTTTTCCGTACTGCTATGTGCCAGGCTTTCTAGTCACCAGATTCCTATGGGGATTCCTTTTTGAGTACGGAAAACATCAGAAATGTATTACTGGGGTAACCCATATCAAAAATAAAATTATTTCAGTCACTCGCACCTTAAAAACTGCAAAACCTAAAAAAAATAAAATAATTATATTTTCGCCCGCTCGCACCCTTTTTTCACAAGAAAATCCAAAGAACATTTAATTAATTTGGTATGGCCTAAGCAGTTCTAATGGTGAGAAAAAATAGGCTGCATGTAGCACTTATCATGTAACAAGCTAAATGTCATTATGCTGCTGAGGTAGAAATCACTGTGATTGTCACAACTAGGAGGATAACAGAACTTTATAACCTCTTGAGAGAAGATTGGGCCCAAACCACCTGTCCCCTCTGAATGTCAGTCGGACCTCTCGGGTGATAACATATATGAGCTCGCTACAGCCGGCAGAGCACGAACTGTATTACGCACGTCCTCTTTTTATGTCCATTTACATATTCATCTGTGTTGCTTGGACCCCTGCGTTTTACGGTCTTGTTTGTGTGTGGTCATCTAACACAGTAACAATGAGGAGGTTGTTTTACACCATAATTGTGCGTTCTTCGATACCTCTTGGAAATCGAAATAGTGGGAGGGTTGTGCGCTCGTAATCCAGGATAACTACACCGTCTGCTACTTATGTGGCAGATGGCCGTCCTAAGTCGGCACTGGTTGCCCATTGGTCTCGTTCTTTTATGTTCAATTTTTCTATGACAAATATGGATAATGACCATATCCCTGTCTACAGTACAAAATCGATAATTCAGAAAATCAGAAACCGAAGGCATACAAAATCAGGATAAAACAGGAACCAAAGCAAACAAAATCAAAAACCTCCACCATATGAAAAGAAGCGAACTCCCGATATGAGAGTGAGACCAGGTGCCCAGGAAGAGTAAGCATCTCCTGCTTGCATGCAACACCCGTCGCTTCAATTCGGTAGAACTGTCACATCCGGTTACTTCCATTTTGGAAGATATAGAGTACAATCTTTGGTTGGATGGTTCAAATGGTCTATGACAGAATATCAGCCACCATTCTGGATAGTGGGACATCATAGTGTATGACGAGTTCCCCATATCGACCGTAGAACTTCCTCAGTGACGATGTTAGTCGGTCACAAACATATCCCTGACTGAGAAGCTTATCTGAAAGACGCCTAGCTCTCAGAACAAAATCCGTATATTTGGTACTTGCTCTGGCATAGCGTATCAACTGAGATATGAACACGCCATAAGCAGGCGATGAAGGGATGTTGCTACTCAGAAAAGGAAAGTTCGTAATGCTGAAATTGAAGTCGTCACGTTTGTCATAGAGTGAGGTGTTCATGTGACCATCAGTGTCGTAGGACAACATTATGTCCAAATAGGATGCTGAATTATTTGTCTCTGTAGTTTCTTTGACTTCAAGCTCCGAAGGATAGATACTGCTCAGGTAATCCGCGAATTTTGGATTATTGATGGACAACACATCGTCTATGTATCTGTAAGTGAAGTTGAAGTCAGAAGCTAAGTATCTTTTCCCTTCAGAGACCAAAGATTGAATGAATTCAGCTTCGTACGAGTAAAGGAAAATGTCGGCAAGGAGTGGGGCACAATTGGCCCCCATTGGAATTCCGACAATTTGCTAGAAGACCTTTCCTCCAAACACCACAAAAATGTTGTCGATCAGAAAGTTTAACATCTGAATAATGTCTGTTTCAGTGTACTTATTTTCAGAATCTGACTTTTCTTTTACAAAGTAGGTTTTGTCATAGTTATCAACAATAAATTTGTATTTGCGATTACCGTTCTTACTTGTAAACGCATTACTTATAATTTTTGCGAGTCTTTCTTTCAATTTAGAATGTGGAATTGTAGTGTAAAGTGTCGAAAAATCAAAGGCTTTGATCGAATGGACTCGACTAAAATGAGTGGATTTCAGATGTTCTAAAAGTTCCTTCGAATTCTTTAAAATCCACATCTGGTTGATACCACTGCGAGAATATACTGTCGAACAATATTTTTGTAGCCCAGATTTGATTTCAGATAAAACTTTGGTGAGTAAGATCGATACAGATTTGGTAGAACATTTTGAGGAACCAGCGATGAAACGTTGTTTGTACGGATTCTTATGCATTTTAGGTATGCAGTATAAGTATGGTAAATCTAAATCTAAATTGGTAGTGTCGAAGCCAAAGGAAGCAAGAGCTGATTTGTGGTTATCTATTATTTCAGAGGCAGAAAGGTTTGTTGGGGTGTAAGTGGGATTTCCAGGTGTCGAATTTAAACCCAACTCTTTAACTAGACTGTCGAAATAGTACTTTTTGCAAGTAAATGTGTAATTATTTGAGGCTTTGTCCGCTGGTTTGATGACATAATGTTCTTGGAGGTAGGTAAGTTCTGTGATAACATCAGGGTCTTTAAATATAGACACGAATCTGGTGTTCACAGTTGATTTTAATCGGTTAATTCTAGATAAAAGTAACCCTCTGATTGATTTTATCCATTCGGAAAGGGTGTCGAGCTGTACATCCTCTTTCATTGACCATCGTCTTGCATATTCCTCACAAGAGTCCATGATAATTTTGACATTTTGGTTCCATGTAAAGGACATACTTTCTCTGTATTTGGGACCCTTTTTAACAATTCTCTCAACTTGTCGTTCTTGACTATACTAAGGTCACCAGTAATAACGTGTCCACAAGGAGAGTAGTTGAAATCCGATGAAGAACATTCGCAGGGAAGTGGATGAAGTGAGGGATTACTTAAATCAATACACTGCAGGAATCGTTTGTAATTGTAAATTTTAGATGCAACTGTTGGTGTGTAGCTATAGGAAATACAAGGAGTTTCTTTTCTTTTGAAATATGGTGGGATTTTTTCTGTGACAGTTTTGTGATTCAAAATTTGACCAAGATTCAAGTTATCAATACCTTTGTTTGCAAATCTTACTTTAATGAAAGGGCGGTTTGTTTTCTCCTCTGATTTATCTGATCTAACTGCTTGAAATAAACGAAAAGTAGAAATGTCCAAGATGACTCCTTGTAGTCTGAATTCTGGGGAACGTGTATCGGTATATGCGAGGTCCTTCGTATAATCGTAGATTTCGTGTAACTTCCGTAAAGGAACAGAGTATAATTTGGTACGAATATAATGTAGGCCTAGAGGCTCATTCAAAAATGGAACTAAGTCATCGAAGGAGAAACTATGTATCTCAGGCCTATTATATTTTCGAATGCCATGACGTCGAGGTCTTCTTTGTGATCTGGTGAATAAGCTAGTCACATTTACCGATTGACAACCGGGACTTGTTAAGTTTCCTATAGTGCTGATGTTATCGTTGCACCCATAGGGCGCTGCAGTGTTAAGATTTTTTATCCAGAACTCTTCTCTGTTGCGACGGAGAGGTGTGCTCAAATTGGGATTGTTTGTGGGGTGATATATTTTCTCAAGGATTCTGACTCTCATAGATAAAACAGAATGATCCGCCTGGTCAAAATGTCTATAAAGGAGTTGACTTCCTTTATTATTTATTTTTGACCGGTGTCCTGACATTCTTTTTCGGAGCTGGCCTTTGGTTTCGCCCACATAAATCAATCCACAAAGTGAGCACTCTATTCCGTACACAACATTAGATGTCATGCAGTTAAGGTTTTCAAAACTATGCGTGTTAAATGTTTGTTTTGTGAGATTACTTGAGAATGAAGTGTCTGTTATTAGGATGTTACAAGTTTTGCAGTTCTTCATGCCACACTTAGAAATTGAGCAATCGCTTGGTGAAAATAGGTGCTCTTTTAGTATATCGACCATCTCAATCTTACAGGGCTTGATTTTAATATACCCATCTGCATGTTTATACCAAAACTCATGGTTGTTACTAACTACAAATGTTTCATCTCTAATGTCGTGTAAGCTAATTCTATGGTGTGATTTGATGTCGCTTTTGCGTCTCTTCAGTGTTCTGTGTGTTTTTTTATGCGTTGGGTGTTTTGGGATTTTGCTGTGGGTGCTGCAACCTAGTGTTGTTGGAGATCCCCTCCTTTCTTTTAACTTTTCTATCAGTGCTACGTCCCCTTTATGGCTTTGCCATAGTTCATATTATGTTCTCCCATTTGCCCCCATGTGCGATAAAGTTTGCCCATAGCGACGCGTCATGTAGGTCACTGTATCCCACATGTACCTCGCGTGACTTTTGACGTCGGCTGTATAGGCCGTATCCATATTGTGACGTCGTTGTTATCCATTGTGACGTCATGATTTTTGCACCTAATGCGGCGACCTCTCAACAAAAACGTCGTTTTAAAACTCTTTTTTCTACATTCTAATTCTTACTAAATCGATTAAGGCTAAGGACTACGGTTTATTCTTTTAGAATAAACCATTTTTGAGGGCGCTGAAAACGAATATTCCTTTATTTTTCGATTTCGATAAAGTTGACGATTTCATGGATTTTCAAGAAAGGCCCCTAGAAATGGGAGAAAAACGATCAACCATATGTTTGTCATGTGGGATGAGAAAAGCCCACCCTCGGGGTCTGGTTTCTGGTCAGGGAACTCGGCAAGCCTCGTTCCCTGACCAGAAACCAGACCCCTCGGGTGGGCTTTTCTGATCCCATATGACAGCATATGGTTGATAGGGGACGTAGTCGGCGCGAAGCGCCGACGAAGTCGCCATCAAGATAGACGTGTGTACATGAATAAGCAAAAAGCATGCATTTTCCCGTTTTTCTTACCATTACCTTCGATTCAAAATTTGTGTGCACGGTACATGCGGAAACGGCGAACGTTAGAGAAGACAGAAAGGTTACGAATGGAAATGCACATCACAGGCTGCCGATATTTATCTAGCAAAAAATAAAAACCAACCTTTTGTTGTTTTTTATCGCACATACAGGGAAAGAAGAACAACAAACGGTCAGCTTTTATTTTTTATTTATTTTTTAAATAGATAAACATCGGCAGCTTGTGATGTTCATTATGACGTCGTTTTTTGCAACGTAAATGCGCGTGAAGTTTTGTGTACCGTATACATTAACAAGTAAAAAATAAAGAGGGAAGACGTTTTGAACAGAGATTTAAACACGAAATGAAATATTTCATCGTAAGATCGTAGTGCCGAACCGCACGCAATTACGCGCAACATGTAACAGATCGATTTCAGTCGAAACTACAGTTAGAAACGTGTGATAATCACAACCTACCTCGACATAACATTTCACTGGTGAAGATGAATGACAAAAGTAGATCAAACATTCAACCTAAATTTTGAATAAGTCTGATCCACTAATACCCGAATATGAAAGTATACATCCTAAAAACTAATGGAATCCATGGGTACCCACAAGTGCTGTACACACTGTACACAGCGTCGTTGTAAACACAGCCAGTCCTTGAA
Organism: Pinctada fucata; assembly: GCA_028142955.1. Classification (NCBI taxonomy): domain Eukaryota; kingdom Metazoa; phylum Mollusca; class Bivalvia; order Pterioida; family Pteriidae; genus Pinctada; species Pinctada fucata. The sequence goes on along the minus strand of AP027112.1, from coordinate 47,270,950 downwards.
CTTCGTCTGGCATGGCGCGTCACTGACTACGTCACATTGACATTTAGGTCACTCACACAGTGTACACGTGCACTCATAATTATGTCATGCAACCACTAGGAGAAATGGGGAATCGACAAAGAGATAGTACATCGATCAAATTGACAATTTAAATTCCTTGTGGATCTTTTTTCCCCTGTACGTATGATAAATAAGAACAAAGGCTGAAAGGGTTGATTTTTATTTTGAAATACATATTTAAACATCGGCAACCTGTGGTTTCTACTTTATTGTTGAACAGCTCTTTATCTCCAAATATTGACTGCAAACATTTTTTTTTGGTTTGGAATGACACGCAAGTCGTCATTTATTTCGAGCTGGATTCATTATCATTATCATTTTTCTTGAAAAGGGGGGATATTTACTTTTTATCTATCATTTTTATTTATTTGTCTATTATTTATTTATCTATAGAGCTACAAATATTGATTGAAAACATTTTATCGGAATGACATGTCAAATCGTACTTAATTTCATGCTGGATCTACTATGATTTCATTTTCCCATGGAAGGTGTGTGTGTGTGGGGGGGGGGGGGGGGGGGGGTTAATTAATTCTTAAGCATGATTCGGCAAAGTATTTCGTCAGCCCTTTAATCTGTTTCTGTTCTTGGGTTTTTTTTTGGGGGGGGGGGGGTTCTTACTATGATTTGATGAGAAATCTCAAGTCGGTCATTTTATTTACTTAGATTTACATTTCGCTTTTCAGGAGGCTAGTAAGAGCTTCATGTCATCATGCTGTTTTGTCTATGTGGTAGAAATTATAATATTATTTCGCTCTGGCTAAATCACCTGTGTTAGTGGCGGATCTAGCGCCCCCTTTGCCATGGGTCAAGGGGCAAATTTTGACGATTATTTACTGAAAATCGGCCAAAATATATACTTTTTTTTGGAAATTTTTGTGACAGTGCCGGGGAGGGGAAGCCCCCTCCGTACCCCCTTGAATCCGCCACTGTGTGTTAAATTTATTGATAAGTAGTTCCAATGGTGACCAAAAAATATCCATTTACATGTACATATTCATCTGTGTTTCTTGGACCCCTGCGTTTTAAAAATTACGGTCTTGTTTGTGTGTGGTCATTGTACAATGTAACAGTGAGGAGGTTGTTTTACACCATAATTGTGCTTTCTTCGAGAACTCTGGGAAATCGAAATAGTGGGAAGGTTGTGCGCACTTAATCGAGGATAACCACACCGTCTGCTACTAATGTGGCAGATGGCCGTCCTAAGTCGGCACCGGTTGACCATTGGTCTCGTTGGTTTATGTTTGGTCTTTTATATTTAATTTTTCTATGGTGTGATTTGGTGTCGCTTTTGCGTCTTTTCAGAGGGTGTCTGTTCTGTGTGTGTGTTTTTTTTTGTTTGTTTGTTTGTTTTGTTTTTATTTGCATTGGGTGTTTTGGGGTTTTGCTGTGGGTGCTGCAACCTAGTGTTGTTGGAGATCCCCTCCTTTCTTTTAACTTTTCTATCAGTGCTACGTCCCCTTCATGGCTTTGCCATAGTTCATATTAGGGGACGAAGTCGCCATCAAGATAGACGTGTGTACATGAATAAGCAAAAAGCATGCATTTTCCCGTTTTTCTTACCATTACCTTCGATTCAAAATTTGTGTGCACGGTACATGCGGAAACGGCGAACGTTAGAGAAGACAGAAAGGTTACGAATGAAAATGCACATCACAGGCTGCCGATATTTATCTATCAAAAAATAAAAACCAACATTTTGTTGTTTTTTATCGCACATACAGGGAAAGAAGAACAACAAACGGTCAGCTTTTATTTTTTATTTATTTTCTAAATAGATAAACATCGGCAGCTTGTGATGTTCATTATGACGTAGTTTTTTGAAACGTAAATGCGCGTGAAATTTTGTGTATCGTATACATTAACAAGTAAAAAATAAAGAGGGAATACGCTTTTGAGCAGAGATTTAAACACGAAATGAAATATTTCATCTTAAGATCGTAGTGCCGCAACATGTAACAGATCGATTTCAGTCGAAACTACAGTTGGAAACGTGTGATAATCACAACCTACCTCGACATAACATTTCACTGGTGAAGATGAATGACAAAAGTAGATCAAACATTCAACCTAAATTTTGAATAAGTCTGATCCACTAATACCCGAATTTGCAAAGTATACATCCTAAAAACTAATGGAATCCATGGGTACCCACAAGTGCTGTACACACTGTACACAGTGTCGTTGCATACACAGCCAGTCCTTGAACTTCTATATTCGTCTGGCATGGCGCGTCACTGACTACGTCACATTGACATTTAGGTCACTCACACAGTGTACACGTGCACTCATAATTATGTCATGCAACTACATGTACTAGGAGAAATTGGGGAATCGACAAATTAAGATATAATACATCGATCAAATTAACAATTTAAATTCCTTGTGGATCTTTTCCCCTGTACGTATGATAAATAACAACAAAGGCTGAAAGGGTTGATTTTTATTTTGAAATAGATATTTAAACATCGGCAACTTGTGGTTTCTACTTTATTGTTGAACAGCTCTTTATCTCCAAATATTGATTGCAAACATTTTTTTTTTTGGTTTGGAATGACACGCAAGTCGTCATTTATTTCGAGCTGGATTTATTATCATTATCATTTTTCTTGAAATGGGGGATATTTATTTTTTATCTATCATTCTTATTTATTTGTCTATTATTTATTTATCTATAGAGCTACAAATATTGATTGAAAACATTTTTTCGGAATGACATGTCAAATCGTACTTAATTTCATGCTGGATCTACTATTATTTCATTTTCCCATGGAAGGTGTGTGTGTGTGTGTGTGTGGGGGGGGGGGGGGGGTTAATTAATTCTTAAGCATGATTCGGCAAAGTATTTCGTCAGCCCTTTAATCTGTTTCTGTTCTTGGGGTTTTTTGGGGTTTTTTTTTTTTTTTGGGGGGGGGGGGGGGTTCTTACTATGATTTGATGAGAAATCTCAAGTCGGTCATTTTATTTACTTAGATTCACATTTCGCTTTTCAGGAGGCTAGTAAGAGCTTCATGTCATCATGCTGTTTTGTCTATGTGGTAGAAATTATAATATTATTTCGCTCTGGCTAAATCACCTGTGTTAGTGGCGGATCTAGCGCCCCCTTTGCCATGGGTCAAGGGGCAAATTTTGCCGATTATTTACTGAAAATCGGCCAAAATATATACTTTTTTTTGGAAAATTTTTGTGACAGTGCCGGGGAGGGGAAGCCCCCTCCGTACCCCCTTGAATCCGCCACTGTGTGTTAAATTTATTGATAAGTAGTTCCAATGGTGACAAAAAAATATCCATTTACATGTACATATTCATCTGTGTTTCTTGGACCCCTGCGTTTTACGGTCTTGTTTGTGTGTGGTCATTGTACACAGTAACAGTGAGGAGGTTGTTTTACACCATAATTGTGCTTTCTTCGAGACCTCTGGGAAATCGAAATAGTGGGAGGGTTGTGCGCACTTAATCGAGGATAACCACACCGTCTGCTACTAATGTGGCAGATGGGCGTCCTAAGTCGGCACCGGTTGACCATTGTTCTCGTTGGTTTATGTGTGGTCTTTAATATTTAATTTTTCTATGGTGTGATTTCGTGTCGCTTTTGCGTCTTTTCAGTGGGGGTCTGTTCTGTGTTATTTTTTGTTTTGTTTTGTTTTGTTTTTTTTTTGCATTGGGTGTTTTGGGGTTTTGCTGTGGGTGCTGCAACCTAGTGTTGTTGGAGATCCCCTCCTTTCTTTTAAATTTTCTATCAGTGCTACGTCCCCTTCATGGCTTTGCCATAGTTCATATTAGTTATAATCTTACATCACCATGAGGGAGGGAAGGCGATTCTCAACCCGAGTGTACAAATTTTGCAAGTCCATGACGAGGCTTGCCGAGTCATGGACAAGCAAAATTTTTACACGAGGGTTGAGAAATCGCCATCCCTCCCTCATGGTGGTGTTTGATTGTTTTTCTCCCACGTTATCAAGAGTGTCTGTTATAATCACCAGTTTGCCTTACTTCCATAACGTCGCTTTGGTAGCGATGACGTCAGAGGGTGAGATCGATGACGTCAGAGGGTGAGATCGATTTATCTCACCCCAGGGAAATTTGAGAGTTCTCAGTCTCAAGTGGGAGAAAAGAATATCCAAAACTTAGTCCTTCCCCTAACACAGGAGCTTGATGCCTACAATGAGACAATTTATTAGAGGACGCAGTCCGCGCCGCAGGCGCGGACGTAGTCCTCATCAAGGTAACACGTGTATAGGAAATAGGATATAGGACTTCGATATAGGAAAAATCGTGTTTTTCAATTGAATTCTATGCTATACCTATAGGTTCCAAAACCGTGGTCAATGACGTCATTCTCCCCATTGCCCATTTGATCGGCGTGAAGCGCAAGCTTATTTTTTTTACAATGTCACTTGACGACAGAATGAAACCCATCGATGACCAAGATTTCTCGATCTCCTTTGAATATTCTTCGTTTGGCTTACTCCTCCAGTGTCCCAATGTATGATTTGTACTTTGCTTCACGTAATACTGACATTGCACTATCGTTTCCAACATATATCATGTTTAGTCCGAATATCCTCTATGACAATTACAACGTGACGTCAGCATGCGACGCGACGTCAGCATACAACTTTGTTTCGCGGAATTTCTTCCATCGACAGCTCCCTCGGAAAAATCCATGGATAAACTCATAATGCTTGGAGAAAAAAATAAGCACAAAAATATCAGCGCGATCAGCGACTTACCGAACTTCATTCTGCTTTCGAGGATGATTTGCAGCTGATATTTTGATACCTGTAGATCGAATAATGTGGTTTCTCTCCACATATATAAGATCTACATGTAGAATATACAGGAAATCTATGCAGTGTGTTACGATCAGTCGGGCATCCCTCAGGTTATATGATTCCATTATAAACTATGTTTCAGCAGCTGTGGATTATCTTCGATGTACAGAATGTTCGAGTTCAGTTTGTTTACATCATGTTCGTATCGTTTGTGTTATGTTTATAACATTTGTCAATCCCAAACTCCCATGGCGACAAATACCCAGCATCTTAGTAATCTATTCTTGTTTATGACAAACTTACTTTACATATCTAATGTCGATAAATTGGCTATTTTACTTGATTTCTCTAAAACTTGTGACATTCGTTTCGTCCGCCACTCTCCGCACTCGTTTTATAACGACGTCTCTGATTGGCTGGGCGGCGAAACGTAACAGATGATTTTTGCGGGACGACTCGCGTGTGGCCTAAGTCGTTCATATAAAAGGCGACCGTCTGCAACGGTCGGCGCATTCGGCCAGAGTCTCTAGAGAGAACAACTTGAGTCACAAGAGCTCTCACCCAAGACTTTCCAGCAACATGACTCTCCCATTATCTAGAATGGTAAGTTGGGATGATTTCACACTCTTTTGAGTAGCTTGACACAGCATCCCACAGGCATCCCTAGCAACCAGGTTGTTGGGAGCACTTGGGAAAGTTGGGAGCCATTGGGAAAGTTGGGAAACCATTAGGGAAAATTGGGAAACCGTTAGGGAAACATTCTCTTTGGCAAATTATCATTTATTGACATTGTAGTTACAGAATAAATCATTAGAACTGGCAAAATACTTCTTCTTCTTACAACTTATGGGAAGTGGAGACCCACACAACTTCTGTTGCGACCCTGCTCTGGTCCCCAAGTTGACTTGTTGAACCTGGAGGCCAAAGAGGGATAACCACACCCTGGTAGAAGCGCAACAACTGGCGACGAGGATGGGATACCTCTAAGGATCTCTACATTTTTCATTGGAAATTTTTGGGATTCTCCCACAGATATTTGGGATTTCTCCCATAATTCTTCTGGGACATCTCCTTTCTAAATTATCCATTTTCCAGTTGTATTTTCAAAATTATAGCAAACAGATTCATTTATTTTTAAACTTTATTCAAAATTACAATGTCAACAAATAACTCCCAAAATTTAGAGGATTCTGGGGAGATTGTTTTTAAACAGTCTACAGTGGTCCAAGATCCTGGAAACTCTGGTTCTCCATGTCAAGGGAATCAGTCAGCTGTGTCAGGCTCCTCCCAACCTGAAAATATCATTATGTTCAATTCAATGCAACAACTCTTTTTAGAGCAATTTTCAAGTTTGAATGACAAGATTAATGAAAAATTTGAAAATATGAATGACAAAATTCAGGGACAGATGCAGACAATACAAAATGAGGTTGATACCATTAAATTACACTCTGTACCGGATAGGCAAAAATCGGGTAATCCTATTTCCCAATCCACTCCAAACTTCCATTTAGAGGGAAATATGGGATTTCAAAGAGGTGCTCCTATAGATGATGAAAGAGGTCAAAATTGGGATTTTCTCCCAAGGGCAGATAACTGGGAAAGACCTAATAGTAGGAATCGCCCAAGGTTTCACTCTCATATGCCAAATATGAATGAAAATAGGGGAATTTCACCTATTGAAAATACTCATTCTAGTCATGGTCATGCTAAACCTAGAAATTATGATGGAAATGAAGATTTTGAGGATTATCTTTCCCATTTTGAAATTCTATCAGAACTCAATCGGTGGGATTATTATACAAAATCCTTACAGCTTGCTAGCAAGTTATCTGGCTCAGCATGTGGAATTTTGGCAGAATTAAATGAAACACAAAAACTGGATTTCAATTCCTTAGTTAAGGCCTTGAGAATGAGGTTCGGGTCACTTGAACGTTCTGAAATGTTCAGAGCTAGACTAAAAGCTAGAACTAGGGGTAAAAATGAAAGTCTGTCGGAATTAGCACAATCAGTTAAGAAATTGACTAGACAAGCATACCCAACTGCTGACCCTCAAATCATTGATTTACTATCATTAGATCAATTCATTGATGCACTTCATGACCCTGACATGAAATTTAGGATTAGAGAGTCTAGACCTAAAAACATTAATGAGGCAGAGACCACAGCTATAAGGCTAGAAACCTACAAACTAGCAGATTCCCAACAAATCACAAATACATCAAATGTTAATTTGATAACAAGTGGGAAAGAAAATTCAATACTTGAAAAGTACCTAGAAAAATTAGACAAAACAATGAATGACAATTTAGGGAAAATCAAGGATGAAATTGCGAAAGCAAATAAACCCAGTCAGAATTTTCAAGGAAATAGGTACCCAAAGTCACAAAATTGGGATAGAAATAATTCCCAACAATTGGGAAGAAATCAATCCAAAAACTATGGTAGACAAAATTCCAACTTTGGAAGAAACAAACAAAATCAGGGAAAATTTCCAAATAACCAATGGTCTAACAACCAAAGTGTAAATTATGCTTCCCAAAGTCAATGGTCTAACCAAAACCAACCCACAAATAACTTCCCTAACCAATGGTCAAATAACCAAGGGAATGTACAAAACCCAATGTACTGGACCAACAGTCAAGGTCAAGGTCAGAATGTGTTAGGAAATAACACAAGTCAAGGGCAAATTTCAGTTGTTCAACCTGGGAATACATACCCATTACAAAATCAGGGGAATACTGATTTGGGAAACTCCCAGAGGTCGAATTCGGGGGTCGGAGTCCGGCAAGTGTAAATAGACCCAAGGAAGTGAATAATGATGAAAATATGGGCAAAAACTTATCAAATGAAAATTTTAAAGTAGAATCAAGTGATAAAAATCAAGAAATCATTATTCACCATACTAATGCCCAAGAGACAGGAATCTTTGTTAAGGTTGAAATATTTGGGAAAATGTGTTCATTTCTCATTGACTCAGGTGCAGATGTAACAATCATGCGTCCTGACATACTTCATGACATTAAAGATACGGAAATCCCTAAGATTAAACCAAAAGGTTTAAATCTTGTGTCAGCATCGGGGGATAAGATACCTTTCGAAGGGGAATGTGAACTTGCTATGAAAATAGGTAGTCACAACATTGTACACAATGTACTTGTAGGACAAATCAAATATGATGGCTTATTGGGGCTAGACTTTATGACAAAGCACTCATGTGATATTTTAGTGGGTAAAATGTGTCTTAGAATAAAAGGGGAAAATGTCCCTTGTCTAAGATATCAAGAATTATTGAGGAACAATGTTTCCCGTGTTGTTATTTCAGAGGATGTAGTAATTCCCTCTAATTGTGAATATTTTATTTGTGGTAGGATCATAGATCCCGTTGAAAAAGGGATGAATGCCCTTATAGAGCCCACTGATGATGTTTTAGAAAAACATGAAATTATGGTTGCAAGATCATTAATCCACCCCAAGTCATATGAAGTTCCTATTAGGGTACTAAACCTTACAGATAGGGAAATTAAACTACATCAAGATACTGTAGTTGCCAAAATGGGAAAGGTGTCCATTATAGACTCTGGTGAAAAATCTGTGAATTTCATAGAAACAAACCAGCTCCCCTTAGACCTCCCCGAGCATTTAAGAAATATGTATGAAGAATCATGTAGTATACCTGAAGAGAAAGAAAAACATAAACTTAGAGATTTACTACTTAAATATCAAAGTAGCTTTTCAAAATCATCCCAAGATATAGGTCAAACTAGTTTAGCAGAGCATAGGATAGATACGGGAAATTCCCATCCTATAAAACAACCCCCTAGGAGAATCCCGCTTGCGAAAATGCATGAAGTGGATAAAGAAATCAAAGATATGCTAGAAAAGGGTGTTATAGAAGACTCCGATAGTCCATGGAGTTCTCCTGTAGTTTTAGTTAAAAAGAAGGATAATACTCTTAGGTTTTGCATTGACTACAGGAAACTAAATGAAATCACGATAAAAGATAGCCATCCCATACCTAGAATTGACACTACACTAGATTCCTTGTCTGGTTCAAAATTTTACTCCACAATTGACCTTAAAAGTGGTTACTGGCAGGTTAAAGTAGCACCTGAAGACAAACCGAAAACCGCATTTTCCATCCCGGGTGGGGGACACTGGCAATTTACCACTATGCCATTTGGCTTATGTAATGCGCCAGCCACCTTTGAAAGGTTAATGGAGAAAATCTTAGCAAAATTATCTTGGAACATATGTATGGTCTATCTCGATGATATAATCATCATGGGCAAAGATTATGAACAGCACATAGAAAATCTTGAACAAGTTTTCGATAGGTTATGTGAAGCAAATCTGAAAATGAATCCCAAAAAGTGTAAACTGTTACAAACTAAAGTTTCGTATTTGGGACACACTATTAGTGAGAAGGGGATAAGTACAGATCCTAACAAAATAGAATGTGTTCAAAGCTGGCCTACACCCAAAAATGTAAAAGATGTTCGTAGTTTCTTAGGGATATGTTCATACTATAGGAGATTTGTTTATAAATTTGCAGACATTGCAAAGCCTTTACATAAACTCACAGAGAAACATCAAACTTTCACTTGGACAGAAGATTGCCAAGTAGCCTTTGACAAACTGAAAAGGGCATTAACTAGTTCACCCATACTTTCCTATCCACAACAAAATGGTCTGTTTATTTTAGATACAGACGCATCTAATACAGGCATGGGAGCCGTTCTCTCCCAAGTACAAGAGGGTACAGATAAAGTTATTTCTTACTTTAGTAAAACCTTCAGCTCCACAGAACGCAGATACTGTGTGACCAGGCGAGAATTACTAGCCATAATAGAATCCATAAAACATTTTCACCACTACCTATATGGTCAAAACTTTAAAGTTAGAACAGACCATGGGGCATTAAGATGGCTTCTTAGGTTCAAAAACCCCGAGGGTCAAATCGCAAGATGGTTAGAATACCTATCATCGTACCAATTTGAAATTGAACACAGGGCTGGTAGGTTACATGGGAATGCCGATGCTCTTTCTAGACGCCCATGTGCAACTATAAACTGTAAACATTGCTGCAATGCTGAATCCAGGTATTCAGTAGACAATGGTACTGTGACTTGCTCAGCAGTCTGTACAAGGTCTCAATCAGCAGGGAAGGGTAAGAATTCACTGCCCACTGAAAATGATAACAAAAATATTTCTATCACAAAAAGTCAAGGTGAAGATAATGACCTTAAACATGTTATTTCATGGATAAAAGCAGGAATCAAACCTGAATGGTCAGATATCTCCCACTTAAGTGAAACATGCAAATACTATTGGGCTAGGTTCGAATCATTAAAATACGAGAACGAAACTCTCTATCACATTTGGGAAGACACAATCCCTAAATATCAGGTAGTTGTTCCAATTTCACTGACCAAAACTATCATAGAGAATCTACATAATAGTCAAACAGGAGGTCATCTAGGGGTTAAGAAAACTCTTTCCAAAATACGAGATAGATATTTTTGGAAAAACATGTCACATGACGTGGAACATTGGTGCAAAATTTGCGACAATTGTGCTTCTAGGAAAATACCTAGTAGATCAGTTAAGGCCCCATTACAAAAATACACTGTAGGTGCTCCTATGGAAAGACTAGCATTAGATGTACTAGGGCCATTGCCACTAACGTCTAAGAAAAACTCTTATCTATTAGTTATAGGGGATTATTTTACAAAATGGATAGAGGCCATTCCAATTAAAAATCAAAGAGCTACCACAATTGCCGAGAAATTAGTTGATAGGATTGTCACCATATTTGGTGTTCCTATGGAATTACATTCAGATCAAGGTCGGGCTTTCGAATCTGACGTTTTTAAAGAAATGTGCAAAATTTTAGGGATTTATAAAACCCGCACTACACCCTACCGACCTCAATCGGATGGTATGATAGAACGTGCAAACAGAACAATAGCAAACATGCTATCTGCTTTTGTAAATGAGAATAAAAGGGACTGGGACGAACACATACCCTTACTCATGTTAGCATATAGGACAGCCATCCATGAATCCACAGGAATTAGTCCTTGTGAAATGGTATTTGGCAGGCCAATCACTCTCCCCATAGATCTTCTACTGGGTAGGGCTGAACCTGAAAAACAGTATGAATATGAAAGTGACTTCGCAAATTCTCTTTCGAACAAAATTGCTAAAATCCATGATTTTGCTAGAAAGAAATTAAGCATAACAGCAAGTAAAATGACAAGACAATACTCCTCAAATACAAAACTCAATAGGTACAACCCAGGAGATGCGGTATGGCATACAATCCCTAAACATCAAATAGGGAAAAATTCAAAATTGGACAAAAAGTGGGTTGGACCATATCTTGTATGTAGGAAAATTAGTGACGTAGTCTACAAAATCAAAACAGGTCCTAAATCTAAACCTAAAGCAGTTCACCACAACTCACTCAGACCTTATGAGGGTGAAAATAAACCAAATTGGTCAATAAACTAAATCCAATCTTTTAAAACGATTGAAATAACGATTTACAGGAATTAAATATTTCTGTGTTTGCAAAATAGGATAATTCCTATTGCTTTCATTTCTTTTTATAAAGAAATGTTATTTTTTTTTTTTGTTTAGGTGCAGAGATACAGATGCATGATTTGCGAAAAGGGCGGATTTACACAAGTGGTGCATTGCGAGAGGCACATGACGTCCTCACACTCTGGTTTTGGATACCAGTGCTCAGCTTGTTTAAACGTGTTAGGAAGGAATGACCAGCCTCACAAATGCAAGAAGAAGGGGATATGCTTTAACTTAAAATTAGTCAAAAGAAGTACAATGACACTTACCCCAGATGAATCAGCTGAATTCGAGAGCTTCCAAAGGAAAAGGAATACGCATGTGCATACATACATGGAGAAACTATCAGTACCAACAAGTGAGCAGCCATTTGGAACCAAAGAAAGACCAGGAAACAAAAGGAAAATCCAGTACTTAGAGGAGATACCAGTACCATCAAAGCTAAAGAAAAATCTTACAGAAATCAGTGAAAAGAATGAGGAAATTAGGAAGAAAGCGGAGGAAACCGAAGTAGAACCAGAGAATAGAGCCAAGGCATGCAGAAGATTATTTAGGGATCAGGAAACTTTATCAGACACATCAGAAAGCGAGAGCGAGGAGGAAGAAGAAGAAGAACCGAAACTGAAATCACCGCAAGTATACATAGAAGAGCCGAAAAGGACCGTAATTACTGAAACAACAGAGGAATATGATATTGTCGAGAAAAGAGAAGAAAAGGAGGAGAAAAATGAAGATGGACCGCTTGCAATACTAATCAAGATGCAGACCAGCCGAGTAACACTTAACGTAGGAGGAAAATTGTTCGAGACAAGCAAAGTAACAGTTGCCAAATATCCAAATTCATTATTACATAAACTGATCAGCAATCCAGAAATCCAGCCTTTTAGAAAATCGTCGGAGAACGTCCCCATTTATTTCATTGACCGCAGCCCCCAGCATTTTGGAACTATTTTGGAATTTCTCAGAGTCGGAAACAAGGAAATTGAATCATACTTACCTAATAACCCCATTCATCTGAAACAGCTCTTTTGTGAATCACTTTTTTATGGACTTGATGACCTGGCAAGCATCACAGCAGAAAGATCGTGCAAATCATTGTTTGGAGTATCTATAAGTGAATTTTAATGCTATTTATTCCTTGTTTATTGTATTTGTATATATATTAACTTTTTGAATTTACATGCATTTTTATATCTCTCTTTACTTATACATGTTGAAAACAAACATTTAAATATATTTCATAATTATGAAATATGTGATGTGGGACATACCAACATGGTACAAGTATAGGAAAGACAATTTGAACTACAGCATGAACTATATGAACAATTGATTTGAATAACTATGAATTCAGAGTGATACAAACATTGAATGAACTGTGATATAAATTATGGACTGTGATATAAACTAAACATTATGTGATAAATGAACTGTGATATAAATTATGGACTGTGATATAAACTAAACATTATGTCATAAATGAACTGTGATATAAATAACGGACTGTGATATTAACTATATGTATGTGATACATGTATATGGACTGTTATATGAACTATATGGACTGTGATATGTATGTGATATATGGACTGTGATAACATACATTGTATGAACTGTGTCTGTGATATTACACAAACTGAGATATAGACTCTGATACAGAATATCACTTCATAATATTGTAAATATGGATTGTTTTATTGTTATAGAATATGATGACATGTTGAATTATTTATTGAATTTGTTGAAATAATTAATGATCCCAAGCTGAAAATATAAGAATGAAAAATGGAATCACTCACCGTAAATGATTGTTGTTGTCATTCGGGACGAATGAATCTTCACAGAGGGGGGTAATGTTACGATCAGTCGGGCATCCCTCAGGTTATATGATTCCATTATAAACTATGTTTCAGCAGCTGTGGATTATCTTCGATGCACTATCAAATTTACTCTATGTAAACCGTCTCCACCAACGAAAGACAACTCCAACGATTTTTTTTACACGTACGATAACTCCAGCCGATTTTTTTCTCCACGTACGATAACTCTAACTTCCGGTTTTCCCCAAGAACGATAACTCGAACTTCCGGTCAACCACAGCCAGGTCAACAATTCAATTAATTCAACTTAACTTAGCTTAGCCGGCACCGGTGAGTATCTATTATTGATCTTTTTATCTTATGATTTTAGAACAGTATTCTCATATAGCTCATATATGGAAGGTGCAGATAATTAAGGGGGGGGGGTGTATCTACCCCCGTAATGGGGGAGGGGGGGGGGATAAGATCAGAGACAGAGACAGTCTCAGCATGATATATTGTATTATGAAAACATGCATGACTTTTTATTAATACTAATAAGAGCATTCGATTCCTTTTTACGTGAGACCCTGGAATTGAGTGGGTGGGGGGGGGGGGACCATGCAGATGACACATAAGTTTCTTATAATACATGAACTGCAATGGATGTATATACATTGTCCTTTGGGGCCCAAGATTTGGCAATAAAGTGTATTTTATTGTACTAGTATACATACTGTAAACAGGAGTCTCGTGAAACAAAGGAACCGAATACTGTTCGCATGACTAGATATAAATATATATATTTATCACATGATACACCTGTTATGCAGTTTCATAAAGCCATTTCATAAATATATGATATGATAACACATTACATATCGCTCTGCTTGAATGCGATTGGTCAAGTTTGGAACCTAATCATATAAACCTTGACAAATGTGACCTTTCAAATATCGGTCAACTGTTAAATTCAGACCTGGAGTCAATATTATCAATGATTAAAATTGTTGTTGTTGAATTAATTCCTGCATTAAAATACTATTCAAAATTGAAATACTTTTTTCTTACGCACAGAATATCTATACAATGGGGACACTACTTCTCATGGCGTAGCAGACAACTTCTAGATCACGGTGTGGTTCGCCTCTATAGTTCTCGGAAACGTTGATTTCACGTTAGAAACACACATTTTTAGGCAATATCATGTGATAAAAAGAATCTCAAATGAATTTTCATATCATACGATGTATTATGAAACTCGTTGTGCGTTTAATATCCCCTCACCAAGGCTTGGGGATATAAAACACACAACTTGTTTCATAATACATCGTATGAAATGAAAATTCATTTGAGATCCTTTATATATCTTTTCTGTTTTTTCTAAGACGTTATCAAATATACAGTAAGGCATAAGATCTTCAATATTATATTTTTAAATCTTGATTTTAAATACATTTGGTTTGAAAAATATATAGACAATAGTCAATATTTATTGGCACAAACACAATAACAAAGATTGGTAAATGCCCCTTACAATATTATATAAAACAATGCACATATGGAATGGCAATTACAAATATCTTTCTATCAAACATACTTTTTTTTATACTTTCATTTATGCTTGCTGTTTCTGGTGGTGGTAAATTATGTTGTATTCTAATAGTTTTTGCATGCCATAATGAGTTTGTACCGAATGTTTAATGCATTGCCTTTAAAGCAGTATGAAGCAGATCCAAATAAAAAACTTACAAGAAAACTTCATAAATCAAACATTGATATGAAAGAAATATACCCCGCAGAGGGTCATGTGAGCTTAAAACTGCCAAATTCTGATATACTCTTTTTTGGAGGGAGCTCCAGAACACACGAGTCTTCATGGTGTGATGCATCTAATATTTATATTCTAAAAACAGATGTTTCGAAAGATGACATTTCTATAGCAGATATATTAATGCCCAAGCTGTCAGGAGCCAAGTTCCCTCCCTTGCAAGGAAGTTCTGCAGTATTTATTGACAATATTATATATGTTTGGGGAGGACTCAACTTGAACAATTTCAATTTTTGTAATGAACTGATAGCTCTTCATTTGTCTTTGTCTTATGATAGAATACAAGTTGAAATAATCCAGGAAAGTTCTGGGATGTCTATGCGCCACATGACTGGAGCAACTCCTCTTGGCAGAAGTGGCCATAGCTTCACATTATTTGCAGATAGCATAGTTTTATTTGGGGGGATGAATTTTCAAAATGTTTCTTCCACTGACTTTTCGCATGTTACAAATGATGACAAATTTTATATATTCAATCACAGTAACTTGTCATGGCAGCTTTTGTCAGTAACTTCACCACCCAGGGCATTTCACTCTACTGCTCTAATTGACAGAAAGGGTTTGCAGTCCTTAGTTATGATTGGTGGAATGTTTAAATCTGAAGAAAAATCATTCAGATATACACTGGACAGCTTTCCTCTGCTTACCAATTATCCAGGGCAGGGGTTTGTTGTTGAAAGTGTTATAGCAACATCGGCTCCTACAACAGGCATTTCCTATCATTCCTCTGTTGTACTTGGACCGTACATTTTCATCATTGGTGGTACAACTGATGATAAAATATTTGGTACAAACACTGTGCACATACTGAATTACAATGAAATGTCCTTTGACTCAATTATGATTGATCCAGTATTTAGTTGTTGTGGTCATTCATGCATTGTTATCGATGATGATTGCTTGTTGGTATGTGGAGGGTACCAAAAGCTCTTCTATGTATACACAAGCAAACAAATGATTCCGGGTTCATGCGACCTTCAGGAGCAATGCAACATTGTATTGTCATCTGAGACCACTCCTCTAGCATGGATTCAATGTGAAGCCAAATGTAAAAGGTGGATCCATCAGTTTTGTGCAGGTGTTTTGCACCAATCTGTGCATGGTAAATTTACATGCTCTGACTGTAAGCAAAAGAGAAAGAGAAAAGTGAATGTAGATTTTTAAATTCTGTTCTCAGTTTAATGACAAAGTATAATTAAGCAATCATATCATAAAATTCATCTTAAATATTTGTAAGATATTCTTCATCTCAAACACAGCAAATTGTTTACTACTTAGCTTGACAAAATACAAGCTTTATTCAATAGTATCTTAATTCCACTTCACCTATAAGTTTTATATCACATGATATACCATGCACTTACAAAAAGTTGGAATTCCTCTTTTATTCTTATATATTAACTTCTTTTGCATTTAACATGTTTAAAACAAACGATATCAAAATTCAATATACAGTAAACCTCACTTTTTGCGATATATATTTTTATAAACAGGAGCCTGTCATGACCTTGACCTTTGGGTGGTATGCAATGTTTGCTAATAAAGGTATCCGTTGTACAAATAGAGAATAAGTGTCATAATTTGTGTTTTGTTACGGGTATACAACACACAGCAAGTGCATTTATCGTACATGTAATGCGCGTTAGCGCATTTCATGCGATAAATGCACTTGCTGTGTGTTGTATACCCGTAACAAAACACAAATTATGACATTTATTCTATATATATGCACCATAGTTGTCTATTTCATTCTTGTTTTCTGAAATCCCGTTTTCTAGGTAACAAGGTGACGTTAAAATTCAGATCACCGCGGGCTCAGTTTGTAGGTTAGAACAGCCGTCGCGGCATGTTTCTTTAGATCATTGTGACGTCACAAGTGTTAATACACGAATTGCAACACGTTTCTTTCAATAGTAACATCTCATGGAATTACATTGGTTGTGCATATATATAAATATGAAGCGTATTATATAGTTAGAATCACGGCATATTTTTACCCAAGTATACTTCATACGACATTTGTATTATCAAAGATAAACATGCGGACCGTTGCTTAAGCCACGTAAACCATCGAGATACTGCCGAAGATTACCGAGATAATTTTAATACTGTTTAAATGGACGAGAGGTCAGCCAGATCTCCATTTGTACAATTGATATGTTAAATGAAATATTAGTAGTGTTTTCCAAAGGGTGCAAACTCATCAATTAATTAGCCCCATTCATTAATAATGTGTGAGAACACACATTATTAGTTAATGAGCTAATTAATTAATGATTTTGCACACTTTGGTGTTTTCTGAGAAAAAATTACATAATACATTGAAGTTTTCAAGAACTCTTTTTCAAAGGCAGGTTTACTGTATATTACTAATTTTGATTGTATATATCTGCTAATGAAAAGTAAAAAGATTTCTGTAATTTATGAAAACAATAAAATTTTAAATAAGTCTTCAAAGGAGATATCATGTGGTATGATTTTGGTATTTTCAGCTGCTATCATTGTAAATCTAGTATGTTATGCTTGTTCTTGAGAATTTATGATTATATACCTTAAACATAATTGATAATGTTAGTTTTTTTTACATGTATATGCACTAAGAATTGTAAGAAGAATTAACAATAAGGAGAGAAGAGTCAGTGCTATTATAAACCTAATAATTGTAAGACTTGATCATTTTGCCTCGTTCATTTGGAGTAGTGGACAATTTCTTCTGTTGTGACCCTTTTCACAACAGAGTGAACATTTATGTTGCTTATGTTCAATCTCAGCCAAATTACTTAAATGCTTAGATGAATACAACCAATGGAGTTTCAAAACATCTTTTAAACTATTCAAAGTAGAGTTTCTGGATGACAGGTTTTTCCTAAAATGCCTGAACAACTTATTACCGGCCTCATTCCCTTCACTACTAAACATGCCTACTGACCCTGGAGCCCTTGGGTCTTCAATAATTTGTTGTACATGTTCAATAAGTTTGTGGACATAATTTGAAAAATGAACATAAGGAAAATTGTCTCGTAAATATATCCCAAAAGCTACAGCATTTGCCTTGTAACAATGAACCTCTTGAGGAAAATCTTTCAACGGGTTATTGCATCGATAAATTTTTCGTAAAGAACAAAATTTTGTGAACAATTCCGACAAAATTTCTTTTCTTGTACAATCTTTGACTAAAGAGCAAACAATAGATGGATCTGATGAAAATAATGTTCTAGCATAATTGCCCGGCATCATTAATTCAGGATTAATACCAAATTGAGACTTGAAATGAATATCTAGTTTAGACTCTGCATTTTTGATAAGAAACTTGACATCAGCAGATTCCTCCCATTTTGTGACACATGCAACTTCTCTTACAATGATTTTCTTAAAAAAATTCCCCATATTGATGTCCATATGGGTTGCGTCAATGCCCTTTTCAATTGGCTCTACAAAAGATACAGGAGCATTCTTTACACCTTTACAAATTTTTTTCAATTCACTTTCACTTAAATTATTTGGATTCACTCTCATATGCTCAGCAATGCGAGATGTCTCTTTGACTGACCGAGAAATTTCAAAAGATCCAAGATTTTGTGAAACAGAGGAGCGTTCAGCATAACATAGAGTGCATAAAAATTTAGATCCACTACCTTCAAGACCAGAATCAGCTCTGTCTCTCTTTTCATCTACCATAGTATTGAAAAACAATATTTTGTGCTTGAATAATCCATTTTTAGTTTGAACATTCAAAAAATTTCCCTTCATCAAATCCCTTTCTTTTTCTATTGGAGAAACACATAAAATATTCGAACATCTATTGTTTTCATCAGAAATTGCCTCAAGTAAAGGTCTATTAGTTCTAACACTGTTTGGAGCGTTTTCTACAAAAATATCAAAAATGTTTTCGCCAATGCTTGCTTGAATTTTCAAAATACAGAAAGAATATCGAAATGCCTTATCCGGTAAAAACTTATGACTTTTTTCTTTATACACCGATATATCCCCCATGCCGTCACATCCATCTTTTACTGTAGTATGTAAAATTACATCTTTGTTTCCAAAAAGGCCATGCAACTTGAGACCAGTACAAATTTCAGCATCAAGGTCAACCAAACTAGATGCAAGAGCTTCATGATATTTCCATCTTACACCAAGACAATTAGGAAGAGGCATTTCAGGGAAAAGAGTAGAAAAATCTGATGTGATGCTTAAAGGCTCTGAATTTACCTTTGGTACTGATTTATACAATATATGATTTTCGTTATCACTAATGTTAAAATCTGCTGCAAAAGGATAAAAAGATGGCTCAGCTGCATCAACTGCACTTGGCGAAACAAGAGAATTAATATTATAAAATTTCAAAAAATCATATTGTGACCTATATTGACCCTTTGACTGAAGCAAATCTACACGAAGTGCTAAACACTGCTCAGGTGTCAAAGAATTTTGACTTTGTCCCGAAGACCAAATGTTATCTATCTCTTTCCACCTTGAATCGCCCATTGATTTTAAATTGTCTTTTAGCATGAAAAAAAGAACATCTGTCTTACTTTCACAACTCTCCTTACAAAAATTGTCAACACTTGAAATGATTGGTTTTAATCTTTTATGTCTGGCATGCTTTGCAGAGACCTCTGACAGGGGCAGACGAAAAACTTTAGCTTTGGTTGTAATATCATAAATAGGCTTGGCCTTAGCAAATTTGCATACTGTTTCATGCCCTTCAAGGTCATTTATCTTAAAAAAATTACAGCAATGAGTACAATTTAGAGTCAATGATTCAAAAATCTGGAGTAACTGTCCACTTAAAGAAGAAATTTCTGAAATGTCTACTATATCCCTACACACAGGGCAGGCAGAAGACCTACTCAACCAGCCAGTAATACATTCTTTACAAAAAATATGATTACATTTAGTAACAATAGGAATGCACGGAATCGCCCTACAAATTGTGCAAAGATATGCCTGAGAAACATCACCTTCCTTAAACCTTTCTGGATTCAAACTATGTATAATCACATTATGAAATTCAGAGTCCCCATCTGGACTTACAAAATCATCAGGATCTTCCACCACCTTTTTTTCAAAAGACACAGAACTACTAGAACTACAGGAATCATTATATTTCTTGGGCCTGCCTCTTTTTCTGGGTGGTTCGCAAACAACACACGAAGAACTATGGGACACAAAATCTATAGGCTTCATTTTATCTACACATTTTCTTGCAACATTGATCCTGCACTTGTTACATATTCTTGACGGATGTATATCTGGATTATCAGTTTCGCAATTAATTGATAATAGGACCCAAATTTCATTACTGTACTTTAATTTGTCGTAACTTTTGGCATTGAGAGGAATTCTTTCAGCGCAAATTCTGCAGATTTGTTTAAGTCGCATGCTATGTTCCATGTTTTATTCTCTTGGCCTAAATAAATATTGAGCAAAGATTATATACATGTATATAGAATAATAGAAAGATCAAGCTGTTACAAATACTTAATATTAGTTTCATTTGTAAATGACATAGAGATCCAATATGGCATCAACCATTGGAATTTGTGCCGAATGTAAAAGATAATTTAGTCAGAAATAAATAAATAAGCTTCATCATGTTTATTTAAAATCTGTTTGATTTGTTTATTTGATGGTAAACATAAGCTCTGTATAGTTTTTTTTAAGGAAAAACATATCTAAAATATTTACAAGGTCAGGGAGAAGATGTATTGTCTACATGTACATGCATCTGCACATCATTCCATACAATTACTTACATAGAGTGTGTAGTTTACCTGGTATAGGATATATGAGGTTAGTAAATTTTATATTGGACGAGAGGAAAGCTCGAATTCCATATGAAATTTACTAACCCCATATATTGTATATCAGGTTAACGACACACTATGTAATGAATATATCTAACCAACTTTATGATTCTTCACTCGTTTTGATGTATATAATGCTAATCCAAAATGGCATAAATTTGAGAAGCAGGATTAATAGAATCTATCACGACGTTGCGACTGAGACAGGGGAATCTCATCTAAGTGTAAAAGATTTGCAATAGTGGTGTTTTTTCTTTTGTCTCACGGCGTATGTGAGTGAGAAATAAGATATACACGGCATTCATGTGGTATGGATTGTCCAATGGCCTTTCAGTATTTTAGGTGTTGGTAAGATATATCGTAAATGGTTATTGCTGGCATTGAAACAGATACCTTCTTGTCAACGCCTTAATTACCATTTGGCTACAGAACCCCTAAGTCAATGACCGATCAAATTGCTCTGAATAATTATGTCTACGTGTAGATAGTAATTTCTCAACTTTCCAAAATGAAGCTTTATATTTTCTATTCTTTGGGTGCAAATTACATGTATATCATGTTGATATTGGATCTCTATGTAGTTTACATAATAAATGGAACTTAATTATTAGGAAATTGTAACTTGCTGGTACATTGCTCACAAATACCTTATTTATTGAATTTTTTTATTACACGATTATCATGATTATAAAAAATTTTTAACCAGTTTAATATATATATATACACACAGATTTTTTTTCTTTTTTATTTAATTACTATTTTTGTGAATGCAAGTTCTGATTGTCTCCCGAAACACAAATAGCCCAGGGGTACCGAGGATGCCGAAGAAGAAGCTGTTGGGATTCGAAAATTTGATTTCTAAATTTATTTTAGTGTCAAGAGTCTTTCGCACCATTTTTTGCTGTCTACATAGATAATATTAGGCATACAATCTGATTGAAATAATTTGTTTTGGATTCACTTTACAACCTTACTACACCATTGTAAGTATGTTTTAACTGAATCCAAAACAGATCATTTTAATCAATTCTAAAGGCGTATATTTTAGAATGTTCAAAATCATATTTATACTTTATTTATTTACCTAATTTAGAGATGTCAGATTCAGAAAATGTCATCAACCCATGGGAAGAAAGGGCTTGGGAATTGTATACAGACCCAAACAAGGGTCTGTATAATTACCAGCTCAGTGAGGATGAAGATGTGAGGAAATGAAGTTGTCTGGGTTTTTTATTTTTCTTCAGTTTTGTTGGATAAGAGGGGTTAACACTGAAGTTATCCTTCTCATCTATTTTTTTTTTTCAAAATTTTCAATTATAGTTTTATGTATAGTTTCTTGTTTGACTAATTAACCCATTTGACAATGATTTGTTCTCTTATGGACATAACAAAAAGTTCAACTATTTCCTTGAAAAAAAAATCTGGGGCGAATTAACATGGAAATCTGTTAAAGTGATAAAGCTGGAGAAGTAAGCAAGTATGTGTTTTTTAATGTAAGCAAGTGTGTTTTTCTTTTCTATGTATCAAGTTTACGCTTGGCAATACCTACATGTATCAGAGAACTAAACATTGTTTAAGGGGCTGTTTACTCTACTCTACATTACTAACACTAAGGTTTATCGACTGACAATTTTAGTTATAAGCTACAACCTGTACATCTTACAAGATATATTTCAGACTAATAATTTTGTTCACATTTCAACTTATAATGTATCATCAATTATGCTCAATACAATGTGTTATTATCATTTCACTTCTTTTATGGGTCATTATTTCTTGTGTATATCTGAATTTCATAGTCCATTCAGACAAATCTTGCATGTATACATATAATGCTTTTCAATTATTGCCCATTAGTTTATGCAATTTTTCAAGTGTGACAGACAAGAAATTATCTCGCCTATGAGGCCATAGTCACTCCACTCCTAGCTCCTTTTACAAGTGATCATATTGATTCGAATGATTGCTTTCTTTGTTCATGCATTTTTTTCTAATATTATATCATAATATATGTAATATATACACATGTATACCTTAATTTCAGGAAACAAGAGCCCCAGGGGGCACAACGCTCACCTGATACCCATGCACGCTCTAACTGACATACTGACATTGAATACTGATAGTGCCAGTACCAGGATTTTAGCCCACAACCTTTCTAAAAAGATTTTTGCCGGATGCAGAGAAGTGTTTTTTTTTCAGACAACCTTTAAAGGTACAAAAAAGAAGAAAAAGAAAAAAATTTCAAAACAATAACTTTTTTACTGATTTGAAAAAAAAACGGATAAAGTGGTCCAACGTCATATGCCCAGCTAGTATAGTTCAATTATGCAACATCAAAAATAAAATCATATTGTAAAATTCCACATAAATGTGCAGCAGAAAAAGAATAAAACAATGAAATGATTTCACAAATTAAGTTTATTTAAAATTGAACACAAAACCTTTCATTATTGATAGCTAGCATGCCAGAAATTATAAAGCCTGTGTTTGTGAAACGAGAATGCCCCCGGCGGCATCTTTGTTAGTATAAACACCATTTTCTGTTAAGTATGTGAGAGGTCAGGGTCAGCGTAATATTGGTATCAATGGAAAGATCTTGTCACAAGGAATACACATGTACAATATGAAAGCCCTATCACTATAACCATTCAATAGTTATGCCCAATGTTAAAGTTTCTGAGAAGTACGTGAAACGTCAAGGTTATGGTCATGAGGTCAAAAATTTTGGTAAATACACATGTGAAATATGAAACCTCTATCACCAGCTTCCATTCAAAAGTTATGCCCAATGTTAAAGTTTTTTGGAAAACAGACAGACAAACAGACAGACGGACAGGCCAAAAACTTTATGCTCCCGAATCTTTTATTCCAGGGGCATAAAAAACAAAGATTTTTCGGTTTTGCCTTTATTCACTAAAATCTATGAATTATGCTTTTGAATAGTATTGATTTCATCTCAAATACATGAAACGTACAGTTAAAATCGTTTTGATCCAATATTCAACAATTCAAGTGAGTTGTGCAGAAATTGTGCCAGTTTGTTTTCCAAAAAAGCAGTGTATGTTGTATCAAACCTCATGACCCAGTGAAGCCACTTGAACAAATAATTTTCAGTAAATATGCTGAAATGCGACGCTTCTTGCCTATGCATATTTCAACAGGCGAGAAGGAGCGTCGCATTTCAGCATACGCTGTTCAACAACTCAAGTGGTTTCTCTAAGGTTTCGCAGTTTGAAACAAATTAAAAGGCCCATGAAATTGTTAAGCTTGTCCAACTAGCAGACCTACGACATCGTTATTTACTGTTAACTAATTGTTTTACCTCATCATAGGTCTGTTACACGGGCAAGTTGTTAGCGGAGAGAGTTCATGAAATGTATCGGTTGCATTGGATTTTCCGACAAGAAGTTATTTGGTCTGATAAAAACTCATTATGTATCTATTATTTGAACAGATAAAAATTTCCCAAATGTCTTAACACAGGATCCTGTCGCTTTATGAGAGAAAATGTTTTATTATTCACAACCTCAGGCCTCTGTATTCCTCTTAGAAATATTATACATACAAGATGACGAACACAGTGGCTTAAGGTTGTGAATAATAATTTATTTTCTCTATTAAAACAACAGCTTCTGTGGTCCAACATTTCATTGGAAGATTTCAGGAACTCTGAACGGAATTATTTATTTTCAAGAATTTCAGATATTAAATGTCCTATGCATTCTCAAAATCCAGAGGAAGAGATTACTCATTAGACGTTTCTTCAAGAAATCAGTCCGTAAATTACTTCATCTAAGAGAGTCTAAGACAGAGGAAATTCGAGCAAACTTTATACATAATAACAAGTATATGCAAGTGTTCCAAGTACATGAATGATAACCATTATGAACGTTGTTCATAGCTCAAACCATACTCGCTCCTTTAACATACCTACATGTAATTCCGTCATCAGGAAGAACTCATTCTTCATACGTACAGTCACAGAGTGGAACGAACTGGATAACCATCAAGTGCTGTCAAGGACTGTGGAAGGCTTTAGATTCAGCCTGAAGCGCGATTAAGTAAGTTTATGCGCTCTCTCATTCCGTTGATCACAAGCCAGTATTGGTAATTCAACGTACCCATACAGATACAGATTATGAAAGTGTTCCAATTATAAAAATCTATTCCGTTTGCACTGTATCTCCTGAAATATATCGCAGTACTGCTTTGCGGTTTGTATTGCAATGAAGCGCCTAGCGGAATACGATGCGCCTTGGGGACGAAGATGAATGAATGCGTATCTAGGTCATTGTCCTGTCAAATAGTTCCGATTATTTTCTTATTATTTTCAACAATTGGTGGAAAATACACACAATGTTTATCTTGAATTGTCTTCTCCGTGATTGTTTACTAGACAGATGAAATAAAATTTTGAATATAGTTTTAAAGTGTGTGAGACATCTACATGTGTGGAAGAATACGTGTGAAAATGGGTCCTCTGATCATAAAATTCGAATAATTCCGGTCCGGAACCAGGTGCATGGCTTTGAAAAATATTTAAAAAGTTGTGTACTTTTAATCATTACGGCATTTTTTTTTTTTTTTTGTGATTCAAATAAAATTTCTTCATTTAAAAGTAGTATCAATGTGTATAACCCGGTGCGATTTGAGAATTTCTTTTCTTTTTTGGTAAGAAAACATACATTATACCTATGTACAATCTTAAAAAATATTCCTTAAAAATCCAAAAGTGGATATCTGGACAAAATTCTTTCACTTGTAGGGTACCATGCATGAGTACCTCATACCTACAAATTGTCATGACAATCTGAAGAGTGGTTATAGAAAAGAAGCAGAAAATGTATGAAAATCACCCCCCCCCCCCCCCCCTTCCTTTTTACATAAGAAAAAAATTCATAAAAAATCAAAAAAATAAAATTTAAGCATAAAATACATATCAAAGCATTAAGTAAGTTAAATATGATAAATATGTAGTAAATGAGTGTGTAAAATCATACACTTATTGAGTTATTTAAAGAAAAAGTGCAAAAATGTGCATTTCTGACTAAGTCCGAAAAGACGTCAAAAACGCGTCAAAAATTAGTTGTCGGATTTTAACGAAATGAACAAACTTGAATCATACATCCTTCTAGATCACATAGATACAATTAGTTTTTCAATCCATTCAGTGGAACTGGAGAAGAAGATTTTTGAAGAGGGGTACCCTCCGGGGCCTATTTGACCCCGCCCTGGATCCACCCCTGAAGGGATCGAGCCGAAATGAACAAACTTGGTAGAGGACCTTTAGTACTTCATGCATACCAAGTTTCATCAAAATCCCTTCAGCCGTTCTTGAGAAGAAGTTGAAAATGTTAAAAGTTTACGACGGACGGACGACGGACGACGGACGACGGACGACGGACGCCACACTATGACAATAGCTCACTTGAGCCTTTGGCTCAGGTGAGCTAAAAAAGTGTCCGGAATGTGTCGAGAAAGATGAAGAAATTGTGCACCTGAAAAAAGAAAATGATGAACTTAGAGAAAAACTTAAATTTTATGAAAAAATAAAAACTGAAATGGAAAAACTTAATGATAGAATACAAAATGTAAAACAAGAAGTTGACAAATTGAATAAATAAAAGAAGAAACATTATACATTTTATTTATGTTAGTTAAGTTGGCTTCAAGTCCATGTACCACTGTTGTGGATTTAATATCTGAAACATGCATGTGTAGTGCACCATGAAAGTTTTTGTACAGTTTGCTCTCATGGGACATCAAATATCTAGAATCAATAAGGGGGGTGTTCAAAAAAATCTAGAAAATAACCTTTCTGTAAGTTTCAGATGTCAGATCGATGCACACATACGAAAGTACAAAAAAATTATTACAACCTACAAAAAATAAATAAACACAATAACATAGAATTAAAAAATATATATGTTTCTGATCCAAGCTGCGTATGACCAGTATCTATATTTAACTCTTTGCCGAAAAAAAAAAACATATTTTGTTTATAAAAAAGTTGTCAGTACTCGGTTCTTTAAATTTGCATGTGACCAACCAGAATTATACATCCATAGACACCAAACGTAAGAGAATCATTTCTTAATAAAGCAAAGCTAAACAGAACAGTAGTTCTAGGTATGTGAATCGCAAAGCGATTCTCGGAAAATTTGAACCAGAATTATACACCCATGAACATTTCTTTACATTTTTGCTTAATATTAGACACCATATAATTTGGTCATGAGCATTGCTTATTCAGCAATTACAGCATCAAATTTCAAAAGTGTTCTAGTAGTAATGTTGGTAAATTCTCCTCAATGTAAATATAAACGATTTTACAAATTAAAAACATATTCTCATCTTTAATTTTTTTTCTCTGATCCCTAACTTTCAACCATTTCACACCAATGAAGATGGCTTTGACATCTCATGGGATAAATTTAGAATATTCTTCCTGATCTGATGCATACATACATAATTTTTCAATTTAAATTCAAAATACGAACATAGAGAAATTAATAATTAATATAATGTTTATGATCATGGTTGCCTATGACCAGTGTGTAGGTTTACCTACATATATTTACAAATTTGCCCAAAAAATCACAAATATTGGGTCTAAATGGTGCCAATATTAAGTTCCTGAACCAGAAACATTGTTCTGTTTATCTTTGCTTAAAAAATATTGTAAAACTTGATCAGAGTATGAGATATATATCTTAATTTTTGTCTCAATTCCTCAAGTTTTTCCTGATCCCCCAAGTTCAAACCAGTTGACACCAATGAAGATGACTTTGACACCTCATGGGAAAAATCATGAATATTTGTTGTGATTCGAAGTACATACATGATTTTTTTGGTTCCAAATAAAAAATAAGAACATTATGAAAAAAAATTATAAAATACCCCTTCTGCTTCTAAACTTGTGCAAAAAAAGCCACTTCCGGTTTGAATTTTCCAACTTTTTTGACGATTTGCAGACTAACCTGGTTTCTTGCAGCCTTGACCTTGAAATGGCAAGTTCTTCCACTTTTGTTTTCTCTAATCTGAAGAGTTACTTCTTTCGATGACGTACTTCCTGCCCTTCGAGAGCTTCTTGAATATACCATACCAGTTGCAACCAGTTCGGGGAAATCCCCTGTTGGGCGCCCCTGATTTAGAATGGGAAACCCCGTGCGAAAGGGGTTTTGCAGGAGACGGTAAATTTGATAGTGCGATGTACAGAATGTTCGAGTTCAGTTTGTTTACATCATGTTCGTATCGTTTGTGTTATGTTTATAACATTTGTCAATCCCAAACTCCCATGGCGACAAATACCCAGCATCTTAGTAATCTATTCTTGTTTATGACAAACTTACTTTACATATCTAATGTCGATAAATTGGCTATTTTACTTGATTTCTCTAAAACTTGTGACATTCGTTTCGTCCGCCACTCTCCGCACTCGTTTTATAACGACGTCTCTGATTGGCTGGGCGGCGAAACGTAACAGATGATTTTTGCGGGACGACTCGCGTGTGGCCTAAGTCGTTCATATAAAAGGCGACCGTCTGCAACGGTCGGCGCATTCGGCCAGAGTCTCTAGAGAGAACAACTTGAGTCACAAGAGCTCTCACCCAAGATTTTCCAGCAACATGACTCTCCCATTATCTAGAATGGTAAGTTGGGATGATTTCACACTCTTTTGAGTAGCTTGACACAGCATCCCACAGGCATCCCTAGCAACCAGGTTGTTGGGAGCACTTGGGAAAGTTGGGAGCCATTGGGAAAGTTGGGAAACCATTAGGGAAAATTGGGAAACCGTTAGGGAAACATTCTCTTTGGCAAATTATCATTTATTGACATTGTAGTTACAGAATAAATCATTAGAACTGGCAAAATACTTCTTCTTCTTACAACTTATGGGAAGTGGAGACCCACACAACTTCTGTTGCGACCCTGCTCTGGTCCCCAAGTTGACTTGTTGAACCTGGAGGCCAAAGAGGGATAACCACACCCTGGTAGAAGCGCAACACAGTGTAAATCCCAACACAAACTTCTAAATGTCTGCTGCCTTTGGTTCTGTTTACAACGCGTCACAACTTACGTCATCATTTACAGTATTTAGTACAAGTAGGTCAACACAGCTGGGGCTGTTCAAAGCATGAAGTATATTTTTTCCTGCCAGAAATAAGGCTGGGTCTTTTTTTTTCCCTTGGAGGTAAATCATAAGCGGATCCAAGGTGGAGGGATGAATTTAAGGCTTCAGATTTTGTTAGAAAGGGGGGGGGGGTGTTGATTGTATTCAAGGGGGGGGGGGGGCGGATAGGGGGTAGATTTCTACTAACTTCTCTCCTTCTCTCCCCTGTCCCGCTCCCTTCTCCTAACCTCTCCCTCCCTTCTGCATCCCTCCAGCTGCCTCCTTCCTCCCCCTCCCATTCATCCTTGCCTTTTATAGGGGTGGGGAGCAGACATGGGGTACCCGCTCTCTCCGCCCCCTTATCTCCCCTTCCTCACCCTTCCTTCTTCCCCCTCCTTCCTCCCACCCCTCCCCTCCCTTTCACCCTCTTTTAAAGTAAAGGAATGAGCAAGAATTTTGTCTTCAGATATTACATTGGAAAATCATTTACATTATTTAGAAGGGAAAATCCTGTAATACTAATGTTATACTGTACTGAATTTGTAAGTTTTAACCCCCTTTTCCAGATCATCCCATAAAACGATATATTGCTGATAACACTATAGACGGCGCCGAAAAGGAAGTTTTCTCTCTCTATTCTACATTTTGAATGCTAATTTTTCCGGTGAAAGTAAAAGGGGAGAGGGGTGGGTTGGTGCAAGGGGGCGGGGTACATATTCCTGATACGACAACTGACATTTCATCACCCAATGAAATTTAAAAAGTAAACATTTAAAAGTTTTATTGAATTCATTGAATAATCAATTAAGATACATGTTAATCTTACAATATATAAATACTTCAGAAAACAGTAAAATTCTTTTTTCTTTTTTTAATTTCAATGGTTTGTGCCCACAGTTTTCTTGACCGAGTTCTCTTTTCCTTGGTTTTCGTCAAAGTCCAAGGAATTAAAATGTATAGATTAAGATGATATCAATTGATCTTTTCTTATCTGTCATTTATGTTTCAAAATTAAGCATTGCGATTTCATGTTTACTGATTGTTTTGTGACATTGAGAATTGTTTCCCCGCATTTACGAGTTATGTGCATGCTGTCGATCTAGAAAGTGTCTTTAATATCCCCTCTCCCGTAGATGATTCTGGATTTCAAGAAAAAAAAAACTAATGTAAGGCTGATAAAGACGGTAAAAATGATACTGGAAAAAATAACAGGAACACATATTGTATGACATATTTTATTCTTATTAACTTAGTAAAAAAATATTCAATGATGTATGGTGAAAATTGGGTATTAATTCATTGAAATTATATGCGCGCCAGCGCGCGCGCGAAGCGCGCGTGCGAAAGCGCTATTACGATCAGGTCCTATACAGAGTTATGTTCCTTTGCTATAGCCTAAACGTTTCAGTTTGCGGACGCCATTTTGATTCATGGGGAACATAGGAGGAAAAAATTACCAACATTTAAAAATCAAATACTGTAATTATTATTCCAACTCATAAAGATGCTTCACTATACTCGTTAAAATAAAAATTAAATAAAGTTTGTCTTTCATTTCGGAATCATTATCAAAGTCTGCAAAATGTTTGCATGGTTTTTTTAATTCTTTTTTCATCACAGTAGACACGATAGAAAGACTTCAATGATTTCTGGAGCTTATGAACCGCGACTGCCAAACAATCCAAACATTTGTCGATCAGTAAGAGCTCACATAAAAAAAAAAAGCTTACCATTTACTTCGTCAGTCCGTGTCAATGCAATGTAAACGGAAAGTCGTTGTTACTTCTGATACCAGTAGATTAACATTGTGTATGCAGTGATTACAAATATAAAATCTACTGGTACAGAGAAAGCTTAAAAAGAGGTAAATCCCAACACAACAAATACATGCACATGGTCGGCTGCAGACTCTACAAAAATGCGTCATCAATCACAGGGCCAATGTTAACTTACCAAGAAATAGAAACTAAAACTGAAAGTTGTGTTACTTTCATTTTCCATGCACTTCACATAGTGACTCTGATTTTTACTATCTCGGTGCTTCGAGACCATGTGCATCGATTACTAATTACGTCACAAGAAGTTCCTAGAAAGGTATTTTTAAAAATCACAGGTCAGAGTACTAAAGAAAGGGGGAGGGGGGAGAGGTCAAATTGAGGTAATTTGTACAGGCAAAATCATTAATCCTAGGGGGGGGGGGGACTTTCAAACAAGTTACACAGTCATAGGCGGCAAAGGTTTGCAATATAATTCAATGAATAAAAGCCGATAAGTCTGATGATAAGTAGGAGATGGGGGGGGGGGGGGGGGGGTTGGGGTTTACTGGCCACCAAATCTATCCTCTAAGCGTATGCATGGACCGGGGGGGGGGGGGGGGGGTTCAGGATAAGCTACCTGGATGACTCATATAGGTATTTCAAATATTTATTGATATCACCAAACATGTTGGCATACATCAAAATAAAAGTAACAAAGTGACCAAGACAAAACAAATTTAAAACTACTACATGATTATACACGTAGAAAATGGACTAGCAAAGAGTGATCAAAAACTCAATCATATGAATGGGTGCGGCAGGGTGCCAGCATATAACATTGGGTCATTAATTCAGTCTTTACTGAGTCTGATATAATCGAAAATTGCATGAGATTTTTTTTTCAAAATGTAGTCTGCATTAGAAAGAACCACCAGAGTACGTAAAGTTTTCTGTCTTCTTTGCCATGTTTACTGATGGAAATAGGAACAGAAAATTAAAATTGAAGTGTAAATCGTATAATCATCATCATCCAAAAGCAGAATACACACTGATAAATTTTGTCAAAAGAGTCGAGGAATAAGACTTGAAGAAACCACAGAAATAACAAATTCAGACCTTTTAGTTTAATCATCCTTTATTTAAAACAATTCAGTGAAAAAGGATTGGGCAAAAGTTTTCATAACATGATTAATATATGATGCCCTCTCCTAAGCTTCTTAATGAATCATGTGAATATTTAAGTTTTTGTCAGACAGTCAATCCCTTACTCTGCTTGACTTCAATTCAACAACATACTGAACTGAGCAGGACTCTCAGACTCTGTAAGGAGACATTGAGGCAACAGTAGCTTCAATATTTCGTCCATCTCACACGTTATTTCTATTCGGTTATACCGAATAGAAATAACGTGTGAGATGGGCGAAATATTGAAGCTAAGGCAACAGGTATTGCGGCAGATGTAGAAAACTTGATTTGTCCATGGTGGTCCAGTCGTCAGTCATGTGTTTCCAGCTTATCAATTTGAAAAGAATCATACATAAAAAAATTAACCCGGAAAATTCGGATTTTTAGCAAAATCCGGGGGGGGGGGGGGGGGGGTTGAGGGGTTCCTCTGTGACTGTGAAAAGATCAGGATCTAGCTTGGTTTGAGTGAGTAGGAATGAAATATGCATGGCCAACACTGTTATGTGTTGATGTCTTTGAAAAGAAGTGCATTGATAATTATATAATATATATATACATACTTTACAAAATCACGCAAATTGTAAATGTACAAATTAAAAATATCTTTAAGCTCTTTAACAATATTCATTCAAAAAAGCTCATCATGACATTTACACACAAAACACATCTCTTTAGATTGGAAAACATTAAGTGAAAAACCACTTATACTAATTCCTCTCTCACACTTCTTGCATAGTTTACAAATCTGCCACTTACCAGGGGCAGCATACATGTACATCAAGTTTTAGTCTCTTGTATGTACCTTTTTGTGATGTTTCAGTATTGTATATATAAATTTTTTCTTAACTTTTTTTTTCAAGTGATGTTCATTGAATTTGATCAAAGGCGAATGTGTCACTTGAAAAAAAGAAAAAACAGTGAACGTGGTTGTTTTTACCTTTTCACGGTGCTGTTTATATTGGAGTCATGTATATATATATTTTTCTTATTATAATATATATTTTTCTAAAACTATACAATCAATTATAAATTTACTTATCAGCTAGTATTCATCTAGAAATTATTGTTTAACTAGTAGCTGGCGCGCTTTGATGGCTTTGCCATGTTTCATATTATTTCATCTGCGTCCTCACAATGGCGTTGCCATAATTCCTATTAGCTGAAAACCCTTAAATTTAGCCAGAAACTTGTACAGTTCCAGTACAGATTACATCAACCTTCGTAGGAAAAAGAAAATAGTACTCCTTCCTTTCGTAGGAATTTATTCAACGAATGAAAGAACGGTAACTCCATATTTTCTGACTTCAATTCGGACTAACACTAACAGCGATCGAAATGATCGGCGACCTAATAAATGGAAAGGAGTCGTCTAAAATTATCTTGATAGAAGGTTTAAATTCATCTGTTGTCATTTCAAATAGAAATTAAAAGATTAAAATTTCTTTGAATAGTAGAAAACGAAGGGAGAAAAAGGGGTGAAAAGGGGGGGGGGGGGGGGGGTGCACAGTAAAATAAATTTAATCCAGTCTCTTGGCTGGTGTTACAACGTGTAACGAGAGCCAAGAGATAGGATTATTCGGTCTAGATGTACTGTCACAGCCACTTGTTTAGTGCCCCTCCCATCCAAATTCATACCCCCATCCAGGGATTTCAATAATAGCCTGCACCCGGCGAAATTCCGCCGCTTCGATTGACCAAAATCGCCGCCTAGGATTTTCTCTGAGTAAACTGTTTTGGGGGGTTTCTTTTCGTTCACAAACATCTATTTACGTTCCTTTCACATACAAAATGCAGACGCTTACATGTTCATCGTGTACATTTGTATACACAAATACGTATGCGACAACGTTTAATCTTGGAAGCTGACAGAAAACGATCATCAGAAAAAAAAGAGTGGCAATATATCCTTCGCTGAAAAGCCGGAACCGATTAGAGACGGCGCGTGATACTGGTGAAATATATGAAATCTTTTTATTTCAGGGGACCTCAATGCTTGTGAATTTTGTAAATATAGCAAATAAGTATCCCCCTCCCCCGATTATTTAGCTCTTTAAGTCGGGAGCCTAAGAGGGGGGGATAAGAATAAAATGAGAAAACTGACGACGCGTGCTGTCCACGCGACATCAATTAATTTAAAATGGTATAAAATACATGTAAACGTATTACTTTAGGAACGAAACTTAGGTTAAAAGTACGACGGATAATGAGACTAGCTTACGTAGAAGAAGGCATAAAAACTTGTTTGTCAGGTAAATTAAATACAATCTTCCTGGCTACAAAATGTTTGACACCTCGCTAGTTTAAGCCAGGTAATTTTCGTGGCAATTAAATCAATTAATACACGAATTTTGGAGAAAAAAATATATCTCGGCAGTCATCAAATAAAGCATGGAAAACGAAAATTTTACTTTTTTTCCGTGAAAAAAAAATTAGGGTCAGCGTATTTTTGCAGGTAACGTCGGGTTAGGCGAAACACACCTATTTTTAGCTCACCTCGACGAAGTTGAGTGAGCTTATGCTATAACCCTACGCGTCCGCGTCCGCGTCCTCGTCCGCGTCCTCGTCCGCGTCCGTGTCCGCGTCCGTGTCCGCGTCCGCGTCCGGTTAAGAAGTTTGGGGTAGCTCAGTATCTGACAAAGTACTAATGCTACAGTAACCAAACTGGCACAAGTGATTCATCTTTGGATGCTGAGGTGAACCCATGCATCGGATGCAGCATCTGACCTACATTTTCCGCTTGAGTGACTTGGTTAAGAAGTTTGGGGTAGCTCAGTATCTGACAAAGTACTAATGCTACAGTAACCAAACTGGCACAAGTGATTCATCTTTGGATGCTGAGGTGAACCCATGCATCGTATGCAGCATCTGACCTACATTTTCCGCTTGAGTGACTTGGTTAAGAAGTTTGGGGTAGCTTAGTATCTGACAAAGTACTAATGCTACAGTAACCAAACTGGCACAAGTGATTCATCTTTGGATGCTGAAGTGAACCCATGCATCGTATGCAGCATCTGACCTACATTTTCCGCTTGAGTGACTTGGTTAAGAAGTTTGGGGTAGCTCAGTATCTGACAAAGTACTGATGCTACAGTAACCAAACTTGCACAAGTGATTCATCTTTGGATGCTGAGGTGAACCCATGCATCGTATGCAGCATCTGACCTACATTTTCCGCTTGAGTGACTTGGTTAAGAAGTTTGGGGTAGCTCAGTATCTGACAAAGTACTGATGCTACAGTAACCAAACTTGCATAAGTGATTCATCTTTGGATGCTGAGGTGAACCCATGCACCGGATGCAGCATCTGACCTGCATTTTACGCTTGAGTGATTTGGATAAGAAGTTTGGGGTAGCTCAGTATCTGACAAAGTACTGATGCTACAGTAACCAAACTTGCACAAGTGATTCATCTTTGGATGCCGAGATGGACCCATGCATCGGATGCAGCATCTGACCTACTTTTTCCACTTGAGTGATTTCGCTTTTAAAAGCCAATATTGAGCAAAGTATGAGTGCTACATGTACCAAACTTGCATATTGGATGTATCTTTGATCAAACTTTCATAAAATGACCTTGACCTACTTTTTCCGCTTGAGTGATTTTGCCTTTAAAAGCCAATATTGAGCAAAGTATAAGTGATACATGTACCAAACTTGCATATTGGATGTATCTTTGATCAATCTTTCATAAAATGACCTCGACCTACTTTTTCCGCTTGAGTGATTTTGCCTTTAAAAGCCAATATTGAGCAAAGTATAAGTGATACATGTACCAAACTTGCATATTGGATGTATCTTTGATCAATCTTTCATAAAATGACCTCGACCTACTTTTTCCGCTTGAGTGATTTTGCCTTTAAAAGCCAATATTGCGCAAAGTATAAGTGATACATGTACCAAACTTGCATATTGGATGTATCTTTGATCAATCTTTCATAAAATGATCTTGACCTACTTTTTCCGCTTGAGTGATTTTGCCTTTAAAAGCCAATATTGAGCAAAGTATAACTGCTACATGTACCAAACTTGCATATTGGATGTATCTTTGATCAAACTTTCATAAAATGACCTTGACCTACTTTTTCCGCTTGAGTGGTTTTGCCTTTAAAAGCCAATATACATGTACTAAGAAATATGTTTGAATTGAATTTTGCTGTCACGAGGTGAGCTTTGTAATCTGTGATTACCTATGTTTATTTTAGGCCTGATGAGAATCCAAGCGGTTTTTAAAAAGATCTTACATACTGATCGATCGCAAATTAAAAAAAAAATGCAAGCTGATTGTGACGTGCGGTTGGAAGCATAAAAAGAAATGGGCCGCTATCGCTCATTCACTCATTTACATGTTTTAGCAAAGTTAAAATTGAAGCATTCCATATATATTCCGAAACAGAAGGAAAAAAACTTTTAAAAAAGAATGAATGAATGCAATGTTTTGTCAGTTAATAATCTACTTCAACAAAATTTCGTCAAAATTAAAATTCGGAAAGTGATTGAGCTCCACAAAATTAAATATTAAACTGATTTTTAGCTCACCTCGACAAAGTTGAGTGAGCTTATGCTATACCCCCGCGCGTCCGCGTCCGGTTAAGAAGTTTGGGGTAGCTCAGTATTTGGCAAAGTACTGATGCTACAGTAACCAAACTTGCACAAGTGATTCATCTTTGGATGCTGAGGTGAACCCATGCATCAGATGCTGCATCTGACCTACATTTTCCGCTTGAGTGACTTGGTTAAGAAGTTTGGGGTAGCTCAGTATCTGACAAAGTACTGATGCTACATTAACCAAACTTGCACAAGTGATTCATCTTTGGATGCTAAGGTGAACCCATGCATCAGATGCAGCATCTGACCTACATTTTCCGCTTGAGTGACTTGGTTAAGAAGTTTGGGGTAGCTCAGTATCTGACCAAGTAGTAATGCTACGTACAGTAACCAAACTTGCACAAGTGATTCATCTTTGGATGCCAAGATGGATCCATGCATCGGATGCAGCATCTGACCTACTTTTTCCACTTGAGTGATTTTGCTTTTAAAAGCCAATATTGAGCAAAGTATAAGTGCTACATGTACCAAACTTGCTTATTGGATGTATCATTGATCAAACTTTCATGTAATGACCTTGACCTACTTTTTTTACTTGAGTGATTTTGCCTTTAAAAGCCAATATTGAGCAAAGTATAAGTGCTACATGTACCAAACTTGCATATATGATTTATTTTTAATCAAACTTTCATAAAATGGCCTTGACCTACTTTTTCTGCTTGAGTGATTTTGCCTTTAAAAGCCAATATTAAGCAAAGTATAAGTGCTACATGTACCAAACTTACATATTGGATGTATCTTTGATCATTCTTTCATAAAATGACCTTGACCTACTTTTTCCGCTTGAGTAATTTTGCCTTTAAAAGCCAATATTGAGCAAAGTATAAGTGCTTCATGTACCAAACTTGCATATTGGATGTATCTTTGATCAAACTTTCATAAAATGAAATTGACCTACTTTTTCTGCTTGAATGATTTTGCCTTTAAAAGCCAATATACATGTATTTAGAAATATGTTTGAATTGAATTTTGCTGCCACGAGGTGAGCTTCGTAATCTGTGATTACCTATGTTTCTACTTTCTTAAAAGTCCTATCTATATCTGATGTCAATTTAAATCAATTTCATTTTAGAAATACAATTAAAATGAACATCAACCATTAAGCATCAAGTTTTTGATGTAACCACTGCAATTTCTTCAATTGACCCTTCCGATTGCGGGAAAAAAAATGCAAAATTTCGTGACATTACAATGCTTTTACCTCGGACAAACAAGCTTCGAACTTCGGTCAAACATCGAAATTGCATTGTGACGTCATGGAATTTCTCAAAATTTTCCCACGTTCGGAAGGGTCAATTGTACACGTGTTTTTTTTCTAAATATCTTAACGATTGAACCATTATCGCTAAAATGTTGAATTCAGTTACCACTTATTCCAAGTTCAAAATTAGGGAGGACTTTCAGCTAAAATGGAATCAAGCAAAATACATTGCTAAATCCCTGGCACCCAGAAATATACAATCAAGTGTTTTAAAAATATCATAAGCAATTGTTAAAATGTTATGTGTATTAAAACTTGACACATTTGTTTTTCTACGAGATTTTACATGAAATTTACACACTTTCCCTAGGTGATATTTCATCCCCAGATACCCTCAGAATGCACCATTTTGCATCAAATTTTAAAAAAATTTCCGGGGAGCATGCCCCCGGACCCCCCTACCTGTAGAAAACTTGTGCCTTTGGCACTCGTCTCGCGCCTGCGGCGCTCAAATTGATACGCTTCAAATTTCAAATTCACCGCTTCGAATGATTCTTACTGAAATCCCTGCCCATCATGATACACACTCAAAGCCAGTACACCCATCTTTTTGCTTTGATGAGTTTTTATCATTTGTTCTGTTGCTTTAATTATGTCCCCCCCTCCTCCCCCAACGGGAAGGAGATATCAAATTTGGTTTTGCCTTCGTCATCCGTCGGTCCCTCTGTCCATCTCACACATTGTGTCCGGGCTAAAGTATCTCCTGAACCATTTCATATTTTAGTATGTTGTTGCTTAAAAGTTTCACATCACCTTGACACCATGTGTTCTTTTTTATTTATGAAATTATATATGCACAACCAGTGTAATTCCCTGAGATGTTTCTTTTGAAAGGAACGTGCTGCAATTTGTGTATTTTAAAACACTCGTGACGTCACAATGCATAAGATCTAAAGAAACATGCTGCGACAGCTGTTCTAAGCTGCAAACTGAACCCGCGGTGATCTGAATTTTAATGTCACCCTAGCTTTAACCCAGAAAAAGCAATTTCAGAAAACAAGAATGAAACAGACAACTGTGGTGCATATATATAGAATAAATGTCATAATTTGTGTTTTGTTATGGGTATCACATCACCTTAACCAAAGGTCATATGACCAAGGTCAAGGTCACGTAGTACATTTTCAGTGAAATTGTACATGCATTGCTGTCTGGGCTATATCTCTTGAACAGTTTGTCCCAACACTTTTATATTTTAGTATGTTGTTCCTTTTGGCCCGAAGGTTTCACATCACCTTGACCCAAAATCATGTGACCAAGGCATTTTTAAGAAATTATGCATACATTCCTGTCTGGGCTACATCTCTTGAACCGTTTTCCGGATCACTCTCTTAATTTAGTATATCCCAAGGTCATGCGACCAAGGTCAAGGTCACTTAGTACATTTTAAATGAAATTGTACATACATTCCTTTTCGGGCTATATCTCCTGAACTGTTTGCCGGATCACTTTTATATTTCAGCATGTTGCTGCTTATGACCTGAAGGTTTCACATCACCTTGACCCAAGGTCATGTGACAAAGGTCATGGTCACTTAGTACATTTTTAATGAAATTGTACATGCTTTCCTGTCTGGGCTATAACTCTTGAACCATTAACTTGATCACTTTCATATTTTAGTATGTTGTTCCATATGACCCGAAGGCTTCACATCACTTTAACGCAAGGTCATGTGACAAAGGCCAAGGTCACTTACTACATTTTTAATGAAATTGTACATACATTCCTGTATAGGTTTTATCCCTTTGACCACTTACTGGATTGCTTTCATGTTTTAGTATGTATTTGCTCATGACCAAAAGGTTTCCCCTTGACCCATGGTCATTTGATCAAGGTCAAAGTTACTAAGTACATTTTAATGAAATTGTACATGCTATCCTATTGGGGCTGTATCTTTTTTAACTATTTATCACTGCCCTCACTGTCATATTTTAGTATGTTGTTGCTTATCACCTAAAGATTTCACATCACGTTGACTCAAGGTCATGTGACCAAGGTCAAGGTCAATTGGTATATTTCAAATGAAATTGTATTTGTTATGTGTATTATGTCCAGGCTTAATCTTTTGAACCATGATCGGATCACTTCACATTTTAGTATGATGGTGCTGATGACCCAAAGGTTTCACACCCAAAGGTCAAGGTCAAGTATTACATTTTTTAATCAAATTGTAAATACTATTGAGTCTGGGCTATATCTGTGATATCGTATACTGGATCACTCTGATACTTTAGTATGTTGTTGCTCAGGATTGGAGGGTTTCTTATCATCTTGACCCAAGGTCATGTGCCCAAGGTCAAGATCATTTAGTTCTTTTTAATGAAATTGTACATATGAATCTTGTCTGGGCTATATCTCCTGAACCCTTCTTACAATTGGGAAAGTTCAAACATATAGAGGGAGAAAATTATATATAATTGTAGATAATGTCCTGTGGTTTCTTGGGAAAGTTCAAACATATCATAGGGGGGTAAAGTATATACAGTTGTAGTTTATGCCCTGTGGTTTCTCAGACTGTTTTGTAAACACTCAGTCTGGTTAAACATTCTTTTAGATGAATATAAATGGTGGACTTATAACCTCCAGCAACTTTACTATAACTAATAACCAC
This sequence comes from Pinctada fucata, assembly GCA_028142955.1. Classification (NCBI taxonomy): domain Eukaryota; kingdom Metazoa; phylum Mollusca; class Bivalvia; order Pterioida; family Pteriidae; genus Pinctada; species Pinctada fucata. The sequence goes on along the minus strand of AP027112.1, from coordinate 47,230,553 downwards.
ATACCCCACCCCATTTAACCTTTTCCCCATCTTCATTATCTTGACTCACAGCATAATGCTGTTGGATGAATCTTAATTACAATAATTTACTTTACAGATTCAGTGGAGGATCCAGGTAGAGCTCTGTGTGCAGCTTTCCTTGTAGGATTAGCTTCCAGGTAGGTGATATTCACAGATTGTTTTGCTTTGTAGCCTCAGGTCACTTCTGCTGTCTCACTGTGGTGATTTTTCTCTTCATATTTATTTTGTGATTTTTGGCCAGCTTGCAATGCAATTCCCGTCTATAAATTGATGATGTCCGTCTGTCCGTCCTTCTGCATGTCTGTCTGTCGTCAACATTTTGGTTAAAGTATCTGGTTGAGGCAAAATCTGAGGAACTATATGCAGTAGAATATTATACATGATGCTTGCCGATCACAAGACCTTTCATTTTATGCTGTAACATTTGACCTAGTGACCTTGACCTTGGACTTTGACCTTGTTAAAGATTTTGGTTCAAGTTTCTGGTTTAAGCAAAATTTAAGGAACTATATGCAGTAGAAACTCTATTATATTATACATGTGGGTTGCCTCTGACAAGACCTCTCAATGTATGCTGTAATATTTGACCTAGTGACCTTGACCCAGTTGGTCACAAAAACTGACTTTGCAATCCGGCCATACTGTCTTTAGGGAGCAACCATTTGATTTTTAGGGGGTGGGGGGGGGGGGGGGGGGGGGCAGGAAGACTTTTGCCAGCCGGAAAATTTTTTCGGCCATTTTGAGAGCCGGAATATTTTTTTCGTAATTTTCCAATGTTGAAAATTACTCTAAAGTTTAAATAATTCAGCGTAATTTTTCGGCCATATTAAACATCAAACACAGAATTAGTTCATGTCTTGCCAGCAGATTACTTTATTAATGTCTTTTGAATTTGATTTATTCACTCCAAATTGCAATTTCATGATCCATGATTTTTTCGCCGGCCCTTTGGACCGGAAAATTTTTTTCCCTAAAATTTCGATCCAGAAAATTTTTTTTTTAAAGTCCTCCTGCACTCCCCCCCCCCATAAAAATCAAATGGTTGCTCCCTTAGCGGTGTTTTATATCTTTTATGACGTCACTTCTGAGTTTTGAAAGTAGGGAGAATATACCAATGTTGGAATACTTCTTATGCTGTAGCACGCTGTATAAGCAATGTTCCTGCAAATAAAGGGAGTCTAATATTTAGCAAAAACGTAAATATAAGTACTATACTGTCTTTCTTTTGGTATGGCATGGGTGTATAATGCTGGTTGGTCGTGCATATTCCGTGAATAGCAAGAATTATACACCCATGAACACCAAAAGTAAGACAGTCATTTCTTAATTAGCTTGTAATGTTTCAGTATTTTGCATACAGAACTCTAGGGTAATTTAGCTCACGATATTGTCATTGATCATGTTGATAATATATACTCAGTCTGTTTAACCAGAATATTTCTCAAGTAATGCAAAAAAATGTTTAATTTTTTTCCATTTACACAAAAGTTCTACAAATTAAACAGAAATGAGAGTAGGATGTTAAACATGTTATTGATAGGTATTTATATTTTGTATCACATGTATCAACTAATTCCTTCATTCCTTTGATTATTAATGATGTACATGTAATCATGTATAAACATGTATATGTATATGTTAAACCATATTTTTGTCATGGAATAAATATTCATGTACATTGACTTCAACATGTTCAAAAAGTAACCAAACATTCTGACTCTTTATGAAACCTCTTGGAGGTATAACTTTTTGTGAAAACTTAAGGTTTTTGCACACTCAAATTACTCACAAAACTGTATATATAGGAAAATTAGTACCCCGTGAACATTTGTGCTTTAATATAGTTTGGACAATGTCGAGGACACGGCCCACTACCATATAAATTTCTAGGATGAATTGTAAAAAATTGCAAGAAAACGTAAGATTTCCGAAATTGTCTAAGGTTCCCGGTGTTGTATTACACAGTAAACTTCCAATTTTGAAAATGTTCAGCTATGAAATATTTCAATCAATCTTGCTTGAACTTTTAAATTTATTTTCAATTTCATGAAAATTACAGGGTCAAAATGAGCCCTTAATTACTGTACCTAGTCCTTTGATTTCTAGTATCTTAATTAGACTATATAACAATGTTTTAAAGTTTATAGATATCCACATTAGCCAGATAGTTCTTAATTTTCAACATTTTTTATCGATATTAGCTTCTGTTTAACATGGCTACCCCCTACTCTTTGGACTATAATTCAAGCAGACCTTCCTACTCTTACGATTATGGCGTAATTTTTATGATTTGTTTTATCTTCAAATACGCTCTTCGCTTTTTTTACGCCTAAAACATAGTATCTATCAGAAGTACCTTTTGAAATATTCAAAACGTAGTATGTTGAGTTTTTGATAGTGTATAAGCAATTGTATAAATGATTAAGATCTGTACAAATGTCAAAGTAGGGAAAAGACGATGTTGTTTTTTCTTCAGAATGACTATCAATTGTTTAAGTTACGCGTCACATCCATAAATTACACTTTCATTAGCAACATTTTACACTTTTCGTAAGAAACAGGTAGGGAGGTCTGTTTAAGTATTTAGAAATAAGCTTACCAAAATAAAAGTTGTATGATGAATCTCCAAATGCATTACATTTAAGTAATTATCAAGTTTTTCTTGCGTATAGATCATTGTGTAGAAGAAATACTTGATGAGATTCAGGGCTAAATACAGCCCTTATCTTAATTATCAGCTCCTTAACCTACTTCCTCTGACACATTTTAACTTTTACTCTTTTCGAGAATGTACATTGTATTTGAAGTTACTGTAGAATTAAACCTACTGAATTTCTTTTATGTTTCAGGGTAGATAAAGTGCATCTTTTACAATTTGACCTCAAGTCAAGAGATCTCATTCAGGTGGTGAAAAAGCTTGGAATAGAGAAGTATGTTATCATTATACATGTTATGGGTTAAAGTTACTGTTTGTAACATCACATGCCAAAGTATCCAGAGAAGTAATTTGGAGAATTTTTTTTTTCATCTAGGAATTCCCTTTACGCTGCACTACTTCTAAACTGTTTCAAAAACATGACATCTGTGACGATTATATTAGACGTATAGAAAAAAATTCAGTGAATGCGAAAATTCTGCATAAAAATATACAAGTAATTTTCCAACCAAAAGGAATAGTTCATACAATGAAATTAAATTGAATGATTACAATATCTTGATTTATACATTACAACTGATTCCAAATCAGAATTGCTTAAAAGGGCTGAATTAAGACTTAACTGTCCTGCAAGTTATCTATGAGACAAATTAAAGCACAGAAGACAAGATGATATGATGTCATCAGCATCCTTTAAAAATGTTATATATAAGATATAAAAGTAAGGTTTGCTGATCTTCTCTTTTATTAGAACACACTAAGCATTGCTATGTGTATACTGGTTGCATCTTAATTTTTTCTCACTTTGATTTCAGTGTCGAGTTTCATCGTGGTAGTGGATTATCAGACGAATGGATCCAGTCATCTCTCAACATTGATACTGACCTTGTGAAATACTTAAAGGGCACTGGTTGTCTCCATGGAAACCAAACTGTTGCCATAGTGATAGATTCCATTAGCAACCACATTCTTCATCGACCAACTCCTTATACATGTCAAACTATACACAGCTTGGCAAATAAGAAAAACTTTGGTAATTAAGTACTCTTGAAAATGTTAATCTTACTTCTTTACCTTAATGTTGGAGCCAATTTTGTTTTATTTCAAAATTTTTAAAATATCATGATGATATGCTATAATCCATTGTTCAAATTGATGTAATTACATGTTATTATGAAGTCACAATCCTTGCAATTATGATAAGTGATTTGTTCAAACTAATATAATAGGAATAAAACAGACTACTTGAATATGACATTTTGTTAGGATTAATACATTTGCATACTGTTAACTAACCCTTATTCTATTTTACCTGTAGCTTCAGAAAGTATCTTCTGTCATTTTACCTATTCTAGGTTACAGCTTTGAATTTCAAATTGATGGATATTATTTTTATCCTTTGACAAAAAGTAATTTTCTTATATCTAATTCTCTTCTTTCGATATTTTTATCAGTAACCATTTAAAATACACATTGTACATGTACAATTATGGTTTCTGGTAATTGGCAAAAAGGAAAAAAAATTGACATAATAAAGAATGAAAATATGTGAGGTCATTACACAAACTTAATGTTGATGCATAATGCAAAGTTCGAAGTGATATCTATATAGCTAACATTTATTGTGGATTAAATTGCTGTCAATGAAAATGATTATTTTGTGGATTTGTTTTACAGATTGCGATGTGAAGCAAGTTGTTTGTCTTCTCCATAGTGATCTCCATGACAACCAGCAGTTATCTCTCCTAGAGCACACATCTTCATCAGTTGTACGTTTGACATCTCCAGTTTCTAGCCATCATAACTTTTCCTGTAGTACGTTGCATAAGAAAGCAACAGGAAAAATAATTAAAATAGTAAGTCTCGGCTACATGTATGTAAAACGGTGTATATTGTTAATCAAAATATTTAAGAATTCAAATAACAACTAGTTAGCTGTGGTTTATTGTCCAATAATTCCCCAAGTCGAATGAACCAATGAAGCGATGATGTGATAATTTGATTTGTTCATGCGTGGCTTATCTGACCACGAATTTGTTGGAGAATAGACCATGGGTGAGCTCTCTAGCACATAAAGGGAGAAATCTCAAGTTATACTAGTCTAGAATTCTGCTTTTTAGCTCTACTGGTCTCAGACCAGTCGAGCTTATGCGATACCCGTCGTCCGTCGTTCGTCCGTCTGTCCGTCCGTAAACAATTCTTGTGCTCGCAACTCCTCTGAAACCATTGATGATAGAAAGTTGATTCTTTTTGCATCCTACTTGGTATGTGGTCTAGTTGTGCACTTGACATTTTGTTTCAGCCCCTGACCCCAAGGGTCATAGAAAATGGGCGTGGTTATGAAATTCTATGTAATCTTGTGCTCTCAACTCCTCTGACACTATAAATGTAGGAGACCTAAATCTTTTTGCAATATGATGGGTCTGTGGTCTAGTTGTGCACGTGATATTTTGTTTGAGCCCCTGACCCCAAGGGTCTTAGAAAATGGGTGTGGTCATTTTTTCCTATATAACTCTATGTAATCTTGTGCTCGCAACTCCTCTGACACTATAAATGATGGAGACTTAATTCTTTTTGCAATATGATGGGTCCGTGGTCTAATTGTGCACCTGATATTTTGTTTGAGCCCTTGACCCCAGGGTCTTAGAAAATAGGTGTGGTCATTTTCTCTTATATAATTGTGCTCGCAACTCTTCTAAAGCTATTAATGATGAAAACTTTGTTCTTTATGCAATATAATGGATCTGAAGTCTTATTGTGTTATTGCTATATGTCATTTGAGATAGCAGCCCCTGACCCCTAGGATGTTGAAAAATTGGTGTGGCATTATTTTTTTTAAATCCTTTATCTCGAATATAATGAATTGTATGAGTGATATTCTAGTTGCAGTCTAATGGATATGTTGTTTTGTTGTGCTTCTTATAATTTGTTGGAGTGCCTGCTCCCTATGCATGCTATGATCTTTGGTTTAAAATAAAATGGAAATTGTTATTTATGAGTATGTATATTATTCACTCATCAATGAGTGAATAAAACAAATCAACCAGGAGAGCTACAGTCTCGTCAGAGACTTCTAGTATTATGATTTTATTTTAAATCAGTGTTGTATGTAATGTATGTATAAATGGACAAACTATTTTGTACAAGTCATGTATATTTGGTTCTTACTCAAAACAATGTTGTCCCAACACAAAGCAAAAGAGTGATGACTAAGTCTTGATGTTAAAAATGTTTCTGTTCTTTTTCAATAAAATTCTATTGGAAAATATGGTTAGGATAACATGGATAACGAGCCTTTAAATAAGTTTCATTTTGCAACAATGTAGCAGTCTTCACAAAAACCCACTGGCCCAATGCCTGAGGCCAGTAGACATCCTGCCGGACCAGTAGAATTTCACCAATAAACTAAACAAATACTGTAAACAACTTTTTATTAGCGATGACTTTATTTTCGCGTAACTATGTGAGCTTGATCAAACACGAAAATAAAGTCCTCGCTAATAAAAAGTCCGTCCAAAAGATTAAATGTAGATCAAATTTGACAAAATTCAAAAGCGTCTAATTTTCCCTTTACATTAGAATTAATTATCCTAATTAGACAACGGATGGTCATACGCGTTAATGTCAGGGATGTTTGAATTACAAAAATAGCAATTGATCAATTTACCCAGAAAACAATATACATGTACAAAAGGACTGTAAACTCTTTTAGAAGAAATAATCATGGCACATTTCTTTTCTATTTTTAATCATCCTGTTTTCAATATATTTCAATAAGAGACGAAAAAGTAAACAAATGACATGTTTATAAGATTAGTACGCCAAGATATGACAACACGAAACGTAGACCTAATTTCAGCATATTTGAAGTAAGCATTTCAGCAATTACTAGAGGGTGATAAGGAAATGAAATACAATGAATTCCTATACAAAAGAAAAGAAACTAATCAAAAAAATTGAGATGATGAGCTCGTGAAATTAAAGTCATGCAAATTAATCTGTCGTCGAGTTGTTGAGAAAGTATCTGGGAAAAATTGTCTTCGGGCCAGTGGTTTAAAGAAGTTTTTGTAAAGAGTGATGTAGGGTTACCTAATTTTTTTTACATTGAATTTTTTTTTATTAAGCTTGACTCAAATTCTGGTTTGATTTAAGTAAAGGTATATTAGAGAAAACCCATCATTCAGGGTATATATATGTGCAACATAGTCTCAAAATCTTGAAACTTTTAATGCTCATTGCTATAGCGTTTTGTTCATTCTGACAATTTATAATAAAAATTTATGATAGACACTGTGCTCTTCTTATTTACAGACAGAAGAATTTACCATTTCGGAACATTTTACCGTATCTAACATTCAGGAAGTCAAGAAATCTACTCCAAAGTTATCTGTGATGGACGAGGACAATACAGTAAGGACATCATTTTTATTCAGCTTGAAATGCAAGAGATTAATCGGTTCTATCACAGTCTACTGAAGGAGACATAAAAATTTACACGAGTGATGGAAATTTTGTCTTCTCCCGAGTGGAGCGTAGCGGAACGAGGGAAAAGATGAAAAATTTCTGTCACGAGTGTAAAGGGGTAGGGCCACGAGACCCCTAGTCCAGGAGAATACTAAAAACAGTAATATTACTTAAAACTGTAATATTACTGTTAACAATAATCCCTGATATTATTGAAAACAGTAATGTTGCCACTCTTTATTACATCTTTCTGTAATAAAGACAAAGCAAAGTTTTAAAGCTACAGCACAGTTTCTATCATACAATTCTTCCATTCAACAACAAATCAATTATACATGAACTTTTTTTTTTACTGAAAAGCGAAAATTACGTCCATTTGGAACCTATTTTTCACCTTTTCTTCTTTCTGATATCATGTTTTTCTTAAATATGTTAAGGAAAAAAATTTTCCTGATGTTTTGAATAATTTTTCAGTGTACATTTTAATGAGATAAAACACCTAATCACCCTCATTTCTCCCCGAATCCACTGGTAAAAGAGCGAACTGACTATCTAAATATTATTACTGCTTCCAGTAATATAAAGAGATAAATTTCCAAGAAAGATAACTCCAATTTAAGTTATATTATTGTTTTAAGTAATATTACTGTTTCCAGTATTCTCTTGGACGCCTAAATCGGCCCTCAATTTTTCTCTAGAAATAAATTTCATGGGGAATACTTGATATCTCTCATGAAAATACACGAATGTCTACCACTTTTAATGAAAAGAAAAATATCACCAAACTTAGTGCCATTTAACAGTAATGACGTCATGAAGTGACGTCATTTTGACGTTATTGACGATATATGGCGAAGATTGCTTGAAATTTTGTCTTTTGTGGAAGAATTCAATGTGGCCGCATGCGTTAACTGAGATAAAATGTTTATGACAAAAGGATATAATGACAATCTTTCACATATAAGGCCATGTAAAATAAAATCTATGTTTCTCAGACACCGCCGTGTGCTATAATTTGCCGCCGCCGAGACGCTTTTATTGCAACTACAGAAAAAAATGTCCGCCGTGTCTCATCCTCGATTAAAAACGAAATATCTATTTATTTCATTGAATGTATATTGTCCTGTAAAATCGTCTAAACGGTACCCGATGAATAAATACTTTAAAAAGTCCGTATCATTCATGGCGCGTTCCGTATTTACGTTACGGTAAAGACTATTGTATAGGATATACTAACAATGTGCCGACACGTGTCGCGGACACTTGGACGGCCGGCTATTCGTGTGTTTAATACATCGAGTATTACATGTATTAAAACGTTCGTGTAGTTTTCTTTATTGATTTCTACAGCATATGTTAATACCCATGCCGAACAATAGCAAGTGTCCATTGTAATACTTCCGAATCTATTAATAATGACATTCACGTTGTAAAAAGTATAAGCAAGGATCGCCGACGAACGTAAGAGAAACGTAGTTAAATCCTTAAATCTATGAACAAAAGAATGTATATTGTACCCGGGCCGTGTACATTATTTTACTAGACCGTGGTTAATGCTGAACACTTCATTCAATTTCTAAAGATTCCGCTTCATCCAAACTTGACAAATTTTTGACCATATAAAGGGATCCAATTGGAGGAAGTGAGGGGATGTATTTAATTTGAACTGGGTTTAAACAAGATGTGAGCAAATAACACCCGTCGAGTCTCTTCCGCGATTCTACTAAATGTACTCACGGCAATCAAAACACGTCATACTTCGTATATAAAATTTTGTATCTATTTAACATGTTTAAGCTTCTTCCATCCAGACAGATGAGCCACATGTACCATTATTTTGACTAACGGTTCAAAGACAGTTTTCTATGAAGAAAAACAGGGGGGGGGGGGGGGGGTTAGACAGGAGAGTTGATTTTTTGCCTTACATGAATAATAAGAGTACTCTTGATGGAAAAAACAAAAACAAAAAATGAAAACCCTACCTACCTTGGCACTTTTTTTAGACCCAATTATCTTAGAAACGTAGAATTTATTTTACATGGCCTTATTTTTTCATCCTAGTTAATGCATGCGGCCATTGCTAATTTTATAGAAATATGTAGTATTTGCATCAATTTCGCGGAATATGACCAATTTTGGTGTTTTCAAAGGGCTTAAAGCTATTGAAAAACGCAATGCTTATGAAAGATACATTCGTGATTCAGTAGAGAATGTTTCAAAATGTCAAATCACAGTTAACAATTTTATGAAGTACTATGTTCAAAATTAGGGCCAATATCGGGCTTCGTGGCCCTACCCCTTTTTATGTCTCACCTAGTAGAACAATGTAGAAAGTGATGGAATCTATTTCTACTTCCAAGAAACATAAGAAAAAAGGGAATTCAAACAATGTTTCATGCCATCTAACGCCATGTTTTCTGAAGACGTTACTGTGACGTCACAATAAGATTCTCTTTTATCATTGGTCAATTGGAGCCTTTGAGACAAATTATGTGTCTCACATAGGCTGTCTCACAGGGTACGAGCAAAACTGGAGAAGATTAATCGGTTCTTTCACAGTCTACTGAAGGAGACATAAAAATTTACACAATTGATGGAAATTTCATCTATATTCCTAAGTGGAGCATAGACAAGCGAGGGAAAATATGTAAAATTTCCGTCATTAGTGGAATTCTTATGTCTTCCTCAGTCAAATTCCTAAAAGCTACACTGCTGTTACTGTGTTGTTCCAGTTTTCCTACCATTTCTATGCAAAGTTGTTACGGTTTTGACCAATCAAAGAAAGTGGTCTTTTGTAAAATGTGTGTCAACGTTTTCCTTTCAAATGACAGAATATCATAATAAACTGATAAATTTGGTGAAATAAATAACAAATATCTGATGAACATGATTGTAAATCAGGTCCTGGATTTGTAAGTGACCCTGGGCACTAATTATATAGTGCACATAGATATAAAGAGTGCATAATACGTGTTCTCTAATTTGTGGTTTTAAAACTGTTACTGCTGATTTGTATTGGTTTCTGTAGCAGGAATTCAAAGACAAAATATTTCTCTCGTAGGATGTCTATCATGGTACATGCAAAACTGGAAAAAAAACTTTCTCTAATCCCGGACAGAAATTTCGACACATTTCTGGAACAACTCTGTCTCGCAGATGTTTGTTTAAAACCCCCACATTGTGACATCACCGTACATGCATATCGGTTAATTTTGATGTGATGAAAATTTTGGCTTTGTTGGCAGATGCAATAAAATCGCCAAATTTTTCATGCATTTGAGTCTTGATTCATTCAGCTAGAGATCCGCCACGGTATCTTTTGGCTTGATTGCGTAATATATTCACCTAAGCTGACCATATCGTAATTACGTGTATCATTGTTTACCTACCTTGGATATAAACAATGTCTACCCCTATGTTAATCCAATTATCATAAATACTTCAGTACCGTTACTTCTCCGGACAGTGACTACACAAAATAAACACTTGGACCTTTTTCATAAAAAGATGAACACATTAGCCAAAAAAATAATAAATTCCGAAGCGTTAACCTTACAATTACCGCGTTATGAAACCGTGTCTGATTGTGATGTTTAAACAACATTCAGGTTTTTCTTTTAGTAATTATAGTAAATATTGTCTCTCATTGAGTCATTCGTACAAATAAAGTGATAAAACGCGTTTTACATAAGTTTCTAGTCATTTTATGTTAATTTATGTGGTCATTAAAACATTGATTTAAGATACGGCCATGGATTTGACCATTATAATTTTGTCGGATGTTTTTAGAAATCAGCCAAATTAAAAAGAGCAAACATTTCCAATGCCCAATTTGGACCAAATTTGCCACAATTTCCTGATATACTGTAAACTTTTCAGTGATTTAACCAAGTATAATTTGCATATAAATCTACATCAAACTCTCTTTTAATTGAATAGATGCAGTGTTTATTTATGAATTAAGTATGAATTTAGGGGTAAGAGAAAAATATTGAAGCACCCTTTTGTACAGGGATGGAGAAATTGAAGATTTCCCAAGTCCATGACTTGACAAGCCATGTTGTAGACTGCAAATCTTTGGTTCTATGGTGAGATTTCTCTATCCCTGTGCAAAGAAGTAATAGATTCTACATATCTGTCTGCCTATATTATCTGTAGACAAAATCTTGAAGTTACAGCTCCTTGTTCACTAATGCAATGGGTCAATTTCAATACTGTATACATATAATTATTTGCTTTGTATTAACCTTTTTGCCTTTGTGCTTGGCCCCCTACCGCGAAAGTTTGTCTCAGTGAATTCAAATGCCAAAGTCTATAACTCAATGATACTTGTGGCAGATTTAGGAACCAATGTCCATGCTAAAACGTTTATTTTCATAAAACCGCAAAAGAAAGTATCAGGGAATGATTTCACTTATACAGTATAGCTTTTTAAAAATAAATTTTGTAGGTGTGCATCCATAAAGAAAGACATTTTCTTCTCAAAAATATACTTAAGTTATGGCCCTTGAACATTGCATAATGTGTACTTTCTATGCCACTGATACATGTACCTATCTTAAAGATAATGCATCAAAATTAATGAAACATCACGAAACAAAATGGACATGAAAAACATATGACATTGTTTTTAATAAAGAACAACTTGGGAAAAACAACAATTGGGGAGGATAGGGAGGTTTATTTCAGAAACTTTTCAGATGGAAACATTTTATATGAGAGATCATTAACAACGAGATTTCCTGTTTTTCAGGTGGATCCCACAGCCAATCTGACCTTTAACCTCTCACTGACAGATAAGGAGAAAGAAGCTAGAAGTAACGTGGTATTACCCTACACTAAACAACAGGAAGTTGATAGGTATGATATTGTATTGTTAGAAATATTTTTCTGGGTCAATATTTCTCTTTGTTAAATGATCAGGAATTATAGTCAATTTTACTTATTTTCTGATTGGCGGAGACACCATTTCATGGAATGTGCCTCAGAAAAATTTGACCGCCAACGCTCGAAAGTGGTCTATTCAGGATAATGTAGACCTCCATCTGGGTTCGGAGTAAAGTGATGTCACAATAGCCAGTGTGTGTTGTAGTGTTAGATGTGTTTATTTCCCATATCATTACAATGTAAATGTTAAATGGAATTCCAGATAAATTAATAAAGGAGCTTCGACCTCAATCAACCAATACCTGACCAGGTCTGTATCATAAGATGAAACTTCAGTGGATAATCAGTCAAGTTCAATTTGATTAGCCATGGCTGCTCTATTGAAGTTCAATTTGACTGCTCGAGTTTCTGTGAATTTACTCTGTGCATTTGTATTAAAATGATATTCAATTGAGTTATCTCTGTTAAGAAACATGAAACTCGGGTGACTGAGTTTAACTGAAATCTTTCAAAAATTTTAGAGTTATCTCCTCATTGTGGACAACTTTTCTTGAGCAAAGTTAAAATCTTATTCTCCAGTCATTCTTATTCTTTTGAAGTGTGTTCTTTGATTCTTAATTCTGCTGTGCAACCACTGTATAACTTAAATGACAGACAGGAGCTGCTTTTCTTGTTATTAAATTTCTTGAAGTCTTACAACAGATGATCTAACGACTTTATTGGTCGTTAGTGTCAAAAATGAACCAAAAAACACTGCTTTGTTAACCTAATATTTCTAATGACCCTCTTTCTTTTTGTATAACACATCTCTCTGTCTATGCTATGGGCATTATACACAACAGATGTACAAGTAAATGTAAGAATTTTACTGTTCCTTTTCAGCCAGGGCAACTCTCCTGGGGAAGGAAAAATCTTTTACCAACCTGATGAAGCAGATGACTTTGATGAAGAAGATCCTGATGATGACCTTGACATTTGACCTCTATTAGATAAACTGACCTTGATAGCTAGTTACCTTGATCATGCTATATATGTGATTGTAATGTGTTACACAAACACCATGCATTTCTTAATTGTTGAATAGTGCAATATTTTCTGCCATTTGGATCTAACATACATGTGCATGTACATGTATAGAACTATCAATAAAACGAAGCAAAATAATTCGACTTCAGTTTTATTCTATTTTCCATAATAAATGACAACCATGGTAAATAAATATCACAGTGGCTCATACATGTACATGAATTATTGCAAAATTACCTAAATTTCAGCATGTATCAAGTTCTATGTCTTAATCTAAATGTATAAAGTCCAGGGGCTAAAATATGAAGGAACATATGTGTGATTATAGCCGACAGTCCCCATATTCTGTGAGCACCGAGGAATACTGGTATGGTATAGCCGTTGCCTGATCTGAACTGAGTATAACGAGCGTTGTGTGGATCACATAGCGATGATAAACTCTGTACAAATACACTCTCAACCTGCAACGACGGGGATAACATGTAACTATAAGATTAGAATTAAAAGACGAAATGGTAAGATTGGTTGATATCTATTTAGGAGATTACATGCATTTGATGTATAGCTCTGACTTTATTATATGCATGGGACTTGTACAGATAAATATTACTTGATGAAAAATTCTTGTTAAGGTCAAGGTAAAACAATGTCAAGGTTAACAGTTTGCAAAATTCTTGCAGAAGATGCAGGGTTGCCAATAATTTTTGTAAGAGAAAAGAATTTTGTCGCACAATAATGAAAATGCAAGGTTAAGATCCAAAATTATGCTACATGTACATAACTTTGACCATGTGAATAGAATCATTTTGTTTGAGGAAGAGGGTACCAAAATGCTGAGCGAGGATAGTTAATAAATACACTGTTTGTAGATGACACCTTACATAATACTATTTCATGATGGACCTTCCTTTACCTCTTTTTTGTCCAGTATTAGTTTTGTGAGGTCTACATTCCCAGCAAAAGCTACCACCGGCGTCACTAATATAGCACCATCCTGCTGAACAAAATGAAACAGATACTCCTGTATTATGATTTATTCATTACATACAATGTATATATAATCAAGTAGATTCCAACTTCGGAGGTACAATTTTGCGAATAATTTCAAGTCATCAAGGATGCCATTGTGAGCAAATTCATACAACTTGTATATCACTTAGCAGGGCACAAGTGAGCTATTGTCATAGCCCTTAGTCTGTCGTCCGTCCTTTTTTATACGCCCGTCATTTGACGGGTCGTATTATGGTATGGCAAAGTCCGTCCGTCTGTCCATCCGCCTATGGAACGCAATAACTTGAATATGAGTCAACGGATTTTCACGAAATTCATACATTATGATTGGACTGTGGAGAGGAAGCCGCCTTTTGATTTTCAGGTTCACCCGATTTGTCGTTACAGAGTTATGGGACTTAGATTTTTAAAATGCAGTGAAAATATACTAAAATAGTTAAAAATTATTTAAAAATCTATTTCTGGTCGAAATGTTTTGAAATTTTGTATATTTCAGGTAGAAAGGATGTTCTTTGACATATGTAACGGGTTTTTAATTTTTTTGTCGCATAACCCAGATATTGTGTGTAATGGGAAGGGGGTGGGGGGGGGGGTTATATGCACATACATGTTTAGCTAAGCAGTCCAAGAGAATACTGGAAACAGTAATATTACTAAAAACGATAATATAACTTAAATTGGAGTTATCTTTCTTGGAAATTCATCTCTTTATATTACTGGAAGCAATAATACTATGTAGATAGTCAGTTCGCTCTTATACCAGTGGATTCGGGGAGAAATGAGGGTGATTTGGTGTTTTATCTTATTCAAATGTACACTGAAAAATTATTCAAAACATCAGGAAAATTTTTTCCTTAACATAGTTGAGAAAAATATGATATCAGAAAGAAGAAAAAGTGAAAAATAGGTTCCAAATGGACATAATTTTCACTTTTCAGTAAAATAAAATGTTCATATATAATTGATTTGTTGTTGAATGAAAGAATTGTATGATAGAAACTGTGCTTGTATCTTTAAAACTTTGCTTTGTCTATATTACAGAAATATGTAATATAGAGTGACAACATTACTGTTTTCAATAATATCAGGGATTATTGTTAGCAGTAATATTATTGTTTTAAGTAATATTACTGTTTTCAGTATTCTCCTGGACTGCTAAGGGCAAAATATACATGTAGGCGCATGGAACGCAATAACTTGAATATGCATCAACAGATTTTCATGATATTCATACATTATGATTGTACTGTGGAGAGGAAGCCGCCTTTCCATTTTCAGGTTCATTCGATTTGTCGTTACAGAGTTATGGGACTTAGATTTTTAAAATACGGTGAAAATATACTAAAATAGTTAAAAATTATTTAAAAATCTATTTCTGATCGAAATGTTTTGAAATTTTGTATATTTCAGGTAGAAAGGATGTACTTTGACATATGTAACGGGTTTTTAATTTTTTTGTCGCATAACCCAGATATTGTGTGTAATGGGAAGGGGGTGGGGGGGGGGGTTATATGCACATACATGTTTAGCTAAGCAGTCCAAGAGAATACTGGAAACAGTAATATTACTAAAAACGATAATATAACTTAAATTGGAGTTATCTTTCTTGGAAATTCATCTCTTTATATTACTGGAAGCAATAATACTATGTAGATAGTCAGTTCGCTCTTATACCAGTGGATTCGGGGAGAAATGAGGGTGATTAGGTGTTTTATCTTATTCAAATGTACACTGAAAAATTATTCAAAACATCAGGAAAATTTTTTCCTCAACATAGTTGAGAAAAATATGATATCAGAAAGAAGAAAAAGTGAAAAATAGGTTCCAAATGGACATAATTTTCACTTTTCAGTAAAATAAAATGTTCATATATAATTGATTTGTTGTTGAATGAAAGAATTGTATGATAGAAACTGTGCTTGTATCTTTAAAACTTTGCTTTGTCTATATTACAGAAATATGTAATATAGAGTGACAACATTACTGTTTTCAATAATATCAGGGATTATTGTTAGCAGTAATATTATTGTTTTAAGTAATATTACTGTTTTCAGTATTCTCCTGGACTGCTAAGGGCAAAATATACATGTAGGCGCATGGAACGCAATAACTTGAATATGCATCAACAGATTTTCATGATATTCATACATTATGATTGTACTGTGGAGAGGAAGCCGCCTTTCCATTTTCAGGTTCATTCGATTTGTCGTTACAGAGTTATGGGACTTAGATTTTTAAAATACGGTGAAAATATACTAAAATAGTTAAAAATTATTTAAAAATCTATTTCTGATCGAAATGTTTTGAAATTTTGTATACTTAAGGTAGAAAGGATGCTCTTTGACATATGTAACGAGTTTTTAATTTTATTGTCGCATAACCCAGATATTGTGTGTAATGGGAAGGGGGTGGGGGGGGGGGGGTTATATGCACATACATGTTTAGCTAAGCAGTCCAAGAGAATACTGGAAACAGTAATATTACTAAAAACGATAATATAACTTAAATTGGAGTTATCTTTCTTGGAAATTCATCTCTTTATATTACTGGAAGCAATAATACTATGTAGATAGTCAGTTCGCTCTTATACCAGTGGATTCGGGGAGAAATGAGGGTGATTAGGTGTTTTATCTTATTCAAATGTACACTGAAAAATTATTCAAAACATCAGGAAAATTTTTTCCTTAACATAGTTGAGAAAAATATGATATCAGAAAGAAGAAAAAGTGAAAAATAGGTTCCAAATGGACATAATTTTCACTTTTCAGTAAAATAAAATGTTCATATATAATTGATTTGTTGTTGAATGAAAGAATTGTATGATAGAAACTGTGCTTGTATCTTTAAAACTTTGCTTTGTCTATATTACAGAAATATGTAATATAGAGTGACAACATTACTGTTTTCAATAATATCAGGGATTATTGTTAGCAGTAATATTATTGTTTTAAGTAATATTACTGTTTTCAGTATTCTCCTGGACTGCTAAGGGCAAAATATACATGTAGGGGCATGGAACGCAATAACTTGAATATGCATCAACAGATTTTCATGATATTCATACATTATGATTGTACTGTGGAGAGGAAGCCGCCTTTCCATTTTCAGGTTCATTCGATTTGTCGTTACAGAGTTATGGGACTTAGATTTTTAAAATACGGTGAAAATATACTAAAATAGTTAAAAATTATTTAAAAATCTATTTCTGATCGAAATGTTTTGAAATTTTGTATACTTAAGGTAGAAAGGATGCTCTTTGACATATGTAACGAGTTTTTAATTTTATTGTCGCATAACCCAGATATTGTGTGTAATGGGAAGGGGGGGGGGGGGGTTATATGCACATACATGTACATGTTAAGCTAAGGGCAAAATATAGGCGCATGGAACGCAATAACTTGAATATGCGTCAATGGATTTACACAATATTTCTTCATTGTGATCAGACTTTGAAGAAGAAGCCACCTTTTGATTTTCAGGTTCACCCGATTTGTCGTTACGGAGTTATGGGACTTAGATATTTTAGATACAATGAAAAAATATACTAAAATAGTTAAAAATTCTTTAAAAATCTATTTCTGGTCAAAATGTTTTGAAATTTTGTATACTTCAAGTAGAAAGGATGTTCTTTCACATATATAACGGGTTCTTAAATTTTTTGTCACATTATCCAGAAATTATGTGTAATGGGGGGGGGGGGGGGGGTATATGCACATATATGTTAAGCTAAGGGCAAAATATAGGCGCATGGAACGCAATAACTTGAATATGCGTCAACAGATTTTCATGATATTTGTACATTGTGATCAGACTTTTAAGAGGAAGCCGCCTTTCGATTTTCAGGTTCATCCGATTTGTCCTTATGGAGTTATGGGACTTAGATATTTTGGTGTTGTGAAAAAATCCCAACGGGCGTATCTTGCTGCGTGAGCGTAGGCTTTATTGTTAGAGTCGTGCATAAACTTTTAACATTTTATAACTCTTCTCTGGAACTGCTTGAAGGATTTTGATAAAACTTGGTACACATGATGTACTCAAGGTTACCTAATGAAATTGTGTTCCGTATCCAGATCCCATTAGAGATGGATCAAATGCAGGGCCAAGAAAGTCCAAAAGGGTTCCCATCCTTTTCTGTTTCCCCATACTCCATAGGGAACATTTGTTGAAGGTTTGATGTTTCTTTGAGTTCTTTTTCTCCCATATTCACACAGTTGTACCCAAGAAATGTGCATAAAATATTTCGGACACAGGGAGATAGATAATCAAACAGATAATCACCAAGTGTGATCAAGGAATTCCAACCCTCATGTCCATGATTTGCTTTTGTCAATGACTCGGCAAGCCTCGTCATGGTACGAGGAAATCCTGGACACTCGAGTTTGATTTCGTTGTCAATGATGGCACCCAGTGATATATTCTATTGTTCTCCCATATTCAGAGAGTTATAATTGTAAAAAGTGCAAAATGACAAAATGATAGTCCAAAGGGGTGTGGATGATAAGCTACACGTGAGAATGTTAACTACAATGTAATAAAAAACTGACACGCTTTGTCGCATCAGTCTGGATCAAAACATGGAAGAAAAGTGTATGATAATTTTATTTTAAACATTTTGTCATACTGCAGAAGAAAAATAATCAAGAGGTGTGATCGTTGACGAGGAAATCCAACCCTGCCTTTGTCCATGACTCAGCAAACCTCCTCATGGTACACACAAATCCTGTACACTCAAGTTGGATTTCCTTGTCAATGATCACACCCAGTGATAGATTCTATTAGTCTCCTATGCTGTTCTATAAGAATCTGTTCACAGACACACAAAAACACGACAACTCTTGCCTTACCCTGCTAGGAATGTTCTGCATGACTCCCCAGACTTGGTCCCTATCAATGTGAAGTCCTATCTCCTCCCTTGTTTCCCTGAGAGCTGTATGAATGATGTCGGTATCGGAGGACTCGGCCATCCCGCCTGGAAAACTACATAAAAATATCCAAATAAGGAAAGGTATGGGTGATGCTGGAAATAATGTGGACATAAATACATGTACATAATGTTCTGTATCTTAGTATGTTGAAAAGAACAGTGTATCTCACAAATTTTTTTGCCTTTTTCAAGTTTCTTTCTAATTATCAGTCTTGTTTGCTAATATTTTCCAAAAAACATTATGCACAAACATTTTCAAATTAGACCAAGTTGCATTACAATAAATTTGTACTAAATTGTAAATAAATTACATGCATCACCTTGTCACGCATCTAAATGATGTCTAAGAAGAGCATTGATTACTGCATTATAATTTATAAAATTTCATCAACTATAATCATAATTTACCATATTTCCCCTCTGTGCTGCCGCAGTTGATTAGATCTCTCCATGTACAGCAGCCCAGGTGTGCCATCGACATAGCACATTACAATTAGCACTGCAGCACACCTGGGATTTTCCTGCACTTTCACTTGTCTAATTGGTTCTAAAGTCTCAAGTTTTTTCTGCACCTTACTCTTATTCTCCTCAGAAAACATGTTTTCCAATGACACCTTATAGTTCTGATTTTGCAAATATGTCTTGGAGTAACAGAAATGTCTCCTTGTACGTCCATGTACATATAGTAGATCTTTGGCAATTCTTAGTGAGGGACACAAGAATTTTCTATGTAAAGAGCACTTTGCACATTGTTGATACACCAGAGTCTTTGATATAGATATGCAGGTAGTTCTCAACATCCTATTCAATCTGGAAAGTGGAAAGAAATGAATATGTTGTAAACAATCATCTCAGCTAGCAAAGCTCACACAATAAGGCAAACAATGCCATGGAAATTTCATGTAATGTCGGAGCGAAATATGTGAAATAAACAATGTTGTAAAAAAAAATTCTATTTTCCATTGATTTCAATGGAGAAAATGGATGGACCGAGAAAGGCTTAGGGCTTATCAAATTGACCTAAATATCGGTCTTATTTTCAATGATTTATCCAACCTGTCAGAAGATTCATACTTGTTGTTTCTAGTAAAATATTTTCTCAGATTTTACATTTGAAATTTGACTTTCAGGGTAGATTTTACGCCTTGTCTTAATAGCTACTTAAATGATGTTTAGCAAGTAGATAAGAATGTGACTAACTGTATTATTTGCACATTTATCTCATTATTAAAATAAAGCCTGTGTTTGTGAAACACAAATGTCCCCAATGGCATCTTTGTTAGTATGTGAAAAGTCAAGGTCAGGGTTACTGGGCTTAAAAAATGATGGTATCAATAGAAAAATCTTGTGACAAGGAATACACATGTGAAATATCAAAGCCCTGTAATTTACCATACAAAAGTTATGCCTATTGTTAAAGTATTTGTAAAGTAGGTCAAAAGTCAAGGCAAACAAAGCCTATGTTTGTGAAACACAAATGCTCCAAATAGCATCTTAGTTAGTATAAACACCATTTTCTGTTAAGTATGTGAAAGGTCAAGGTCAGGGTCACTATGTTAAAATTTTTGGGTATCAATGGCAAAATCTTGTGACAAGTAATACACATGGGAAATATGAAAGCCCAATCACTTACTATTCAAAAGTTAAGCCCATAATTGTTAAAGTTTTCGAAAAATAGGTTCAAGGTCAAGAGGTAAAAAAGTTTGGTATCAATGGAAAGGTCTTGTCACAAGGAATACATATGTGAAATATCAAAGCCCTATCACTTACCATTCAAAAGTTATGCCCAATGTTAAAGTTTTTAAAAAGTAGGTCAAAGGTCAAGGCCAAGAGGTAAAAAATGTTGGTATCAATGTAAAGGTCTTTTCACAAGGAATACAATTGTGAAATATGAAAGCTCTATCACCTTCCATTCCAAAGTTATGCCCAAAGTTTTTCGGACAGACAGAAAGAAAGACAAACAGACGGACGGGCCAAAAACTATATACCCCCTAATCATTGATTCCGGGTGCACAATTAATTTGAATTGTTTAGTAATAAAGCAACAAAATATGACACAAAACCCATTGATGGGACACACAATAAAGGGAAGCGCAATGATGGGACGTGCAATGATGCAACGCATAATGATACAATGCAGAATGACGCAACACGCAATGACACAAAATGCAATGCAATGTGCACCACAAAGACATAAATGTAAAACCATGATACATGTATCTGAAACTTCTGGGGAAAATACTTAGTGTATGATAAAAATGTGTACTCTAGAGTGAATTCAAGGGTTTTATCCAACCCTGTTCTTTGACCTTGACCCTTCATTTACGATCTACACATAGAAGATAGACATTATCTTTTTATTAGAGTTATTTCTTTTATCATAAGCAGTAAGTGTATGAATTTTTATTGAGACTGATTAAAAATATGCCCTCTAGGCTCTAGATTGTATACTTTGTGTGAATAATATACAATGTATGAATAATGTACCTACTGTCCTGTTCACTAATTCCGGAGCACCCTGTTTTCCCGGTTTTCTCTAAAATAAGATAATGTCATCTTCCAAAAACATATCAATTTTAAGTACTCTTTTAGTCATAACAGAAAATAGCATTGTTTTGGCTGTGCGTCAGTTAAGTTAGAAATAGGACAGAAAACAAAAAGTCTACAGGGATTTTCTATAGTAAAATCGCTGAAAATTAATGTGTGACATCGGAGGCTTTGACGTCACTGTTTACTATTGTTGACATGGAGAACAATATGGCAGCGGCTTGAAATCAACATGTGAATTCCCCGTAGACATTTTATTTTTTCATATTGCGCTTTGAAGGCAGCTGATAGGGTAAGTTGAAGTTAATTTCCAGTTACGACTAAAGGAGGTCGATTCTCGGAAGCAATAATTTATAGCAAAATTCTTCAGACGACAGAATATATCGCCAAAACAGGGTGCTATGGATTTAGTGAACAGGACAGTATATGCACATGACGTATTAGCTGCAGATAGAAATTTAAGGTTAAGTATGGGTTTAAATAGACCATTTTATACACTACATACTACTTGTAGAGGAAAGAATTTGTGCTAAGGAGAGGGTTTGTGACTAAGCTAATGCTATGATACCTCAAGCATGTAAAACAAATGACATTCCAAACACAAGTTGCAAACACAATTCCCCCCCCCCCCCTTCCCCCTTCTTTAAGAGATTTATGGTCTTGAACTCCGACGTTCACAGACCTAGATGTCAGAGAAAATTAAATTTTCTGAAATTATTCAACTGTTCTTGGTTTCAAGACGCATATTCCGTAAAACTGAAATAATTTATCTATGAAATCAACATAGCACTGTCACATGCACTATAAAGTGTGTTGGTCCTTCATGAAAAGGGGCCAAGATCAGGTAAATGGAAATAATAACAGGCGTCACATTTTTAATGAATATCTTTGTCAATTACATAATTTATATAAAAACAAAGACTGTTCTAACCGTGTCATTAAGTATACATAGTGAAGATAATTTAGTTTCAAAAGTCAAAATAATGTTTTTAAAAAAGAAAATAAAAATCCTAATGTCCAAAAAAAATGGCAGAGTTATAAGGCTGTTTCGACCCCCCTATGTCAAAACAGAACAGTCACACAGGCTGTGATTCTACTTAAATAATCATATTTATGTACCAAAAGGATAAAATGATAAATGATGATTGTATATGATGAATTCAAAGATACATCTAGACTTATTTTATTGTTTAAAAGTAAACTTGAAAAGTGCGTGACGGCAGTTACTGTTGCGAGTGTTGTCCGTCAAAACAACATTGGGTATGCATGTTTTATCTTTAACCTGATATTCCATCTTTTATCATTGCATAATTGGTTAGGAGAGATAAAATAGTCTTAATTTTATTATAATCCCAAACTAAAAATAGTTTTCATTCGTGAAATTGAATATTTGTGAAATTAAAACCACCCCACCACTTTGCCCGTCAAATAGTAACGGCCGAATGAATTACGAATTTTGGGCTGAACTTTCGGGTTCGGAACTCTGTGTACGGTTTCTATTTTATATTTTTTACATGTTTGTAGAGTATGTCATTAGTTTTGGATAGTCAGTGGAAATGACAGCATCTGAGAACAGGAGAAGAGAAGGTGTCCATCGACAGTTTGCTTGTTCGTAACTACCGTAACAAATCTGTTGATTAGCATTCTGCTTGAGACATTTGTTTTCAGTATGCAAATGACTAATACTCTGAATTGTAAAAGCAATTATATAGGGAAAATGATAGGTATATTCAGATAATAAAGTCCAACATGCTTTATTTGTACATCTGCGTTCGGCAGTTATGATTTGACCAAATACTGTAATATGCGGTGTTGACAACATGGTATTGTCCGTCATTAGTAATGACTCAAGAATGATAGTAATATGTATCGGGCAAATGATTTTTAATTTGTTACAATTGTTTGTTCCTGAAACCAGTTACATTTTTCCTAACTACAGTGAAGGGGGATATAGAACTAATGCAGTCATTCGTATGTAAGTGAGTGTGTGTGTGTGCATCACAAAATAATTGGTTGCAGTTTTGATTGGATCTTAACCAAACTTCATACACTGATAGGCTATGACAAGAGTCAATAGGAAGAACCCTTTTGATTTCAAGGTCATTGGTCAAAGGTCAAGGTCACAAATTGGAAAAGGTCAAAATCCTTGTATACAGCCTAGAGTGAACAGTTCTGATTGGATCTTAACCAAACTTCATACAATGTATACCGATTGCTTATGACAAGAGGAAGAAACCTATTGATTTTCAAGATCATAGGTCAAGGTCAAATTGAAAAAGATCAAAATCCTTTTATACAGCGCAGAGGACACAGTGTTAAATGGTAGCTTGATCAGACTTTATACACTTATTGCTTATTTCAAGAGGTAGAACCCTATTGATTTTCAAGGTCAAAATTCAAGGTTCTACCTGGTATATTAGAAATGGTCAAATCCTAGTATACAGTCAAGAGGGCATAGTTTTTATTGCATCATAACTTATCTTCATACACTTATTGCTTATGACAAAAGGAAGAATAGTTTTGGTTTGCAAGGTCAAAGGTCAAAGTCACAGATGAGAAATGGTCAAAATCTTTTTATGTATACAGACTAGGTAGATACTCATGCGAGCGGATGCTACGCTTTGCGTTGCCTGGGTTTTATTTCATATGAATCAGGGCAAAACATTGTATTTTTGTGCTCCCGGTCTTTAAAAAGATCTAAGAGTTCAGGTATTGCATCTGTATGTCAGTCCAACTGTAATTTTGTCTCACTTTATGCAATTTTCACATAACTTTTGAACCAAAAGAGATAAACAAAAATGTCATACTCAGTATGTATTCTGCATTAAAGAAATTCTTTCAACTACAGTTAGGATTAAAGATCAAGAAGTATGACCTTGAAATATTTTTGACTTTGTCGCACACAGGGCGCGTTTCCGTTTCACAAACATATTGTATTATTCTTGCAGATTGGAATGATTACTTTCAACTGTAATATCTTTTATATTTGAAAGGTTGAAGATTGCACGGCCATGGGTAACATTCTTAAAAAAAAAGAGGATGGGTGGATAAAAAATCAAATAAGGCCATACCATATTAATTAAATGTTCTTCGGATTTTCTTGTGAAAAAGGATGTGAGCGAGCGAAAATATAATTATTTCATTCTTTTTAAAGTATTGCAGGTGCAACGGAGTGAATTTTTCTATGTAGGTTAATCCAGTAATACATTTCTGATGTTTTCCGTACTCAAAAAGGAATCCCCATAGGAATCTGGTGACTAGGAAGCTGCACATAGCAGTACGGAAAAGATTTTCTAGCATACCCCCTCCTTGACTTTCAGTACCATGTACATTGGACAACAAATTTGCTCCCAACAAAAATTTTCAAACACAAGAAGTATCATTTTCTTTGAAATTTGCACAATCTGAGACTTCTAGAAGCTTCAAGATTTGCAGAAATCAGAACCGACCCTACAAAGTTCTTGAGCCAGAAAATTAGTGGTGATGGCGAGCATTCTATTCTTTTAATATTATTTTTTGAATTTTGAAAAAATGGTGCAGGAAATCCAAAGAACAAAATTTATTTGGTATGGCCTTACATATGGAAGAAGGCTAAGAGGTCATGAAAAAATTGGAGATACCATATGAAAGACAGAGACGGTGTCACAGTTTTATCTTCATCTATAAAGTCATCTTTATAGAATTTTTATTGGCTGAAAACTCATTTCTTGTATTCTCTAATGAAACAAGGACTCTGATTGGCTGAAGACTTACCCGAATGTCCGCTCAGCCAATCAGAGGCCTTGTTTCATTAGAGGTTTTGGGCAGGAAAAATGGTTGCAAGACGACAATTAAGTGACGAGCGACAAGAGCCGAAAAAGTTAAAAGGAGAGTTGTTTGCGGTGTTTTGTAAAAACAAGAGGCCCAAGGGGGCCACATCGCTCACCTGAGGAGACTGTATGTATGTTTCCAATCAAAGTCAGTATAAGAACTGAAGAAAATCACTTTTAGTGAAGCTTTGAGAGGGACAATGTATACCTACTTCCTGTAAAGTTTGGTGACATTCTGTGCAGTAGTTTAGAGGATAAGTCAAAATTGTGTCATCCAATTAGAGCCTATGGAGGACATCTTGGGTTTCCGATCGGCTCGAAAAACACAAACTTGGTAGACTAAGAGGGCAATGAGTACTTGCTTCCTGTGAAGTTTCAAGAAATTCTGTGAACGGTTTCAGAGGAAAGTCGAAAATGTGTCAGCCAATCAGAGCTTGTAGCTGCTATCTTGGATTTCCGATCGGCTCCAAAAAAACTAAAACTTGTTAGAGGGCAATGAGTACTTGCTTCCTGTGAAGTTTCGTGAAATTCTATGAAACGGTTTCAGAAGAGAAGTCGAAAATGTGTCAGCCAATCAGGGCCTGTGGTGGCCATCTTGGATTTCTGATCGGCTCCAAAAAACACAAATTTGGTAGAGGGTATTGATTTTTTGCATCCTGTGAAGTTTCGAGAGATTCTGTGCAGTGGTTTCAGAGGAGCAGTCGAAAATGTGTAAGCCAATCAGAGCTTGTGGCAGCCATCTTTTATTTCCCATCAGCTCGAAAAACACAAACTTGGTAGAGGGCATTGAGTATTTGCTTTCTGTGAAGTTTTCAGAAATTCTGTGTAACAGTTTCAGAGGAGAAGTTGAAAATGTGTCAGCCAATTAGAGCCTGTGACGGCCATCTTGGATTTCCAATCGGCTCGAAAAACACAAACTTGGTAGAGGGCATTGAGTGCTTGCTTTCTGTGAAGTTTCATGAAATTCTGTGCAGCGGTTTCAGAGGAGAAGTCCAAAATGTGTCAGCCAATCAGAGCTTGTGGCAGCCATCTTGGATTTCCGATCGGCTCCAAAAACACAAACTTGGTAGAGGGCATTGAGTTCTTGCTTCCTGTGAAGTTTCAAGATATTCTGTGCAGCGGTTTCAGAGGAGAAGTCCAAAATGTGTCAGCCAATCAGAGCCTGTGGCAGCCATCTTGAATTTTGGATTGGCTCGAAAAACACAAACTTGGTAGAGGACATTGAGTTCTTGCTTCCTGTGAAGTTTTGAGATATTCTGTGCAGCGGTTTCAGAGGAGAAGTCGAAAATATGTCAGCCAATCAGAGCCTGTAGTGGCCATCTTGGATTTCAGATCGGCCCAAAAAACACAAACTTGGTGGAAGGCATTGAGTACTTGCTTCCTGTGAAGTTTCGTGAAATTCTGTGCAGCGGTTGCAGAGGAGATGTCGAAAATGTTAAAAGTTTACGCTAGACGGACGGACGACAGACGGCGCGCTAAGGCAATAGCTCACTTGAGCTTCGCTCAGGTGAGCTAAAAAACGGTACCTGGATCATATCTAATGGTGATTTAGAGTTTGCTACTGTATCTTGCTTGTGTACAGAGGGCCTGCATGACACAAGCAGTGCTGACTGTGACAATGCATGCCTAACTAGAATGTTACCAGTAAAAGGTCAACCTAGAAAAAATGAAAATAATTGGCTTTTCACAAACGACCAACACACTTTATAGTGACACTACTATGTTGATTTCATAGGTAAATTATTTCCGTTTTACAGAATATGAATTGATTGGGATAAGCATGCGCCCTGCGCAATAGTCACATTCAATATTAAAATGGCACATTTAAATTTCACTGAGTGCGCCAATCTGGCGCATTTGATTTTTAAAAAACTATTGAAATCTTTAGAATCCATTCTTTTACTCTATACAATTATTGACTTTTGATGAGGTCTACTCATGACTATACAGACCTGGTCAGGCATTGGTTGACCGAGGCCGAAGGCAGACATCGTCAAAGTCACCGGTCTATCGGCTATAGCCGGTAAAATTCGAATTTGTCTGATGAAAAAATCCACGTATCGGACAAATTGTCCGGTAAAAAATAAGACCAAAGAAAAAGATTTGTTTCCTGGAACCCGATCGACCATTAAAAATTGTGCCGACTCTGGGTTTTTTATCGCCTTTTCCCCAATATTGCCTTAACAGAAAAAAAAATCTGCAAGTTCTGCATATCCCAGACTCATCTGTGGACGCGTCCCGACACCCGTGACTTTTCAACTTCCTTATAGACAAGCCGTGATCAATATTACATACATGACAACTCTTTCCGTAAATTACTACAACAGTACAAGTACAGTGAGTAGTTCTCACCTGACCACCAGGTAGATTTAATCCGTTTCACATGAGTGACCGCTTATTAGAAGTTCTGAAGGATTAAAGTTATTATCTTGTCACCTTACCTGAGTATAGTGCAAATGTATCATTCATAACTAGACGTCGACATTTAACTTATTGAAGATTAGAACAGAGGAGCAGACAATTTTTTTTTCAGTTGAGTAAAGACAGACTATTTAAGAAAGTATGAATAATTTGTTCATTAGAAATATAGTATACATATTTTCTACAACCCAGGCAAGTGTGGATTTCTAGGGGGTGGGGTGGTATAGGTGATATTTCCGAAATAAGAATTGTCTGGTAAAATGAAAATTTGACTGGTGATTTTTTTCATTTCACCAGACAAATTGTCTGGTAAAAATTTTGAACTTTGACGATGTCTGCGAAGGCCGAGGTTAACCAATACCTGACCAGGTCTGTATAGTCACAAGTAGACCGAAATCAAAAGTCAATAATTGCTTTATCAAATTATCAGGATTTTATTAACATTTGCATTGTAATGATACGCGAAGACAAAGATCTAACACTACAAAAATCAATGCACGTGCTAATCCCGAATAGACCGCTTTGGAGCTTTAACGGTCAACTCACATTCGTTTTGCAAATGACACATTGATGTTCCAAGATATGGGGCTATCGTCACATTCACCCGATTGCCTATATATACCCCAATCACTGCAAATATGTGTCTTAAGACCAAGAACAGTTGAATAATTTCAGAAAATTGAATTTTCTCTGACATCTAGATCTGTGAACGTCGGAGTCCAAGACCTTAAATCTCTTAAAGAATGGGGAAAGGGGGGGGGGGGGGGGATTATGCCTGCAAGTTGCAGTGCAACCTGTGATTCCAAATGTCATTGTCAATCACTCAAATTCTCGATGGAATTTTAAATCATTTAATTTTCATTGTCATTTTCAAGAAACGAAGATTCTGATTGGCTTAGAAATTTTGTTGATACATCGATCAACAGAATTTTTCACGAAAGTCTATTTATAGCACTATTTTTAGAACCGGGGGTTCCCTCAAACACGAATGAACTCGTTGCTGAAAATACAATTTGTTGATGTTTGCTTATGATTTCAAGGGTACCATTTCTTTTCTACTTACTCAAAAGTTAAAAGTGCATGTAGAATTTGCTCAAACTGGTCCTTATTCCAAAGATATAGAGGGACGATCGTTCGCTGTTTGAATCATGGCGGCTGCCATAACTTGTTTTGGCAGATGTATCACTGCAAAACCTTCCGACTTACGAAATAAAGTGCGGTGATTGATTGTTTATAGATCCAAGAAAACAGTCTGTTTTCCACAATTAAATGATAAGAAATGAATTTTATATTTTTTCTGTTGATGCAGGTATCACCCGAAAAATTGAACAGAAAACTTTTGCATCAACGCGCTACGCGCATTGATGCAGTTTTCTGTCCAAATTTTCGGGTGATACCTGCATCAACAGAAAAAATATAAGATTCATTTCTTAAATTACTGTCTACACACCCCACTTAAGAAATCAGAAAATCGTGAAATTTTCGGATTTTTACTTTACTTTAGATGGAGACGTTACCCTCTACAGCTCTACCTATCCTACCGGCTACGGCCTACCTCCACCTGTCACTACCAAATTTACTCTATATAACCTGTCTCTTCGTAGGCCGTAATTTCAAATGTCATGTCCCCCATCTAAATGTTGATGGATTTTCGTGTTTTATGTATCAATTTATAGGAAATTAAATAAACTTTAAAGGAAAATTATTTTTAGAAACATCAAACAATGTTATCTAATAAAAATTTTGAATCTAAAATATGCAATTTTTGACATTTTTGTTTTCCCTATATAATCTATAGTAAAAACCCCAATGATCTTCAAACATCATGTCCCCATCTTTAAATTAATTTTTTTTACACCAAATATATACCATTTTGTAGGTTTATATATGTACTATCTCAAAAAATTATAATGGTAATGATATCTTTAGCCATTAAAGAGAGATTTACAAAAAACACTCAAAATCCTTCAATTTGTTGAAAAAGCCAGGAGACATGAAATTTGATAGTGCCTGTCCACCTCGTCTGCTCGTGTTCTGCTATACAAAGTGAAAGTGCAAGATTTCGTATGAGATTTTAGTAAAACGAAAATATATCACATTTAAGCAAAAACAAGACGCAAAATGTATTTCTACACAACCACTTTGATTAAAAAAGAAATCAAGGATGAGATTATTTTAAATATTTTGTAAGAAAAGACTGCTTGAAATATAATTTAAAGATATCGAATAGTTCGTTTTATCAGATTACGTTTTTGAAATCTGAAATATTTACTAATCATGTCCTCAGCGGTCAGAAAGACGGTCGAAATATTCTATGACGTTGTTTCACCTTATTCATGGATAGGCTTTGAGGTTAAATTGTAATTTCTATGTCTTATCATTCTTCTTTAATCAAGGATATAGTTACTTTGAACTGACAGTCTTGCTGAATTGATTTGGGGGGGGGGGGGGGGAGGTTGAAAACTGTAAAGTGCTCCGAGCCGGTATTGAACCGGGATCGTTGGCGTGGAATGCCAGAGCGTTACCGAGTGAGCTATAGGGTCAACCCGATAGCCCAGTCATTTAACACTCTGGTCTATCGGAGGATCGTAATCCCACAACACTCTTCCCTCCTTTCTTTGAGGAGGACGGTGGTGTACCCCGTATTTTTCACTCCTTTTGGAAGGAGGCGGTGGTGTCCCCGCTATGTGTGACACAGCACACTGCCATTGTTCACCTCATCGCCAGTAAAGTGCTCCGAGCCTGTATTGAACCGGGATCGTTGGTGTGGAATGCCAGAGCGTTACCGAATGAGCTAAAGGGTCAACCCGATAGCCCAGTCATTTAACACTCTGGTCTATTGGAGGATCGTAATCCCACAACAACTGTTTCAAACAGTACACAGGTCCGGAAGATTAATAGCGAGCAGAGCTCGCCCTTATGGTAACGCGTATACACATATCTTATTGAGAAAATATGCTGAATCAAAGAATGAGAATGTACTACTATGCTTTCAAAAACTTTTGTCCCTTCGCAGACAGAGTTACTGCGGAGATGCTGAATATTGCCATTTAAATTTTTTTTCGACTCCAAGTAGACGTATATGTTATACTCAATTTTTGTTTGTAAGTTAAATTTATTGAAAATATTTTTCGTATATAAGGTAACGATAAAGCATCAACAAGGTGGCGTAACCACGGGAAATCCGACATTTCCGGTTTTAAACGAGACATTTCGTTCTGATTGCTTTTCTCGTCTCGGGTGGTTTCGTACTGTAAGAAGTCAGAATATGTTTGTTTTTTCTTTTGTTCTTAAGTAATTTATTTCCAGCTAGCCTAAACATTATTCTTACAAAATAAAAAAGAATTATAAAGAACCATATTTTTAAAGAACCATATTTTAAGCCCCCCACCCCCCACCCCCTTAAAATGTTCATCTGCTGGTCTAGATCAAATTTACAAATGCTTCCGTGTTTCCACTCGCCTTATACTACCTTTTTTGGCAATCATCAAACAGAAAGTTTTGTAAGACAAGATAAACCATCATAGTCAAAATAAAAAAGAAAGATTTTTTTTATTTTATATAATCATATCTATTTTCTCTCCGCTCGTACAAAAAGGCTTTGCCTTGATTCATATTATAGCTAAATATGGCTATAATAGCTATATGTTGCAGGGATAACCCTATGCCGCAATTCTGCAATATTCTTGTATTTTTTCCTCAACTACATGAATCGCTTTTGTATAGTCCGACTTGTAGACCTACGACGGTGTTATCTGTTTTTTCGTCTTCAGTCTGACTGCTATGCATAGGCAAAACTTGAGAATTTCTTTGCGAAAAAAATTTCGGCAAGTCGTCCTTTTTTTGACAAATTCCAGTCTCTTCAACCAAAAAATAACTCATCCAGTCCTCCTCCCCCTAAAAATCCCCTCTAAGCCTGGTTTTACCTCTTCTTCTCTTCCGATTTTCCTCTGACCGACGACAGTTTGTCATGCGCACAGAGGTGAAACCAGGCCTGGAGGGGATTCTTTAGGGGGAGGAGGACTGGGCGAGTTATTTTTTGCTTGAAGAGACTGGAATTTATCAAAAAAAGGACGACTTTCCCAATTTTTTTTGTGCACAGAAATTCTCAAGTTTTGCCTATACATGTACATAGCAGTCAGACCGAAGACAAAAAAACAGGTAACACTGTCGTAGGTCATCAAGTCGGACTAGCTTTTGTATTGCTTTGACCATGTTGACGCGCTAGCAAGTTAATTTTATGCGACAGAATTAACATCTCAACAAGACCCAATTTTTCAGCTGACTTCTGGAGAATGCGAAACAAAATCTGGTCTATGAAATGGCGAAGTCTGTCTGTCAGTTGTCAACATTTTGGTTAAGGTGTTTAGTTTAAAGTCTGTTGAGAGAAAACTGCTTGGAGCAGCAACATGAAACTTGACATGGTGATAGACCATGATGAGACAAATCAAACTATGCTAAAATTTACCTAAAATCAAACCTGTGCTACATTTTGTATATCTCAAGAACTATAAAGGAGTAGGGTTTTGATATTTCACATATAGATTCTTCATGACCTGAAATCATTCATTTTATATCATGACTTTTTACCTAGTGACCTTTACATTGACCTTTGACCTACTTTTAAACTATAAGAGGTAGGGTTTTGGTGTTTCATATAGATTTCCTCATGACCAGATCTTTCATTAGATTATGATATCATAACTTTTGACCAGTTGACCTTGACATTGACCTTTGATCTACATTCAAACTATAGTAGTTAGGGTTTTAATATTTCACATAAAGATTCCTCACGACCAGATCTTTTGATATCATGGCTTTTGACCAGGTCACCTTGACCTTGGCCTTTGACCTACTTTTGAACTATAAAGAGTAGGGCTTTGATATTTCACATGTAAAATCCACATGACCATGATGACCATAGTTTTTTTTTTTTCATTTCGCAATCATATTAATGACCTTTGACCTTTCTTTTTGCACAAAAAAGTATATGTCTTCTTATATGAACACTTTGCAATCCGGCCTTACCAACTTTAGCGGTTTATGGTTTATTTGTCCAAAACTCATAATCGCACATCTATATGACCATCTGAACAATGTTTAAAAATTCAAAGAAGTTGGCATGTGTGATTTAAAATTTGTAAGTTTTGATCCACATAAATTATCAAAATTTGACACATTCAAGCTCAAAGGTTGTAAGGTACGTGTTTGTAAAATTTGAGGGAAATGTGTTGACTATAAGATATAGTAAAGATGAAGTCCAAGAATTCTTCCAATCAAGGAACATGTCCTTCCAGCATGCATCTTTTGATACTTTATATGATAGAATAGAAATAAAGCTCATTTTCATAGCATTTTTATCTGTAGAGAAACAGCAAATTCTCATTTAGTTTTGTAAATACATGAAATATATATATTAACATCATTAATTGAATGTTTAATATGTAATGACGCTTTGTTCATAATTCATTGTAATACATGTATTGTACTCATTGGCATTGAGACACTTTTTGAAGATTTGAATCAACTATCCACCTTTTAAATAAAATATTCCACCTCAATACAAAAGAAAATATCCATGAAGAAAATATTCAACTTTTTTAATCCTTTCCGAATAAATGCTACAGCCTTTGTAAAGAAAAGACTGCAGCAGCATTTAAACAGTCCAGGAGAATACTATAAATAGTAATATTTTGTAAAACTGTAATCTTACTGTTAACAATGATCACTTATATTATTGAAAACAGTAATGTTGCCTCCTTATATTACATCTTTCTGTAATATAGACAAAGCAACATTTTAAAGCTACAAGCAGAGCTTTTATCACACAATTCTTTTATTCAACAACAAATTCATTAAATTTGAACAAATTTTTACACTGAAAATTGAAAATAATGTCCAGTTGGAACCTATTTTTCATTTTTTCTTATTTCCGATATCACGTTTTCTTCAAATGTGTTGAGGAAAAAAATGTTCCTGATGTTTTAAACAATTTTTCAGTATACATTTGAATGAGGTACAACTCCTAAGCACCCTCATTTCTCCCCGAATCCACTGGTATAAGATTGAACTGACAATCTATATAGTATTACTGCTTTCAGTAATATAAAGCAATAAATTTCAAAGAAAGATAACTCCAATTAAAAGTATATTATTAGTTTTAGTAAATTTATTACTGTTTTCAGTATTCTCTTGGACTGTTAAACCTAAAAGATGATATTTTGCCGCAATGTCAAATTTATGGGATGTAACGGATAAAAATTTAAACTTTATTTATTTTACTACGTTTAACAACATCTGAACAAACAAGTTACATAACTTAAAATTAATGTCTCACATCGGCTCAGATGTTGGCATGAGGGGGACCACAGAGAGGTCAGGAAGAAACTGGAGTACCCGGAGAAAAACCCCTCACAGAGGCCTGGGTTGGGGACCACCTACCCTTCCACATAAGACCCTTCGCCAATCTGGGATTCGAACCCGGGACCTTGGAGATGAGAAGCAAGCGTGCTACCACTGCACTAGCCTGGCCTAGATAGAACAGTGCCATATCAAATTCCAGTGCACTTGATTGGGATTCTTCAAATTCTTATTATTCTATCTGCCAATCAAGCATGCCCTAATAAAGTTTTCAAGTGATGATATATATTCTATCAACATTCATTCTCTTGTGAAGTAAGCTATGTGTTTTGTTTTGTAGGTAATATGTAGATACAAGACAAAATGGAATATAGACTTAAAACTGAAGCCTTTCTTTCTGGGAGGTATAATGCAGGGAGCAGGTAGGTCTGTTTTATCACACAGTCATACTCAAATCAGGTTTAGATCTAGGAATAAATGCTCTGGGAATTCAAACCCAAAACCTTTATATAAAACATGCGAAAGCTTAATCATGTTAATATAAATACTCATACATTTGTTAAAGTTAAACTCTTAAGGAGCTGTTAAGATAAGGCGAAAAATCAGCCCTGAAAAGTGGAATTTTGAAAATAGAAATTTCAAGAACCTTTTTTGGTAAAATGTATACCTATACGGCATCCCATCAGAATATGAAGTTATTTTTTATCTGTTTTGCATAATATTGCTTATTTTTAGGACAAAACTTATCTTTTTCTCATAGAAATCAATAGAAAACGGAAAAGTTTTATTGAACATTGTTCCCCCCGGATATACAGAAAGCCACTTTTACTGGAGATGTGTATCCATGATACAAATTTTTTGGCAAAGTGGGGTTCTGTATCTCCGGGGGGAACACTACCCCAGAGACGAAAAAATAAAAATGGAAAGCGGGGTGCATTTTATAAGAATCGATCTTTTTGACCATTAAATATAGCACATTTGACTATTTTTCCTCTTTAATCAATCAAACATTGTGTACTCAATATGATTGAATGAAAGATACAAGAATTAGAAACGAAATAAGCAAGAGTGATGTTCATTTCTCCGTCAATGTGTATTTCGCGCTAAAAGGCTTACATTGTAGCCATTGAATGAAGAATAAGACCGTATTTTAAGTTCCGGATTTCATTATTTACCGATTAAAGGAAATAGAACATTCGAAATCTATTTCTGATACACAATGTAGACACATTTAATGTGTTTTAGCTTATATTTATCCATTTTAGATAAAATATTCAAAAATGTATACGTTTTTTGTCGATATAATCGGATTTTCTATCCCAGCACCCCTACATCTTTCGACCTTAATTTTACAACCTTAAGAGTTCCTTAACATAATTTAAAACATGTAAAAGGTCTGCAAATACATTATATTTCAATAATGATTCATGTTTTTCTGTGAACGATTCGCCATGCGGAAGAAATAAGTCACGGGATTCAGGGCTAAATACGGCCCTTATCTTAACAGCTCCTTTCATTGTATTTTCAGTTTCAAAAAAAATTTCATGCATTTATTTTATAATCGCACTCTAAAGGAAAAGACTTTTAATGTTCGATATAAAATGTTTTTATTTTTAAAGAAATGACTGTCTTACTTTTCGTGTTCATAGGTGTATAATTCTGAAGCAATTCTCGGAAAATTTGCATGTGTCCAACCAGAGTTATACACCCATGAACATAAAAAGAAAGACAGTAATTATTTACATTTATTCTAATTATCGTTCAATTTTATCTGCAAGTACATCGTACATTTTGCCTGTAACAAGGTCAAATGTATTTTAACGTGAGTAAATTCTCCCTACACACAAAACTTGAACGCACTGACATCATAATAGTAACCCAAGTTATTGGAATATAATTGTTGTTACCTAATTGGTGTTTAACATTGTGAATCTACTAGACTAAGTTATGTAATAATAAATATTGTGATATGATTTGTATTCTGCCTTTCAGATAACAGGCCCCCTGGTGTAGTCCCCAGTAAAGCAATTTATCTGATTAAAGATGTAGAGAGATGTAGTGATTACTTTGGTGTACCTCTCAAACCCCCATCAGTATGTTCTGTCTCGCTGTCTCTCTTTCACTCTCTGTCTCTCTCGCTCTCTGTCTCTCTCTAACTCTCTGTCTCTCTCTCATCTTCATGTGAAAAAAAAATTCTGACTATTACAGTATGATAACTATAAGCCATTTGATCCATTAACAGTAACACTTTATCAAGTGTGACTTTACTCTGACTTAGAATTTACCAATTAATATATAAAAATCTATAGATTTAGACACCAGTTTCTCCAGATGTTATAAAGTTGTATAAATTATGCTGTATGACTTGTGTACTTATTTTAGCGGAATTCATATTTTAGCAGAGTTATAAAGAATGTGTTAATTGAAGACTACGTCAAAGTAGTGAACTTTTATAGATTAATGTTATAAATAAGTCAGGTGTGCCAATTCATGATTACGCTAATACGTCAAGTTGTCCGATTTTACCCTGTTTGCGCAAAAGTTTGGTTGCGCTAAAATAAGTACACATCAGTTACAGTATTCAATTTTTTAGCACATTATCTATCATTTTGTGAGAGTAAAGTATTAGATTTTTTACAGGAACCTTTCAAGATGATGTTTGAGATAGGATCATTATCGGCACAGAGGTTTATAACAGCCGTGGATATGAAAGATCCCAAATACACAGAGGCATTGTCCAGACAACTGTCGATGAGAATATGGAATAAGGTATTTATCAACCTCAGACTATGGAATGGGAGAATCCAGAGTTCATGAATCCAAACATGTCACATCACATTTTCAACATCTCCTCTACAAACGCTGCAAAGAATTTCATGAATCCTTACAGGAAGCAAGAACTCAAGGTTCTCCACCAAGTTTGTGGGGTTGTTTTTGTGTCTATAGGTCAACAAATATGGCTGCCAAGGGCTCCCCTTTGCAACCTTAAACTGTCAGATTTCTACTGTTCTCAGGTTAGCAATATTGCCCATGGGTATCTTTTTTTCACCTGGCTAACCAGAATTATACACTCATTAATACCAAAAGTAAGACAGTCATTACTAAGCTTATATACATAATTGTTAGGTGATAATTTTAATTGATTATTTAAGGTATTACATGTATATTTACATTCATACTCAATATTAGAGACCAATTTTTGCTGCATCGTAAATTCTCCCTTCTTTCAAAATCTGAACATGATGTCACAATGGGCAATGCAAATTATTGGAATATAGGTCTTGTTGCCTTTTAGGTGTTTAACAGCCTTTAATTAAGGCCTTTTTATGTGTTTTAACAGGCCAGTAGTGATGTTAAAGTAACATTAGTTAATGTCTGTAGCCTCCTGTTTTCTTATAATTATCTGCATATTTATACATTGTTCTTCTAATCTTTACTGACTATACAATTAGCCTAGCTTTAATAAGTGCTTTGCTTTTCATTTTCAGGATAAACACATCTCGAGACCAGAGGACTTCATGGAGGTACGTGTATTGACAAAATAACATTGAAAATTATCTACATCGTATTAATTTTTTACTAGCTGAAACAGTGTTAATTATGTTATCAGCTCATGCTGTTTTATCTCTGAAAATAATCACTGTTTTTAAATAATAGGGTAAACTACATTGTATTTGTAAGTTTGAGTGATAATAAATTACTGGCATAATTTGTATGATTTCAAAGTTGCAATTAATTTTAGTTTTACTGCGATGCTTCAGCAGTGCATTAAAACGGGTATTTGAGACTGTAAAATCATTTAACTTATACATGTACTGGAAAAATTGTTCAAGTAATAAGTATGTATAATCTCCAATAATTCACATTTTAAATATAATGTGTATTTCGCGAAGTCAACTATTCAGTGTTGCAAAGGCTTTGACATCAGTGTTGCTTTGAAAACGAAAAGGTTATGATTTTATAGCCTGAAATTGAACGACATCATCCAATGAACATGATGAAATTGTATTTTGCATATGATGTGAAATCAAAATTACAACTAAATGTGTTTATATATGTATAGTCATGCAGACCTACTTCATGTACTTGGAGGATGACTGTGTAAGTGATGCTGATTAATACAAAGTGTAAGTTCCTATGAATACAGTACGGTGCTAATTTCTAACCTTCACTTGTAGGTCGGTAAATTGGCACGGATGAATAATGAGGGTCAGTAATTAGGCCAATTAAAAATCCCTAAGGTCATCGAGAAGTGTAAGTCTTTATGTATGCAGTACCATGCTAATTTCTAAATTTCACTTGTAGGCCGGTAAGTTAGCAGGGATGAATGATGAGTTAATTAAGGAGTCTATCGGCAGAATCAAGGACCAGGATGTGAAGGACCGACTGAAGGCTTACACTCAAGAGGCATTAAATCATGGGGTCAGTAACTAGGCCTATTTCTAAGTTAAAGGTCATCAAGAATGGTAATGTTTTGAGTCTTGTAAGCTTTGTTTCAAGAGTTTGATTAACTGGCATTACTGATGAAATTTCTTTTCCATTCTATTTGATAATGATTTACAAAATCGGTAATTTTTTCACGACTTTTGTTAATTTCATCATAAGTTTAAATTTCATCTGTATTCAGTCTCAGAGTCAAGATAACAAAATTTAATGAAAATGAAGTTGCTGTGTATGAGTGCATTTATTTACATTTATTTACATTTTTATTCCTCCTACATTGTAAATCAAATACTCCAAGGCATTATTTTATAAGTTTAAGTTTGATCTTTTAGTTTAAAGAAGTTCTCTAGTCTGCATGGAGATTTTCATGTACATGTATATTACAGTTCATATCAAACTAAATTCCAACAAGAAATTTCCCAATTTATATTTTACCACCTTTTCCAATTTCTCAAAATAGCTGTACAAACCGGAAGTACAATGTATGTCAGAAGTGTGTAAAAGGGAACCACGTTTCATAACGCTATATATAGAGATGTACATGCATGTTGTGGATATATGTATGAATGTACTCTTATACATGTAAATGCCAAAATAAAGGACATATCAAATGAGAGTGTATGATTGATTATAAATATAATAAAAGAGCATTTAATAATGAAACCTAAATATTTACATTTTAAAAACTACTAATGTACATGATTTATTATATACATATGTACATGTGTTGATATACATGTATTTTAAACGACTTCCAGAATCCTAAAGTTTATCTCGGAGAGAGATTCTAAGGCATATATAGATAAAAAAAATCTTAAGGGGATCTATCCTTCCTTTCCCCCGGAAAGAAAATGGGGGTGGGGTAAGCCATCTCTTTCGAAAAAAAATATATGCTAGTAAAACAAAGAAAAAATCTGCATTTTTGGCAAAACCAAGGAGCCATGACGTCCTAACCGTCTAGATCATGCTTGAAGATGGTTTGGGTTGGGTAGAGGGTATCCTATTTACAAAAATTCTATAATTTCCCCCATAGGCGGAAAGATCGTCCAGGTATTCGTATGCGCTACTAAAAAATTTTTTTTAAAGGCGCATACGAATAATTGCCAGGCGACCTTTCGGCCAGCCCGGCACTCTGAATCCCTCCCATTCTGGCCTTTGATACCAACCTCCTTCAGTGACATTTGTACCTCCCCACTTCCAGTCGGCACGTACGTACTTCAATAAATATCACCTTCCTTACGTTGGAAAGAGCATGCCATGTACATGCTAAAAGGAAAAATTAGGTCTGTGGAATATCGGTGAGAATTAATGTAAAAATATTAGTCATCAACATGTTCAATGTACTTATTTTTGTGAGCGGTGAAAAAAGAAAGAAAGAAGGAAAGATACAATCTAGATTTGTTTTACTTATATACAGGCCCCAAGTGCCGAAAAAAAGTCAGTATACATGTAACAACTGTTAAAGAAAAATATTGACCCCCCCCCCCCCCTCCTCCCGCCCGAATTTCCAGACATAACTCTCGTCTCCAGACGCCCCCCCTCATAAATAACGATACGATGTTTGACGATTTTTGTTTTGTAAAACAAAATTTTTCAATGAATGTAAACAAATAAATGTCCATCAAATGTTTCATCAAACGGATCCGTGTGGAACATCGAAATATGCAAGAACTTCAGTTTTCAATATGCAGAGCATAACCTGGTACATGTTCACAAATTTTTCGATAGATTGGGGTGGGGACGTAAATTTTAACTGCGGAAGGAGTTGCGACTGAATTTCGAAAAAAAAATTGATAATCATAAACAAGATACCATATCAAATACTTGTATATTTATTCTGGGTATCTATCTTCTAATATTGTTCTGGGCAACACAGTGAACATATTGTTTTGGAGAGGAGATAGTATTATTAATAAATTAAGTCCGTCTTGAATTCTTGTAATGTACTTCGGAAATGAAAATTTTTCTCTCTCTCACTCGTACTGAGATACTCGATCAGTTAATATTGACGAAGAACGCTCGTTACTTTCTGTTTAATTCTGAGACGATTCATTTAAAATTTCATTTTATTCGATATATAACTTCATAACTTTATATAATATCAGAAAATAAATTTCATATCGTCTGAAATGGTCAAAAAATGTGTCGTCAATTTAATGACATTAATTTTCATTTTTCACCCTCTTCCTGATACAGTTACGCCCCCCCCCCACCCCAAATCCTATAAGCTGATTAGAATATCAATCTACGATCCCATCTAGACAGCTAGGAAAGGCTTTACTTAGGATTTCATATCCTATAAAATTTCGATCTCTCACTCTCCCTTCATTATTTAATATTTTCCGTGTTCATGCAAGTCTTACCAGGAATGGATGGATCCGACAATGAATATGTACAGGTCTTTTAAAACACTGATGTCTAATTTACTTTGAAAATGGTTCAGCCAAAAAATAATTATATAAACAAAGAAACACATGTACTATATTTTACATTACGTCATCGTGTGAATGTGTAGTGTATACACACATTTGACGTCACGAATTGTACTTTCAATTTTGGCGGAAGTTGCAGACTATTTCTGTGTAAAATCGCTAGCTTGTTGATATGGGCTTATAAATCGCTGTTTCATGAATAGACGAGACAATAAATTTTTATGGAACTACCAATACTTTGTAATTTGAGTTTGTCCGAGTAGATGTAAATGAAAATACCCACGAGTAGAGGACTTCTTTAAGTTTGATCTTTTAGTCTAGTTTAAATGTTTGTTTGTGTAGAAAAAACTGTAATACTTGACATAATGTTTGAACAGATAAGTGACAGAGGGTCGTTTTCATAATCCTTGACACAACAGCTGTTTCTCTTTGATACCTACATTTTGTCTTTGACCATGGAATCTAAAAATTTAACATTAGACATAACTTGTAACTTGTAGTATGGTAATACAGCTGACACTCGCTATCTCGAAGTTTATGGGCCCACTGAAAATACTTCCACATAAGCGGAGTTCGAGATACATGTAAAAGTCAGTCGAATTTACTCTATATTTTGGAATGCATTTTACCAATAAGGCCTAAAGAATCATTTTGCTATTGTATTTTATACAATAGA
The DNA here is from genome assembly GCA_028142955.1 of Pinctada fucata. Lineage (NCBI taxonomy): Eukaryota > Metazoa > Mollusca > Bivalvia > Pterioida > Pteriidae > Pinctada > Pinctada fucata. Next base: position 47,188,876 of record AP027112.1, on the reverse strand, counting down.
TATCGGAGTTTAAAAGGCTACTCATGCTGACAATGTAAACAAGCATTTTATTTCACAATGTAGAAATGATTCTAGAAGTGCCATAAACATATTCTTAACACTGGAATTTTACGAAGAGGCCCTGGTGGAGAACATCAGATATTTTTATTCTTCGTGTGAACCCCCCCCCCCCCCCCCCCCCCCCCCCCCCCCGTCTTCTGCGCCGATTGTCTCAACCCTGATATAATACCAGTTTGGTTGTCTTATCAATCTGTCATGTGCCGTTGACCTAATCGAGAGTTTTAGATCATTGTCAATGTGTCATCAAAGGACCCCAGTACAATGAAGACATTTGTTCGTACGCTATCTAATTTTTCGTCTGTTTTTCAATGTCGTACATGTTTTCATTCTTCACTTAAATGAACTCGTATGCAATCTTCCTCTTAGCGAGATAAGCGAAATTTCGAGGTATGCAATTTCGAGTTATCCGAAGTCAAATTGGTTAGAATATGAAGGGAAAAAGTTGGGACCCGCCGTTCGACTTCCAGATAAACGGAATTTCGAGATAACCGAGTTTGAGATAATGAGTGTAAGCTGTAATTTACATTCCTTTTTCAAGAAATAACCTTTCATTGACATAACTTTTTTTTTACCTCATGACAGTTTTGCCTCTTTTATTATGAATCAGTGTATCACAAGCACATCATGTTCTGATTTAAAAGTTTATTTTCTAATTTAAAAGTTTATTTTCTAATTTAAAAGTTTATTTTCTAATTTAAAAGTTTATTTTCTTTACAGGCCTTTGGCGCTCCCACTTTCATAGCACATGTTGATGGGAAACAGGAAATGGTGTTTGGCTCTGATCGATTCCCTATTCTTGCAAAAATATTAGGTTAGTAATCCATAAAAATTAAACATACCTTAAACCAAATCCATTTTATTAGTTCAAGTCAATGGGATATTTGATAAGATGACTCATCATTTTTATGCATGATTTATTAAGAGTTTAACATTTCTCTTTCCTGGCACTTTACAACTGTGTATTTCTTAAGATAGTTAAGTGTATAGGGTGCTTGTATGATCTTTTTAATTTGCATAGAATATACAATTATGGAAAGTAACAAAATTCTATTTTAGATCTGAAAATGTCATAGACACTCACTCCCAGAAATTTTCTTCTTTTTTTTTTCTCGTTTGATTAGTGAAAATCCTACATTATGTAGCTGCAGTCTTCACAAGTTTCATTAACACTTCAAGTGGCTCCAACTTGAATTATTTTGAAGGACGGAAAAAAACAATATAAGAAAACTTGTGGCACTAAACACCAAAGTTTAGTAAACTTAAGTGTAGGACGACCAAAAAAAACCCATTCTTCATCATGTTCATGTTCAATAAAATTAATCCAAGTCATGGGAAAAAGTAGTAGGATTTAATGGCTGAAATTTGTATCAATGAATTTATGTAAATCATAAATTACACGTAGAATTGAAGTTGATAGATACTGTATACATGTATGTTAATATTCACCTTAACAGTAATTTGTTTCAGGTGAAGAATGGCTGGGACCTTTAAAAGAAGAGGCTCGTGCTAAATTATGATAATCAAAATGTTAAAACCTTATTTTGTTGAAGTCTGTTGTATGATAATATATAAGTTGATGCAATAAAATTATATATATGTATTTATATAACGGTAATTATGTCATTGAAATGATTGTGAGACAAAAATGGATAACTTCGTCTGTTATCCATATGTGAGTATTTCTGTATTTTTTGTTTTAAAGAGTTATGATTTGTAACACAAATAAGAAGAAGATATTACTTGAAATGTGTTATTGGACAATCATGTTATTAATAAAGTGATAAGATGTAGGTAGAACAGAAGGAAGGAAGGCAATGTTTAAAATATGAGTCAAGGGGTATGTTGCAACAAAGGTTGAAATAGTAGAATATAATACACATGAAAATTTGAATTCTTTTTCCCAATGATATTGGACTCTTAGAGGCTCTATTAAATGTGTGTCATAACAAACTTTAAAACAATGTCCATATAAACTTTTAAAATACTGTGAAATCATTTATTTTTGTGAGGCCCAATTTTCCTGGGTTTGTAAGATTCAGTTTTTTTATAGGGACGTAATTTCGTGGATGCCACCCTTAAAGCCCCTCCGTGTCAAGCAGCTTATTGCCACTCACGACAAGATGTCGTTGAAATGTGGCCTAATTTAAAAGGGGTTTCACAATTTGTAATAACAGTGTCGACAAACACTGCAATTAAAAGCAATAAATGAATGTGTCCACGCTATTTAATGATAATAATTTCTTGCTTTATGTACAAATATTTGTTTGGGATGTAAATTTGTGCATGAGGCTATCCACAAAACCACGAAAATTGAGCCCCCACGAAAGACATGTATAATGATTTCACAGTATACATGTATAACTTCATTGATTTGTTGATGATTTTATTGATGTACCTCTCGCTCATGTGAATTACAGTTCTTAAATTTTTCTTTTCTCAATTTTTGAAGACCAAGTGGTAGACAGTTTGTGTAAAGAGGAAGTAAATTTTGAATCCTCTATAATTTTAGAAAGCTTTTACAGACACATTTACAAAATGGATCTACTGTAGCCATTTTCCTTGAACACAACATTATAATAGAATGTTGACATTATATTTTTATACATAGAAAAATTATATGTATGATTCTAACATGATTTTCATTTTTTCTGCATTTACAAATGCGCTGATATTACATGTATTTCACAAAGAATAATTATGAAATTGATGATGAGTTGTATGTCAGATTTATTAAAGTGATATTATGTATTTGATTGACAGATCTATTTGAATGATATTCAAATAAATTTGAAGAAATATTTTTTCTTTGTAGGTTTCAATTACTGACAAGTGCTCTTTATATTACCGCCATATGCCCCTTTAAACTCAGATAAATTCAACATTTTTTGGTTTCCGGACATTTGAAGGAAAGCCGTTACAGATAATTGATTCATTTCTTGGATATAGCTTTTACACCAAGAAAAACAGGACCTGGTAAAGTTTGAATATGGGTCATGCCCCTCTATCTTGTGCAGACTTATGCCCCTTGAAACTCTGAAAAAAAAAACATTGCTCAACTGAGTCGCAGACAAAAAGAATGATAGTTGACAATTTGCTGGAATCCCTTGAGTACTCAATTCCTCAACGGTTTTGAGAAATTCTGTTCAGAGGATAAGTCGAAAATTCGTCGGCCAATCATGCAGAGCCTTCGTAGGCCATATTTGTAGACGAATCTGCATCAAAAACTGAGTAGACAACCATAAGTGGTTGAAGAGGAGAAGTGGATAATGTGGCAGCCAATCACAGCCCTTGGCAACAATATGTGATGACCATCGCAAAGAAAAACACAAACTTGGTAAAGGACCTTGAGCAAAACACAGCCAATTGTGCCTCACATGAAATTCATTTGACAATACATGTAATTATTATATAAATTTCACTTGAAAGTTCATTTGAAATTCATAAAAATTTCTCATAACATGTTGAAAAAATATTTATTTCAAATTCACATAATTTTACTTCATATGAATTTTCAATGTGTCATTTGTTCATGTGAAAATTTGATTTACATGAATGTCATCAGGGACGTATACATAATGGCGGAATGGATTGATTGCGCATGCGCAATTCTAACAACATACAATCGTCAAATTCCATTCTCAGTTTTAGAGTGAGTTCCATATCCCTTTTATATATGTCCCTGATGTCATGTTAGAAATTCACATTTCTTGTAAAAAAAAAAAATCATGTAAATTTCATGTTTGTGCTCGTATCACATAAATTTTATATGAACTTTTATGTAACGTTCATGTGAATTTCATATGTTGGACACAATTGGCTGTGTAGCTTCCTCTAAGTTTTCGAGAAATTCTGTGCAAAGCAGAAGTAAAAAATTTGTTTGCCTGTCAGAGCCCTTGTCGGTCATATTCGTTAATGGCCAATCAGCTAAAAAAAAAAAAAAAAAAAAAAAAAACATGGTAGAGTACCTTAAATAATAGCTTCATGTAAGGTTTTGTGAAATTCTGTGAAGTGGTTGCAGAGGAGAAGTCGAAAATACGTCAGCCAATCAGAGCCCTCGGCGCCCATATTTGTTGTCCAATCAACTTGAAAAACACAAACATGGTAGAAGACCTTGAGTACCTGCTACCTGTAATTAAGGTTTTGTGTAATTTATCTCTGAAAGCAAGAATTTGCAGGTGATTGGTTATGCCTAGGCGAGCTAAATTATTAAAGCATTACTATATTAATAATACACACACAAAAAAAAGCAGTTACCATGAAAAGACTATACAGTGTACCGACAAACACAATACACCTTTTCTCACAAAATCTGCCCACTATCAAAATAGCATGTCGCTTGACAATAAGAGATGTTTTTATACAGATTTTAAGTCAAAATGGACGATTTTCTTAAAGAAAATTCCCATCTCTATTAGAAAACCACAAAATTAATTGACCTGATTATTTGAAATTTATGACAGGCCACGATATACCACTCATTTTTCTTGTTTTTTGCCTGTCGCACAAGCAGTATACAACTTTTAAACTATTGTAAAATGCCTTAAGTAGAGAGAAAAATATATCAATTGGATCAAAATGTAAGGAGAAATTTGTAATTATTGAAATTTGAAGGTTATAATAGGGGAAATTAGTAGAGGTAAAATTATTTAAAGCTTTTCATATTGTCGCTCGTTTTACGTAATTTACGTTGCCATGATTACTTGCCGGACAAAAAATAATAATAATTGTCTAAATCTTTCATTTTATCTCTTTGAATGTTTATTCAAGATATTATTAAAACTAAAAAGGAACTCCTTTTGGTGTATTATTACTTAACTTTTCAGTATAGATGATTCATTTGTCAGAATGCGCGGTTCGTTTTAAGCATGTAATTTACGTTATCGCTTTTTCTCAAAATATAGGAGAAAGGATAAAGAAATGACGTGTTGCGATCATTGCCGACACTCTATAGTCAAATCAAATACATGTGGTCATTGTTCAAGTAATCAGTCTTTTCTAGAAGTTATGTTTGAATATGAGTAGAAAAGTAATTTACGTTGTGTAATTTACGTTCCCTATGGAATTATAGAAAGGTCGTAAACGTTTATTTTTCTCATTGTTTTATTTTTAATCTCTGTTAGGGTTAATATGAAACTGAAATCAATTGTAAACTTCGCCATGTTTAGTATATATTCCCCAATATCAATACAACAATAACGTAAATTACACTATTTTTCCAACGACATGAATAATCTTTCAGTTTTCTTTAATTATACCAAAGATCAGTAGATAAAGAAGCTAATTTATGAATGGAATATGATATATCTTTTTCATGACATACATTCATTGTTTACGATTCTAGCATGCATTCATGTAAAAAGTCTTCGATAACATAAATTACATTGTTGTCATGTTCTTAGAATTATAGATATTCCAAGTCTTCTTTTCACATTATATGGAGGAAAGCGAGAAAGGAGATATACAGAATGTAAAGTAGGACATAAAAATAGGATTTAAAGGATGTTTGACCTAACAGACAAGTGATTCTGCATAGGCTATATTGTGTTAGCTATCCAATATATAACACATATCATCATTTCAGTCAAAATAACTGAAACTTCATGAAATGAATCACAGAGTAAATCGCAATAGTCAAAACAACCAAAAGATGTATTTATATTGCTTAATAATGTGTCTATAGACTTTTTCATGACGAAGAAGTTCCAAAATACTCCTTTATGTAATTTACGTTATGTGTATTCTGACATGGTTGATGTTTATATGGTCGTTTCTAGCTTTGTCCATTCCTTGTTTTCAATTCGCATTTGCTTCAAAAGGTTCAGAAGTTAGAAGGTAAATTGCATAGGAGATGTTGCATCCTTTATAAAGGTATTGCCGTAACAAACGAATATATTTTTTCATTATGAATTTGGAACAGATTGAATTGAGAACTTATATGTCCGTCATCATCATATGTATTTAACAATTATTTATCTTTTATTTCGATAGACTTTAAAAGGACAATCCTAAATAAAAAATGGAGAGTTTTCTTTAGATAACAGTAAAGTACAAAAGTTTACATTCAGAACCCGAGCCATCACGTAAATTACCAATGTAAATGGAGCCCTTCAGTAAAATCATTATAAAAACGTTATTTATGACCTCCGAGTCCTGAAATTTTGCACAATTCTTCTCAAAGGTTTGTCGCATTGAGTAAAGCTCATTCTATGTAGCTGCTGCAACTTTCATTTTTTACTTTTTTGAATTTGAAATGGGCGGATTTTGTGAGAAAAGGTGAATACCATAGGGCTAACAGAAACTTAATCATTTCTGAAAGCAAGAGATTGCAGGCTATAGTCATGACTGATATTATTGACTAAACGTTGTATGACTTGATGAGCACAGCTTACCATCTAATGAGTTAAAATCGAATACGAATAGTATTCCATATCTACCATGAAAATACAAGTATGTGTTACTTGAGTATTTACTTTGAATTTCCGGAATAAAACGCACCGCCTCAAATCAATGCTAAGACGAAAAAATTAAAGTGTTGTTAAAAGTAACTTATACAAGTAAAGCTGATCAAAGTCTGAAAATGATTATCAAAAGAAATAAGTTGTTAAGTGTGCTTTGGCTTCTGAATATAGGCATTGGAGTAATGGCAGGAGGTAACTTTTATTTCACCTTGATTCTATTTTTCGTCGAGCTATTAGAAAATTACCAATTTATTATTTAAATAATTATATGTATAGAAACTGATAATTGTAAAAGATTCTAAATACATCTGAAGAACATTCATTTTAATAATGCTTTCGAATTTGATATTCATGTACTACTAGTATTTGATCAGAATCCATTCATGTGTGGATTTCTTGCCTGTCGAGTAACTTTTAGATTTGCTTAAATATTTCTAAAGGAAAGAAAGTACATATCTTTACACTATCTAAGGACAGAATACTTTTAAAAACCCTAACCCTGTCAAATGACCAATTATCATCCAAATTATAAATATAGCGGATTCACCACCATCCAAATTCGGTACTGGGTGTCCATTGATCTCCCTCCTTTGATGTGTAGCCATTTGAATCTTAGTGAGGTGTTAATTTTTCTTCTTGGTCTAAATATATTATCTGTATGCATGTTTGTCTCCAATTATATGTAGATGTAGTTTTTGGTTGGTTATCGTTTTGTTATGTTTGTGAGATGATATAAGCGCAAAATATATACCCATTGTTTGTTGTTCCTATCTTTAATTTGTTTCTCTCTATTTTGCTTACAAAAATTCTAACTCGCATGATTGTCTTCAGAAGTACATATATTGTGCTACGGCATACTCTAGAAGTAGAGTCAATTAAAAACTCAAAAACTGTCACAGTTAGATAATCTCAAACATCTAACTTTCAACAAAATCACATGCATTAAATCTTTCGATTTTCCTCTCTTTACACCACCATACTTCTTCAAAAACTTAAAACTAAGTTGGATTCTATAACATAGAAAACCTCTTAAGTCAACAAAAGTAGCAATCGCAGATACAAATAAATCTTCGTTTTAGGACGTTTTATAGAAACTTATTTTGTCAAGGAACACTCTGATTCAGAACACATGTATACATCATCAAGGTGTTGTGATAGACAATATTTTCGTTATTGTTGGAGATCAATATTCTAACCAACAAACTGTATGAATTCCAATTGAGAATTAAACTGTGCCCCTCTCCTATGTGACATATTCCTTTATTCATACGATTATATGAAGACTCTGCTCTCTCACAACAAATAAAGCTGGCATCGCAGTTCAACTGAACTCACAGATACATTTATGATAATCTCTCATTAATAACGATCGATTTAGGCTCCATCTATCCTAGTGAACTGGAAATCAAAGAAACAACTGGGAGTAGTACTCCAATCTTTTACCTAAATATACTATGTTTTATCAGTGACAGCAGTCATTTGAGCACCTCTTTCTATGACAAACGTGACTAATTTCACCATCACAAACTATAACCCTACATGTGCAGCAACATTCACTCTCCGCCTACTTATGGTGTATTCATTTCACAACTAATACGCTATGCAAGATCATTTTCTAGGTACGGAAATTTGCTTGCTCAAGAGCTACAAAGAACTTATTATACACTTAAACATGTGTCTTTGAGGGATGGTTAAAGGCATTCTTGAGTGCGACCTTTTCAATTTACCGTCTTTTAACTTTTTGGACATAATCGGGTTTGTCCAATTTTTATTTGGCATTCGCGGTGAATATTGCATGCAGTCAGAGGACGCTAACTCCTCCGGGCATCTGGTCCTGCCTCCATTCGGGGGTTCGCGATTGCCTTGTTAATTGAGACTTACACAAGTATTCCATATTCCCCTGGATTATTGACTCCTGAACTAAGACGGGTACTTCTTCTCTAGTTTACTTTAATTCGTTTTTTTAAATATACATTGCCTTATTTCTCGCTCGTTTTGTTTCGAATGCTCTCGTTGTCTCTGGATGTTTGTCGACTTGGTCGATTTACGCCCTGTTCTGAAGTTGGTGTTGGGGGAGTGGAGTTCAGTTCGAGTGAGTTCAGTTCGAGTGAGTTCAGTTCTAATCACTACATGTGCACCGTTGTCTTGTTAGAGATCTTTTCATTTTTCTTATATTCTAAATTCATCTTTTCCATACTTTCCAAAAATACAGAGTTGAAAAAAAAATCCTCTGAGTATCCGGCTTGGTGGAATGTAGTTCCTTGTGCGCAATGCAAGGTTTTCTGCATTATCAAATAGACGATTCTCACATTTTACATAACCCGAGACCTGACATCACAAGATTTGACGCAACTTTTCGCCGTGACGTCGTAGTAGATTTATGACGTAACATTTAGAAATAACGTCAAAAGTAGTGAAGACGGGTCTTGGCGTGCCTAAAATGCAAGTCTGGCGGTAATGTGAAGAAGGTATTCCCTATTACAAAGCGGATGGTCATTCAAAAGTGGTACCGGTTGTGTACAGTTTTAATTGGTCTTCCTCAAATTATTCATTGTCAAAATGATTTGTATTTCATATTAGGCGTATCTACTTTGATTGTTTGCTTGTCCATTCGATGTGGGTGTTGTTCGTCTTGTTTACCATGCTGTTTGTTGAGGTTGCTTTGTCTTCTGTCAATTCTGTCTTTTGTATAGTGCGGTTGTGTTCCGCTGAGGTCAGTGAATGTCTATCTTCCTTGGGTACATTCTATATCGCTGGAAAACAGTCAGAAAACGGGGATTTTATACCTAAAATTCGGACTTCATATGGACTATAGAAGCAAAGACTATTCAACTAAATTTGTTATATACATGTATATATATGATTGTATGTATACATAATTGAAGCTTAGTTTTGCAGAGTATTGACTTATTATTTAGTTGTTCTCTTAGCTTCACACAATTCCCTTTTCTATACTTACAATGGCGATCTGTTCTCAAATTGTTTATCATCTAATTTTGTTCCCAAAATAATTAATCTTCCTTCCTTTTTCATATTGCGTACGTCCATATCGCCTTCGTAAGAAAACACCGAGCTATTGTAAATTTGATGTAGGTTTAGTACAGTACATGCATATATTTATCATCCATATTGTTCAAGATATCGTTTCAAAAAACAAATAAGAACTTTATTGCGAGCTTGTTTCGAAATTAAATTTAAAAGATTAATAGGCGAAAACGTACGTTACTTTCTAAAACGTCACAACAACATGAAATCTTGTATTAAAATCATATTTGTAGGCTGATGAATTATTAAATGTATCTTCGGATGAATGCATGTCAACCACACTTTTATTTTTCGTATTCTATCAATCTATTCATATTTCATATATACAATTGTCGTGGCAAACTTACTTGACCGGGCGGGGCTTATTATCACCTGGTCATCAGAAGAGTTTTCTATTGACCAGGTGATACAATGTAAACGTCTTCAAATTGAATAGCATCATTTAAGAACAGATAAATTGGCAACGTGGACCAGAGATGCACGTTTCGGGTACTTAACCCTCGTCAGTGATCCTCAAACCTAAACAATGAAGTATGCCAAAATAGTAAGAAAGTTACTATGTCGAAAAGATGTATCGAAAGACGTAGCAGGATTGGTGGGATATGATGCTACAGGACCCACTTTTTAGAAATTTCAAGAAATTTTGTTAACAGGCAATATCCAATCAATAGTCTATCTATACTATACAATTATTGACTTTTAACTCAGTGTACATATGATGTGATATCAACTTACTGTGAAAAAAATTGAACGAGGCGAAGTAACATATATTATATATAACAATATTTCATAGTAAGTCAATATCACATCTTATTAAATGATCAGGAATTTGCTTATTTCTGATTGGTGGAGACGCTGTTTGATAGAGTGTACCTCAGAGTGAGTTGACCACTAACGCTCCAAAGCGATCTATTCGGGATTAGCGCGTGCGAGACCAGCACGAGCGTTGATTTTTGTAGTGTTAGATCTTTGACTTCGCGTATCATTTCAATGCAAATGTTAATTTTTTAGATAATTTAGATAATTTAATAAAATAATAAAATCCTGATAATTTAATAAAGCGGTTATTGACTTTTTATTTCGGTCTACTCGTGACTATACAGACCTGGTCAGGTATTGCTTAACCTCGGCCTTCGGCCTCGGTCAACCAATATCTGACCAGGTCTGTATAGTCACGAGTAGACCTCATCAAAAGTCAATAACTGTATAATATATACTGAGTTAGAATCAGGCAAGGTCGATACATCAACAATTTTTGCAAAACTTTTTATTTCTGTTTTGAGACATATATGTGACAAATATGGATAATGACCATATCCCTGTATGCAGCACAAAATTGATAATTCAGAAAATCAGAAAACCGAAGGCATACAAAATCAGGATAAAACAGAAACCGAAGCAAACAAACAAAAACCTCCACCACATGTAAAGAAGCGGACTCCCGATATGAGAGTGAGACCAGGTGCCCAGGAAGAGTAAGCATCCCCTGCTTGCATGCAACACCAGCCGCTTCATTTCGGCAGAACTGTCACATCCGGTAACTTCCATTTCGGAAGACAGAGAGTAGTCTTTGATTGGATGGTTCAAATGGTCTATGACAGAATATCATCCGCCATACTGGAGAGTGGGACATCATAGTGTATGACGAGTTCCCCATATCGACCGTAGAACTTCCTCAGTAACGATGTTAGTCGGTCACAAACGTATCCCTGACTGTGAAGTTTATCTGAAAGACGCCTAGCTCTCAGAACAAAATCCGTATATTTGGTACTTGCTCTGGCATAGCGTATCAACTGAGATATGAACACGCCATAGAAAAGCGATGAAGGGATGTTACTACTCAGAAAAGGAAAGTTTGTAATGCTGAAATTGAAGTCTTCACGTTTGTCATAGAGGTGTTCATGTGACCATCAGTGTCGTAGGACAACATTATGTCCAAAATAGGATGCTGAATTATTTGTCTCAGTCTGTAGTTTCTTTGACTTCAAGCTCCGAAGGATATATACTGCTCAGGTTATCCGCGAAATTTGGATTATTGATGGACAACACATCGTCTATGTATCTGTAAGTGAAGTTGAAGTAAGAAGCTAAGTACCATTGGAATTCCGACAATTTGCTGGAAGACCTTTCCTTCAAACACCACAAAAATGTTGTCGATAAGAAAGTTTTATATCTGAATAATATCTGTTTCAGTGTACTTATTTTCAGAATCGGACTTTTCTTTTACAAAGTAGGTTTTGTCATAGTTAACAATTATAAACTTGTATTTGCGATAACCGTTCTTACTTGTAAACGCATTACTTATGCCCTTTGCCGTGTGGAGCTCGTAAAAAAGTTCCCCGCGAGGGGTTTGACAGTAAGTGTTTTGAATATACTTCCCTGACATTGTCGCCATAGCACTTTCTATATAGACACAACGTCAGACAGTGCATGAAGTTTTTAAATTTTCATTTCCATGCTTCATTAACATCGACGGCGGGTGCGGCTAGCCAACAGGGGATGCTTACTCCTCCCGGGCACCTGGTCCCACCTCTAGCTTGCTAGGGGTCCGTCGATGTTTAATTTTGCGCTCTATTGTGAGTGCTCTTGAGATTAACGTCAGGATCTTCTTTAACTCATTTGTGTCACACTTATGCCCTTTGCCGTGTGGAGCTCGTAAAAAAGTTCCCCGCGAGGGGTTTGACAGTAAGTGTTTTGAATATACTTCCCTGACATTGTCGCCATAGCACTTTCTATATAGACACAACGTCAGACAGTGCATGAAGTTTTTATATTTTCATTTCCATGCTTCATTAACATCGACGGCGGGTGCGGCTAGCCAACAGGGGATGCTTACTCCTCCCGGGCACCTGGTCCCACCTCTAGCTTGCTAGGGGTCCGTCGATGTTTAATTTTGCGCTCTATTGTGAGTGCTGTTGAGATTAACGTCAGGATCTTCTTTAACTCATTATAAGTTTTGCGAGTCTCTCTTTCAATTTAGAATATGGAATTGTAGTGTAAAGTGTCGAAAAATCAAAGGCTTTGATCGAATGGACTCTAATAATATGAGTGGATTTCAGATGTTCTAAATGTTCATTCGAATTCTTTAAAATCCACATCTGGTTGATACCACTGCGAGAATATACTGTCGAACAATATTTTTGAAGCCCAGATTTGATTTCAGATAAAACTTTGGTGAGTAAGATCGATACAGAATTGGTAGAACATTTTGAGGAACCAGCTATGAAACGTTGTTTGTACGGATTCTGGTACAGATAAAACATTATTTTCATTTCTAAAGGTAGCGATGGTGAAGCGAGATATTCACCTCATAATCTAGAGAAAAAATGGCGGGACAATTTTCTCTATATAATTCATGCAAATTTGCCATCCCTATAACTTTTTCCCCCAAGTATGATGAAAATTCCTTCAGAACATTCATGTGGAGGCTGATCTGAACACATTTTAAGAGAACAAAGTTCTGAAATTTTTTTTATTGTTTTTCAACTGCTTGATCCTTGCGCGGACCTGTTCTTAAAAGGTACGTGCCTTTCATAAAAATACTTTCAAATCTACACTTTAACAAACGTTGGGTAGAAAATGAAATATTCCAGCTTCCCTGAAATGTTTTGTTACTGAATATGATGAAAGAAATGAGGGGATCTCCAACAACACCAGATTGCAGCACCCACAGCAAAACCCCCAAAACACCCAATGCAAAACCACAAAGCAGACAAGCACAGAAAGATACGCAAAAGTGACAAGGAACGTCAACGCACAACACAGAAACATAAAACACAAAGGACTACACATAAACCAAAGAGACCAATAGGCAACCGGTGCCGACTTAGGACGGCCATCTGCCACAGAGATAGCAGAAGGTGTGGTTATCCTGGATTTCGTGTGCACAACCCTATGAATTATCATTCGAAAAGTATATATCTTTATCGCATTGGTGCAATGTATTTGAAAAGTTATGCTACTCTCCGGAAGACGATCCGGCTGTTGTGCCTCACTTGACCACTCTGATTGACTGTGCCGACGGGACTCCACGGCGGGTCCTGTCAAAACCTTTTTAGAGAAAACAGGGCGCCGACCACCTGTCCTCTCTGAATGTCGACCTGACTCCTCGGGTGAAAATATACATGGGCTCGCTTCAGCTGGCAGAGCAGATTTATTCATTACCAAATTCTACATATGTTCAACGTCTTCAAATTCAACAACATTTCTGTGATCACAGCGGACAATATACACATGAGAAATAAAGGAGAGTGAGCATGTATAAACAATTGCAACAAACAAAACATTTAGATCAAATGATAAACGGCTTCAAATTCAATAGCATTATTTAAGAACAGATCAATTTGCAGCATGGACCAGACATGCACGTCACAATCTAAACAATGTAATATGGCAAAAGAGTGTCAAAATTATTATGTCCAAAAATGTACCGAAAAATGTATAGCAGGACGGTTGGGATATGTTGCTATAGGACCCACGATTTAGAAATGTCAGGATTTTTTAACAGAAATTTTCGAATGCGTTGAAGAGACAGACGGTCAACCGAAGTTGATCGAACTTGGCTACATGTGCCATCGGGGACCCCTGGTTCACCAACAGTGGCACTCACCAAGTGGTTCAAATTATAAACGTCTTCAAATTCAATAATTTTGACTTTATTGAAACATGACTGAATACATAATACGAGGGGAAGAATTAATTTGTTCTCAATACCGACCGTATTCATGCCAGACTATGTTGTAATTCGGACTGTGTGCCTATGATCATGCCTCTTATCCAAATTCATGAACACAGAGTTCTCTGATTAAAAAAGACCAATGATAGTGATAAGTTTATAATTTCTAACCTTAGTATCTCTGGAATTTACAGTCTTAATTTCCAATTTATAACATTCGACTTTGATCGTTAATTTGGAAAAAAGTATTGTTTAAGTCAGTCAATATGAAAAAGAGCTGTTAAGATAAGGGCTTGATTTAGCCCTGAAATCACTCGATTATTTCTCGTGCGCTGTCCTTCTATTTTAGGTAAAAAGTGATCGGGATTAAAAGATAAAGTATTAGAAGATTCTTAGTAGGTATTTTATTTAAATACATTTGATGAAATATGTTATACTTACGGGTTGAAGAGGTAGGGGTACTGATGAGAGAAAACGTCAAATATCGAGCGAAAATTCACAAAAAAATGCATTAGTTTACACAAATTTGATGTTTATTATACTTCTCTACCTTTTAATGTCAAACTTGGATAAGAGAAATTAACATTGATGTTATTATATCAATATAATCGGCAAAAATCTGAATCCGGAAACTGAAAAACGGTTATATTTCGTATTTATCAGTCACATATGTAGCTTTCAGGCGCGAAATACGCACAGTGTAGAAATAGACAACTTTCGCGTTCATTTCCTTCCTAACGATTAATCATTTGATCGGAACACACTGTGAATAGATTGTTACATGATATTAAAAGAAAAATTGGCAATTTTAATTTATTTTACCGCTCTAAATACTGATTCTAAAATAGTCATCCATCCCCCTTTTTTTTCACCTGTGGGACATTGTCCCCCCCCCCTCGGTTCAGAACCCCACTTGGTCAGGAAATTTGTTTTATTGATATACACCTTTGGTAAAAGTAGCATTCTGAACCGAGGGGGGAACACTGTTGTAGAAAAACTTTTCCGTTTTCCATTGATTTCAATAGAAAAAACGTTTATTTTGACCCAAAAATCGGTCTTATTTTGAAATATTTATCCAACCTGATAGAAGATTCATATCTGTACCAAATAACTTCTTATTTTTACCGAAAATTTTTCTCAATTTTTGCATTTTGAAATTTCGACTTTTCAGGGCAGATTTTACGCCTTATCTTAACAGCTCCTTTAATTTCATTTATTATTTCATCATTCAGATTGTTCCAAAGACATTGTCTTTGTCTTGGATTCCTCATCAAGCGTTGGATGGATCAACTACAAGAAGATGTTAGAATTTTGCAAAGATTTCCTGACCAACGCCGATGCAGACTCTGCGGATTTTCGTGTTGGTATTCTATCATACAGCACTGAGGTTAATATAGGATTCTATATGAACAAGTATATAAAACAACAAGATGTATATAAGGCTATTGAGAACATTACATATTGGCACGGTGATACCAATACAGCGGAGGGACTCAAAACCATGAATGAAGTGATGTTTACAGTAGAAAATGGCGACCGGCCGAATGTTGATGATGTAGCTATAGTGTTAACGGATGGTGCCTCGAATATCAATAGGAGCCGTACTATACCCGAGGCTGAGGCGGCAAGAGAAATGAACATCCACATATATGCCATCGGCATAGGATTGATTGAAAGGAAGGAGATACTTGGAATAGCTTCTTACCCACCAGAGAGAAACGCTTTCTTTCTTCAGGATTTTGACGAGCTGAAAGGATTTGCTAGGGATTTGTATTCAAAAATTTGTCCAGGTAACGAAATTATATAGTTTGTAATTTGCAAAATTCACATGATTCGAGGAAATTGATTCCGTCTTTTACTTTTTCGTTCATTTTTACATATTATATATTTTATATTATTCAACGAAAAACAAACTCAGACTGCATAAATTTTAAAAATCTGCAGTTTTACAGAAAAATAAACTATCACGTAATTCCTACCAAGGAACTGCAGTAAATCAGTAATGTATCATTGGACGGTGCAAAACTGATTAACTTTTCAAAACATTTCATCCGGTGTGACGTCACCGTAGAGTCTTTTGGATTAAATATCAGGAATCAATCAAAATAGTTGTAACAATGACAATCAAATGATAGGAGTATTAATTAAAGGTAACTTGACAATGTATTGTTGCCGTACCGGTACTCTAATATAGTTCACGGTGAATCATCGATGTGTATGCAAAACAATTCGACCCTAAAAATCCTCATAATTGCTTACATTGTCAAAATTATTCGCCTTTACAAAATGATAATTAATCTATGATTTCAATAGTACCACCTTATTGCAACCTTTGCACATCAGTCCGTCCGTTCGTTTGTATGTGTATCTTTATTCTAACATCATTAAAAAAAATTAAAAGTCATTGAAAAGTTGAAAAAAAAGCATTTGATAATTATCCATGACCTCTTCTCATTTTGATCTATTTTACTTGCCCTATAAGTTGAATTAAATGTTACTCATCAATTAAATGTTACTCATCTTCTTTAACTCATCAATAAAAATGGTTTCTTTACTAGTGAGGAACATTTCAAAGGCAGAAGGAATGTCATTTACAGAGACCAGCACTGTACTTTCAAGTACGCAGACTGCTTTGGTTCAAATTTTATCTATTATCTGTGCATTGCTGCTAGCCATTATTGTGATCTTTAGCGTTGTTCTTTACTGTAAATGTAAAAGAACAAAATCCAATGAGGGCGATGTTTATCTCGGGGTCGTAGAACAAAGAGAAAGTGGGGACCCATATATACTTCCAAATACTGCTCTTCAATTACATATGGACCCAGACGATGACTACGCATTTCTGAGTGAAAATGAGGTAGGACTACACATTTCTGACTGAAAAAAATAGTAGGGTTGGGTATTTCTTGGTGATAATTAGGTAGTTTAGTTATTTTCGAGTGAAAATGAGGTAGATTAAGGTAATTCGAGTGAAAATTAGGTAGATTAGATAACTCAAATCTGAAATACGCCTAATGCAAACAGACGCAAAAAGGACAACGAACACCAAATCACAATACAGACACACGAAACACAAAAGACAAAACATAAACAAACGAGATCAACTCACACCATACAAACATGAAACACAAAAACAAAACCCACACACACAAACAAACGAAACCAATGGGCAACCGGTGCCGACTAAGAAAAACATTAAATAATTCCATATTGATATGTCAATTATTTCTTTCGAATCTGGTTGAATACAGTACTTGTTGGGCACAATTTTGCTTCTAAAATAGTCATAATAAAAAAAATTAGTTTTAAATTTTCTTCATGAAGGTATAGAACTGGAACACTTCCGTATTATTATCATAAACACATTTTTTGTTGCAGTGTGGAGCAATTAAAATCGTTCCCCTTGGCTTGATGTTTAGAAGTGTATTAATTACTTCTTTCCAGCTCTGTCGCCTGAATGAAGCTTCGTTTTGGCTCTTTATCGATTTGAAATCATAAATATTATTTGCTATTTCGAAAACTTGTCATTCCATTCAAAACTATCATCGAAATTAAAGATGGTTGACATCTTAGAACCATCCCTCCAATGCTATTTTGAACATATATTTTATTTGGATACTGAACCGACCCTACAGGAAATTTGGAGCCGCACACTCCCTGTAAAGTAAATGTACAAATCTATTTTCAAAAAATAAATAAAGGGCACTACTGAAATGAATTTTGGTGGCTCCGCTGGAAGCATCACTGATGAGAATTTAAAATTCGAAACACGTGACTGGTGCAGAAAATTGGTTTGAAATTTTCTTCACGAATGTATAGAGTTGGAAAACTTTCGTATGATTATGTACATATGTGAACAACAAAGAAGTACTCAAAGTCGAAAAAGGAAGGCAAAATTATTAGAGTTTCCATAGGAACATCAAATAGAAAGGAGGGGATCTCCAAGAAGACTCGGATTCAGTATCAACAGCATCAAATTAAGCATCTCAATATACACAACACGAAAGACAAAAGGGACAAGGAATAGCAAACACGATATCAAAACATCAAACACAAAACCACACATAAACCAGCGAGACAATGGACAGTGCGTGCCGACTTAGGATAGCCATATCTGCTACACGAGTTGCAAATTGTTTAGTTATGCGGACTACGTGAACACTACCCTCCCATTTTCGGTTACATGTACACACAATTGTAGTGTAAAATAAATTCCTCACCGTAAGATGACCATACAAATAAGACAGTAGATGGCATGACAACACACAGATTGATATGTAAATTGATATTTAAAAAATAACCAAACAAACAAAGGAAGTGCCAAATTCAGTTACGGAAACTGATTTTTTTCCATTTGTATTCTTCTTAAATATATCTCAAAGGAGTTCTAATGCACCAGGCACGCGTTCTGGATAGTAAATCCTGATCAGTGGTACTTCAAGCAATTACGGCATCGGTTGCCTATTGGTCTCGTTAGTTTATGTGTAGTCCTTTGTGTTTGATGTTTCTGTGTTGTGCGTTGACGTTCCTTGTCCCTTGCGCGTCTCTTTTTGTGCTTGTCTGCTTTGTGTTTTTGCATTGGGTGTTTTGGGGTTTTGCTGTGGGTGCTACAACTTGGTGTGGTTGGAGATCCCCTCCTTTGTGTTGTTGGAGATCCCCTCCTTTGTTTCAGACAAAACCACATGTATTTTAATGACGTCGGGAAAATAATCTACCAATGAAAAATATATTTTATGATAAAAGCAAATTAAAAATGATCAAAAATAGCATTTATTGTTACGTGTGGCACCCCTCATATATACCCGACAAAAAGGAACGCACATCATATGATATAGTGATTTTTTTAATTGATCATGGATTTTTTGTTTATATTTTTCTTTTTCTAGTATTCAAATGACCGTGGATTATCAAAGAAGTACCTAACCGTTATTCAGTCTCAAAGTCGAGAAGGCAAAGCAAAATCGTGAGAATTTCCATCGAAACGGTTGCGAACCCCGGAATGAACAACATTCCGAAGTGAGACCAGGTGCCCGGGGAGAGTCAGCGTCTCCTGATTGCATGCAACACCCGTCGCAACAGCTCCATGGAAACCTGTCAAATACGGTGATTGTCTCGATGTACATTTTGATGTACATATCAGGTAAGTATGTCTTCTTCGGTGATGATGACAGCCATCCAATCACAATGTAGAATGTCATTGATCATTCTGGATAGGGGGATCTCATATGCTTTTATAACATCCCCGTAGCAACCGGAGAACTTCCTCAATGACGACTTCAGTCGTTGTGTATCATTTTTCGCAACATATCAAAATGATCATGCTGAATTAAGCGTATTGTTTCTAGCTTCTGTTGCATGGCCGCAGATTTTGTGTCCATCTGAAATTTCATTGTTTGACCACTTTAAGCAAATTTTCTTTTGTATGTTCGTCTTTCCAATGTAAAAATATTTCAATAAATCTAAATAGTAAATATTTCAATGGAACATTCCGTATATGATGGAATGTTTTACAATAAAAGAAATCGTTATTTTACAAATCTGATCCGAAAGGAGAGCATATTTTGTCCTCAGCCATTCCAATTAATCTGCTGCAGATTTTTATTCAATATTACTTAAGAAATGACTGTCTTACTTTTGGTGTTCATGTGTGTATAATTCTGGTTGGTCACGTGCAAATTCCGTGAATCGCGATTTGCCTGTAACAGCGTCAAATGTGTCCTAACGTTGGTAAATCCTCCCTACATGCAAAACTTGAACGTGACGTCACAGTACTAACCCAAGTTTTTGGAATATAATTCTAGTTGCCTAATGGGCGATTAACATGGGGAATCTACTGGTAATGTATATATATTGAAATGATCAAATGAAATACCAGAATAGCTTAAACTCATATCGAAAAGCATTGGAAATTCATGTAAAAGTTAAAATCGTAAAGATCGAAGAATTGTTTCTGAAAACTGTGATTGCATAAAAGGTCAGATATCAATTAGCAGTAGTATAGTAATGTTTTGCTGTTGCGACAAAGTTAAGAGCAAAAATATCAAACCACAGACTTAAGAGTTGATGTTTAGGAATTTATTGACAAATTTAGATTTTCTTTCTGATTACACAATTCAAAGCAATTTGAGGTATTTGTATTCAGGGAAAATTACTAAATTTCACCGAAAAAAAAAAAAAAAAACACAACCGCAATGCCTGATTGATTAAAAAGATTTAATAATTTTTAAAAAGTCAACGGATCTGAAAAAAGCCATTTTGTTACATAGCCTTTCGAAACAAGTGTCTTTATCATGACGCTGTGTCTGCAGACAGATTTGTTTGGCGTTTGACATAATAAGTCAATTTGCGATTTATTACAGAGAGGAATAGAATACCTATGCATGTATCATAGTATCCATTTTAAAGGAGGGATTTCTTTTTTGTCGGGTATATTTTTCATTTTTCATTAATTTTCTTGTTATCCTTGTGTAAATTCTGCCATGCCGTCAAGATATGCACCAAGTTTGTTGATATCTAATTCAAACAGTCTGATGGGCAGCTTACATAAGATATGCTTAGTTATGTTAAATGTATACAGTGAAACTAATTTGATCCATAATGATTGTAGATGCATTCTGAACAAGAATTAGCTGATTTGCGTCTTGACAGTGCGTATTGCAATCCGTATATGCCTGCTCTGAAAGTACAAGCAGTGGATGATTATGACAGACCTAGTAACACAAATATCAACGGAGAAAATGGAAACCACGATGATCATAATGTAAGCCATTTGAGAAGACTGGTATTCATCATGACAACATATCTTTCTTTCCTCTGATTATTTGATCGTCTTCTTTTTCTTGCACCTTAAATCATGAGACTTTGAAGATTTACACTCGTACGTACTGTCCAGAAAAAAAGAATCGAAAATAAAAATATTGATGAATTAACATGTACATACTCTTATACTCCTACTTCGGAGTGGAATTGGAGCCATGTGTTGACAAACTTTAACGATAATTACAACACAGGAAAGTGTAACTGTATTAGATTATGTGTATCATTTCTTAAGAAAAGGTTAATAAAACATGAAAGTATTATTTCCGACGATACATGATTCTGTGGCGGATTTAGAGGGGGCAGGGGACCCGGACCGACCGTTATTCCTCCAAAGTTATTGACTTTGAATACTCTTTTTTATGCTTAATCCGTTTACTTTTGGAATAAATTTCGCTCGCCGCACTAAGACATATTCGGTTTATTATAAAAATATTTGTTTTTGATAGTTCCAACATAACATACCTTCCGATGAGACGCTGACCTCTCCAGGCACCTGGTCTCACTTCAGAATGTTATTCATTCCGAGGTTCACAACCGTTTCTATGGGAATTCTTATGATTTTGCCATGCCTTCTTGACTTTGAGACTGAATAACTGATAGGCACTTCTTTAATGTTTATTCCAACATTAAGGACAACGTATTTTCATGTTATAATTATAATACGGAAATATATTAATATGTTTTATGTTTTCGTTATATCGTCTAAGAAATTGGAGTGACAGAACACAAAGAACAGAACTTTATTTAAATCTCGAAATCATATGGTGACACATTGAGGATTACCAATTTTATTGCAACCTGCGACAATGTTCAATTGCTATTTTTGCTGATGAAGACCTTTTTAAAATTTGAGAGATTCTTTATTTTAACTTAAAAGTGCAATCGCCGTGTAAGGAGTCTACATTCAAATGAATGATCGAAAATACATTCTTGAAATTTGCATTTATCAAAATTGGTTGAAACTGCTTTAAGAACAAAAAAATACCAAAAAAACAAAACAATTGAAGCATTTCCACATCTATTATTTTCATTTCAGAATGAGCTGAATCTTGAAGAAGAAACAATGGTTAAGTCTGTAGTCGGAGAGATAACAGATGATTGTAACACTGAATCAGATTGACGTATTATCTTCCATATTGTTGGAGACTTAGATTGACGTATTATCTTCCATATTGTTGGAGACTTCAATAGACAATTTCAAATACATTTTCTGATACAACTGTGTAACAGGATCCGACGGGGGCGGGCGCCTGTCTTCATGTCTAAATGAAAACGAATAACATTTAGATGACAAATATGGATAATGACCATATCGCTGTATACAGCACAACATCCATAATTCAGACAATCAGAAACCGAAGGCATACAAAATCAGGATAAAACAGAAACCAAAATTAACAAACAAAAACCTCCACCATATGAAAAGAAGCGAACCCCCGATATGGGAGTGAGACCAGGTGCCCAGGAAGAGTAAGCATCTCCTGCTTGCATGCAACACCCGCCGCTTCAATTCGGTAGAACTGTCACAACCGGTTACTTCCATTTCAGAAGACATAGAGTACAATCTTTGATTGGATTGTTGAAATGGTCTATGACAGAATATCATCCACCATTAATTTCTCTTGTCAACATATACAGTAACAACTTTTATAATAAGTTAAAGCTGAACTAAGTCTTTAAAAACCCCCATGACGTAGTAAATTTTTTTAGGGAACGGAAATTGTTAGAAGTGAAACTAACAATCTCCGTCCCCTAGCTAAAAATACACTTGGTCGTGTGTTGATTTGAACTTTCCCCCTGATGACGTTTTGCATACTAATGTATCGTGACCCAAAATCCACTACCTCGAGTACTCGAGCGGTATATAAAGAAGCCTGGACGTGTGGACATTGTCATTTGTATGAGATGTCGTCTACCTGTAAAGATGAGTTCAGAAATTAGTAAATTGCATAGAAAATCATACATTAAAATATATAATTTTCAAATAAGAATAAAATTATTTTCTCATATATAGTTATAATGAATGAGATCTGCCCCGGGTACGTGATAGAGGGAGGGGAACTCGGGGGACGGGAGTTGCAGGGGGGGGGGGGGGGCTCCGGTACATGTTTCACATATACAGCACCTCCAAAAGAAATTATGGCGTATGCATAATAATATATAAAGTACTATGTTTAAAAATCAAAATTAAGGTACAGATTGGAAAAGTTTGGGGGGGGGGGGAGATTTGCTACAAGTAAATCATCATGAAATGTAGTAAATAACAAATGATTATTTACAAAGATTACATGATCACAAACTTATCACAATGCATATGCATGTAGGGAACTCAATGTTTCAAAATTTGGACAGATCAAGAGGGTTTGGGGTTCGGGGGGGGGGGGGGTGATCGAATGGTAGCCCAAAATCAAAGCGTTGAAATAAAATATATGAAGCGAAATATTATTTTCTTGTAATTTACATAATAGATCCGGACGAAAAAAGATCTGGGAAAAAGAAGCGTTGTGAGGTTTCGAGTTCGCGGGGGGGGGGGGGGGGGGGGTGCGCGTTACAGGGAGGAATTAATGCATACTCCAAATGTAATTCAAAATTACACTTTTTTACATACTGAAATGCTTCTTAGTTATGTCTGCCTATAAAATATTCATTTTCAGTATATCGGTATCTTACACAATTACATAAATACACTTAGTGACCCACATTATATATTTACATTGTACCTATTTACTAAACGTCTAAAATTCAAAAATTTCCTAATTTCAAAATTTATTTTTAACAAGTCCATTGTCTCAATCTTCTAAAATTATATCAGAATAAAAAACTGCACATTGCATGGTTTTACTTACATGTTGATAAAGCAAATACAATCCTATATTACAAATGATCGGTACACATGTTACCATTTTACACGCATGTGAAAAACTGCGTGTTCGATTAGAGCTTTAGTAATACCCGTCTTGTAAATAATACATGTAAGTAAGATCATAATTTCGTTATCCTAATGTTCTATGTTTGGGGCAAAATCAGGAGTGATACATCTAAATCAAAATGGCTCATATTTTGATGAATTAAAGCGATCTATACATTTCCCGGGGGGGGGGGCTGTTTCCAAGTCGTCGCTGTCAGTGTAGGGGTGGGGTGTCCCCATATGGGCATATATATGGTTATTAGTAAAATTCAACTTGAAAACGGAAAAAAACGAGCAATTTTGGACAAATCACAAGAATGAGGGGGAGGGCCCCCATAGTTTGTGGGATTTGAAAGTATTTTCTGAAAGTATAAAGGCCCTACTCAAGAAAGAATTTGATTTACATGTACACTTTACCAACTCAGGTATTTCGTGGAAATTTTGGGTTAAAAATAACAAAATTTATAAAAATGCTGAAAATTGGAAATGCTTTATTTTATTCAATTTTTTGGAGTCTTTACATACTTTGGACAATTACTCATATCAAAAGTAGTTAATGAGTGTTTTCAGTCATCACATTTCAATTTTGCAAAATCAAATTAAGCGATTCCAACTCTGGGGTATCTTGAAGAAATCACACCCATTTCCAAGACCCTGGGGGTCAGGGGCTCAAACAAAATATAAGGGGCACAACTAGACCAGAGACTGATTATAGTGCAAAAAGAACTATTTCTCATCAATTATACTTTCTGAGAATTGGTGTTCACTAGATTTCATAGACTTATATAGGAGAAAATGACCACAACCCTTTTTAAGCCCCTTGGGGTCAGAGGCTCAAACAAAATATCAGGTGCACAACTGCACCAGAGACTGATTATATTGCAAAAAGAATTATTTCTCTATCAATTACACTTTCTAAGAATTGGAGTTCACTAGATTACATAGACTTGTATGGGAGAAAATGACCACACCCATTTTGAAGACCCTGGGGTCAGAGGCTAAAAGAAAATATCAGGTGCACAACTAGACCAGTGACTGATTATATTGCAAAAAAAAATTATTTCTCTATCAATTACAGTTTCTGAGAATTGGTGTTCACTAGATTACATAAACTCATATAGGAAAAAATGACCACACCCATTTTCGAAGACCCTGGGGGTCAGAGGCTCAAACAAAATATCAGGTGCACAACTGGACCAGAAACTGATTATATTGCAAAAATAATTATTTCTCTATCAATTATACTTTCCGAGAATTGGAGTTCACTAGATTACATAGACATATATTGGAGAAAATGACCAAACCCATTTTCGAGGACCCTGGGGGTCAGAGGCTCAAACAAAATAGCAGGTGCACAACTGGACCAGAGACTGATTATATTGCAAAAAGAATTATTTCTCTATCAATTATACTTTCTGAGAATTGGTGTTCACTAGATTACATAGACATATAATGGGGAAAATGACCACACCCATTTTCGAAGACCCTGGGGGTCAGAAGCTCAAACAAAATATCAGGTGCACAACTGGAGCAGAGACTGATTATATAGCAAAAAGAATTATTTCTCTATCAATTATACTTTTTGAGCATTGGTGTTCACTAGATTAGATAGATATATATAGGAGAAAATGACCACACCCATTTTCGAAGACCCTGGGGGTCAGAGGCTCAAACAAAATATCAGATGCACAACTGGACCAGAGACTGATTATATTGCAAGAAGAATTATTTCTCTATCAATTATACTTTCTGAGAATTTGTGTTCACTAGATTACATAGACTTATATAGGGGAAAATGACCACACCCATTTTCGAAGACCCTGGGGGTCAGAGGCTCAAACAAAATATCAGGTGCACAACTAGACCATGGACCAAACTAAATGCAAAAAGAATTAGCTTTCTATCATTTATGATTTCAGAGGAGTTGCGCTCACAAAAAAATGTTAACAGACGGACATACAGACAGACAGACGGACGGACGGACGGACGGACGCCGGACAACATGGTATCGCATAAGCTCGACTGGTCTTTGACCAGTAGAGCTAAAAAATACAAAATTTCCAAAGATAAGTGCAAATTTCAACATTTAACTTTCAAATTACGTTAGTCTACCATATTTTACACATATCTAAAGCTTCTGATGTGAATTTGTCCAAAAGACGGTGAAATTATTGAGTTTTTCCTTTTTCAGCGATTTTTGATAAAAATGAATAGTTTTTATCTCCATTTTTTTTCTCGTAACAACGAGATTTTTTTTTTCGTAACTTCGAAATTTGTTTCTCGTAACTACGAATTTTTTTGGTTTGTTCCCATTTCGCCTTAACTGGGAATTTTAGGTAAATTTTATGTGAAAAAGTACTAAGGCGAAATGGGAATTGTATTAAGGCGAAATGGGAACCAAGATGGTACAATTAAATTTGCATTAAGTCTAAATTGGCATCAATTAGCAATTTACTTTAACAACACTCTTCTTAATTTATCAAATGTTACCGAAAGTATCTTTCTAATCTTATATCTTTTTTCTCAAATTTGTCATATATTTGAACATATTTTATCTCACATGTACATTTCCAATTTTAGCCTGATTAAATTCAACCTTATGATCTCTCCCCCCCCCCCCCCCCCCGAAAAATATCAATATTTACAAATTAAAGAAACACATTTACAAAAATACATGAATTGTATCATAAAAATTCATCTTCATCATTTTTTCTGAGTTTCATCGATTTTTGTTCATTGCCAGTTTTGGTGATTATGTCTATACAAATGCGTTGATTAACAGCTTTTAAAAATTGTAATGCATAGAAAGGTCACAAGACTGTACCACCCATCCCGTCCAACAGGCAGACCATACACCTCAGTGACAAGTTTCAGCGAACTACTAGCAGCGGGCTCTTCCTGCAGAACGATGACGGCGATGCTGATAGAATCCTGATCTTCGCAACACCTGACAACGTAGAACACCTATGCGCTGCACCAGACATCTACTGCGACGGGACCTTCTACACAGCTCCACCCATGTTTGACAGCATCTTTACCATCCATGCGTTCGTCGGAGATGTCATGTTTCCACTCGTCTACACACTCCTACCAAAGAGGGACACTGCGACCTACACCCGATTCTTCACGCTACTCAAGGACATAGCTACCCCACACAACCAACAACTGACGCCAACTACCATCAACCTTGACTTTGAGAGCGCCTCCAGAAACGCAGCAACCCAGGCCTTCCCCAGCGTACAACTCAAGGGATGTCTATTCCACTTTACCCAGGCCATATGGAGGAAGACACAATCACTAGGGATGCAGGTTGACTACAGGAACCAACAGGACGTCCAACTACTGGCGACTGCCAACGACCTCCTAACGACTTCACAACTAACGATTGGACGCATGACGGCGCTTCCACTCATTCCGCTACCAAACCTCGACGACTACTGGTTACATGCAGTTGCAGATGCACCACCCAGGACCGACTGTACCCGACTTTTAGACTACGTGGCTGAGACATGGATGGAAGACAGACTCAGTCCAGAGATGTGGAACCACTTCAGCACCAATGGACATCGAACTAACAACCACCTGGAGGGATTGCACAACAAACTCAAGAAAAGGGTCGGCGCTTCACATCCGCACATCTTCAAGTTGATCAACATCTTCCAGAAGGAGCAGGCGGCGAACAAAGTCAAGATGGTGCAGTATTACAATTATTTGTGATATTTATTGACTTTGTGAACAGTTGGCTTGACAATAACTTAGTGTTTTTCAAAGATGAGTACGGTGATGCGGCGTCATATTTACTGAAGCTGTGAACATTATTTGTGATATTTATTGACTTTGTGAACAGTTGGTTTGACAATAAGTTAGTGTTTTTCAAAGATGTGTAATTTGTATATTAGTTTTTTGTCTATATGTTACAATGTCTATGTGCTTATTTATGCTACATACTTTTAAATGTTTATATCTAAGTTCGTAATTTGTATATTAATGTTTCGTCTGTATGTTACAAATGTCTATGTGCTAATCTATGCTGTACTTTTAAATGTTTGTATGTTAGTTCTTATTTGTTCTTAATGTATAATATCAATATTTTGTGCTGAATAGAATAAGGAAGGAGAGGAGAAAAATACCTGTGCATTTGTTATTAATTAACGGTTCAAAATCATTGTTTATTCAACTAAGCATAGATAATTACAGTGTTTATACAAGTTCCCATTTCGCCTTAACAGCCATCACTAAAACCTACTAAGGCGAAATGGGACTTATTTTTCTACTTGAAATTCTCAGTTAAGGCGAAATGGGAACACACCATTTTTTTCTCCTAACTACCACAATTTTTCTCGCAACTACGAGTTATGACATGGTACGAAATGGCTTCTCTAGGAAATACACGCTCGTGGACTAGAATATTTTATACATATTGGGAGTATTTTATTTTTACTTAGAACCAACAACCTTTTTTTTTCGTAAAGCGATACAAATCCCCTACCGGTATAAATCTGAGACCAATACTGAACTCAATGCATGTGCAGACAAGTACCAGTTCGGTATCTGTAATAGTATCAATAAAGGAAAGACAAGAAATCTGAAACTGTAATGAAAATAACAAAGTCAAAGTCAAAGGGTAATAACTCTATTAAAACTAGGTCAGCTTCAGCAAATATTGAACATGATCTATCACAAACCAAAAACACAGTTCAACATTTGCGATACATGTAACAGTAAAAAAAGTCTGAATTCTTAAATCTAGGAAAAACTTGAATTTTACTAAGTCCAAGAACAAGAACTCTTGTACAAATAGGTCAATTGAAACTAATTTGAACTTCCTCTGAAGTACACCGACATATATATTCACATACTAGTACCAAAAAGTAGTACAATAGATTCAATGATGAAGAAAAAAGGTCCAGAAAAGTTAAAATATTATGAATGTAATATGTACTCTTCGACGTGTAAAAAGAAATCAAGACTAAAACTCTATCTTTATAAATCTAAGATATACTCACATATCAAAACTTATTTCAATATATACAATATAAGTTTCATAAAATTCGAAAAACTAAGGCACGGTCCATTTGATATTCGGGGGGGGGGGGCTTTGGTTTTTTTTCGAAAAAAATAATTTTGCTCTGAATTTTGATGGAAAAATTAATTTGCTTATGGTGTGTCAGAAAAAAATAATCTTGTTTTCACAAGTAGTCTAAATTTGAAGAATTACCTTAAAATTTCGCTAAAAATTCCTGAAAATTTTCCGGCTCGCTTCGTTCGTCACAGTTTTCAATTTATATCAAAAAAATTTGGCTCGCTTCGCTCGCTGTAGTTTTCTATCAAAACATTTATTTTTAATGGCAAAGATTATATTTGAAAATATCAAAAGATTGCATCTTAATGGGGAAAAAGGGCTTCCTTAGAGGCTTATAAATATACCATGAATATAATTCATAACTATTACATGCAATAGATGCATGTTTCACCATAGGGTCTAATTTCATATACAAGCTTCGAATGAGAACTTCAGTTTTTCCCCTAATTTACAATTCTAAATTCGAAAATTTGTCCAGAAAATCCTTCCCTCAGATTCTCTTACAAGATATAAATTTTGTTTACTGAGGATTTTATTGTAAATACTTCTATCTCTCTGTTTATAAGTGAATTAAATTTTTCATAAAAATAAAGTAATATTTTATTAGAGTTTTGAATGAAAATCAAGAATTTCTAACACAAACATTCATTATATATTGCACATCACTTATTATAAAAAAATTCCTTGTTCCAACTTTGCAAGAAAATAATTATTTTGCTCCGGTATAGGGCGAAAAAAATAATCATGCTCCGACAAAAAAATCCAAAGCCCCGCTCCGACCCCCCCCCCCATAATATTAAATGGACCATGCCTACAGACAGACATGCCTCGCTGAGAACGAGACGTTCAGTAGTTTTGGGGAACTCATGCATTCGAAAATCATTGATAAAAGGGAAAAAAGGAATAGCTTTTCAAAAATGAAACCATGTGAATGCATGTATAAAAGCTTTGATGAGTTTCAGATGAAATTAATTTTGAATTCCAATTCCTATACTTTTAATGTGGATTTAAAAAAAAAATCACAGAAATTCAAAGTAATTTTACTCTATCTTCCAACATTTCTTCTCCAGAGTAGTGCATATGATGATCGTTCATGGATGATTTAGACCAAACAAAACCCCTCCAACTCGCCACTTTTAATTGGCCGGATTGCAAAGCAAATCCGGTCTATAGATTGACGATGTCCGTCTGTCTGTCTGCCTGTCTGTCCGTCTGTCTGTCTGCCTGTCCGTCTGTCGTCAACATTTTGGTTAATGTTTCTGGTTGCAGCAAAATCTGAGGAACATTACGCAGTAGAAACTTTATATCATACATGAAGGTTGCCCATTACAAGACCTTTCAATTTATGCCTTAACATTTGACCTAGTGACCTTGACCTGGAGCTTTGACCTAGTCATGGTTATGGTATCGGGAAAGTGTGTAGACTGTAAGGCCACTATGTTCCCCATTCCCTCAGCATAAATTTTGGACCCGGCCCTGAAAAGAAAGGGCTATACAGAATTTGATTGGGGGGAGGGGTAGTTATTGAGATGGGGATATTGGGAGGAAACGGATCCAAGACATGGCCCAGGTAGAGTTATTCGACGAAAAATAGTTTCAACACAAAGGAAACCTATAAACTGTTGATAAATAGGATTGTCAAGAATTCTATAAATTGTTTCTTTTCCATTTCCGATGCGAATTCCATTTGTTGCATCCCAAGGTCTCCACGTTCACGCCCCCCCCCTTTAACACATCAAAGGAAATAATCATACAAACGATCATAAATATAAATTCCAATGGATAATGAAGCTTATTAAAATATTCGGTAACTAGTATACATGTATATTTTAATTGATATGAATTTATAAAAGCCCATTTTCATTATGCGAATAGTCTAATCGAACACGCGATTTTCACATGTGTCTACACAATGAGGTCATGTTTGTTTTAGAAAATTGTATACCGACCATTGGCCTGTATTGGATTGTATTTTCTAAAAAATCATGTAAGTAAAACACTATAATTATCACGCAGTTTTGTATTCTCGAAATTTAGCTGATTAATTACAGTTTCTAAAAGAAATTTTGAAATGAGGAAAATGCAGAGAAATAGCTATGTACTTGCCTTTCACAGTATACAGGTATATGTAACAAAATCGTATGTAATGGAAATAGAATATTATAGAAGAATTTAACTATCGTATTTTAGTATGTTAATGTATGTACTTTTATTGTGCTTTTTTGCATGACAATGTTTCGATATAACACCCCCCCCCCCCCCCATCCACACACACACACCGGCATCCCCCTCCCAACTACTCTTCCGTCTAATAAATTGCATGCCATTCTTTGATGTAAACATTTAGCAGTAAACACTGATAAATATACTATTTCACTTCAGATAATATAAATTTTCAATAACTTAACCGCCCCCCCCCCCCTTTCCGGCCCAACATGTCTTGGTTGATCATAAACATTGGGCTCCCTCTTCATCAACATGTATATTTGATCTCCTTTGCTTGTGATAAATCATTTCAATTTACTTTCATGTCATTTGGTTTGAATGATATACTTGAATCCAACAACATCCCACCCCACCACTATTTCACATATGTACCAAATTTTGATCAATGTTAACCGTAGCATATAATTTTTTTGACATTGTAAATACATGTAACTATGGATATTTTGAATTCATCTTTTTGGTTCGCAATATTTCATATAAAACATATGAAAAAACCTACCCACCCGGTCCCGTCCCCATCCCGTTCTAAAACAACCCCCTTCCACCCATCCCCTTCCACAAGTTCCCAAGATAACGTACCCGTCTTTTAATTATTTCAGTAAAACTGAAGATTTCATGATTACTTTATCCATTTTCTATTTCAATGTATGGTTTTCTTTGATATTTTCTAATTTCTGAAATCATCTTTACAGGTAGACGACATCTCATACAAATGACAATGTCCACGCGTCCAGGCTTCTTTATATACCGCTCTAGTACTCGAGGTAGTGGATTTTGGGTCACGATATATTAGTATGCAAAACGTCATCAGGGGAAAGTTCAAATCAACACATGACCAAGTGTATTTTTAGCTAGGGGACGGAGATTGTTAGTTTCACTTCTAACAATTTCCGTTCCCTAAAAAAATTTACTACGTCATGGGGGTTTTTAAAGACTTAGTTCAGCTTTAAGGAACGAAACCTATATGATGGTGCCGCAGTGCATATCACATTGGTTACCAACGATGTACAATAGAGGAAATCCGAATAGTGAATGAATGAAGGGGTAAAATATTAATGTTATCTAAAATGCATATCAAAAAGACAGTTCAAGACAGAACAGATTGTTAATAGTAATATATATATATCAATATTCGAAACACGATGCATCCCGCAGCGAATGAATATCTAACATAGAACCCGAAATCAGAATCGAAAAAATCACATATAAAAAACTTACAAATCCATGAAGAATGTAAAACAGAACTTTCTCACGAGAAAGCAAAAAATCGCACAAATAAATGTAGACAATAACATACATGTAACACAATAAAACATTAAGAATCACCTTCTCTAATGAGTAATTTCCAGAGTCCAATGTAAGCACGGAGTATGTTATTTGAAAGGAGACTTGGGCCCCTGCATTTTGCGGTCTTGTTTGTGTGTGGTCATCTAACAGTGAGGAGGTAGTTTACACCACAATAGTACGTTCTTCGAGACCTCTGAGTAATCGGAAAAGTGTGAGGGT
The DNA here is from genome assembly GCA_028142955.1 of Pinctada fucata. Taxonomy (NCBI): domain Eukaryota; kingdom Metazoa; phylum Mollusca; class Bivalvia; order Pterioida; family Pteriidae; genus Pinctada; species Pinctada fucata. The sequence continues at coordinate 47,156,096 of AP027112.1, read as the reverse complement.
TGTGCGCACGTAATCCAGGATAACCACACCATTTTCTAGTTATGTGGCAAATGGGCGTCCAAAGCCGGCACCGGTTATCCATTGGTCTCTTTGGTTTATGTGTAGTCTTTTGTGTTTGATGTTTATATGTCGTATGTCTCTTTTTCGTCTCATAGTATGCTCGTCTTTGTGTTTTCACATAAGGTGTTTTGGTGTTTTGCTGTTGGTGCTGCAACAGGGTCTTGTTGGAGATCCCCTCCCTTCTTTCAAGCACTGTTCGACACAGTTTTGACGGGAACACATTATGTTTGGCTATTTTGGTATTCCTAATTTATAGTAATGTAAACCATTTTGTATTGATCTACCTGTATAACGTACCTGAGCTAACCTGAGCTTGATTTAAATTGTCGTTATGGTACTTTACATGTATATTAAGATTGTCAGGTGACCGACCCATAGAGTATATAAGGCGAAACATTGGGCTTGTAAAACGGGAGATATCTATATTGCCGAAGGCAATCAGCTCTCGCTCTATTTCTCTTTCTCTCTAGCCATTGCTTGTTTGGGTTCTAATAACCATGGGCGGGGAGAGGTTAGATTTTCGTACTTTTGCTAAATATTAATATGATAAAATATGCACGTTTTCTGTTATATTTGTCTGATTCATGTTGTTTTATATTAGAGTATCTAATATCAGTATCAGTTCTTGTTATCTTTGGATTCGACACTAACAATTTAGATTTAGATTTACCATAATTATACTACATACCTTAAATGCATTAGAATCCGTACAAACAACGTTTCATCGCTGGTTCCTCAACATGTTCTACCAAATCTGTATCGATCTTACTCACAAGTTTTATCTGAAATCAAATCTGGGCTTCAAAACACTGTTCTACAGTATATTCTCGCAGTGGTATCAACTAGATGTTGATTTTATAGAATTTGAAGCAACTTTTAGAACATCTGAAATCCACTCATTTTAGTAGAGTCCATTCGATCAAAGCCTTTGATTTTTCGACACTTCACACTACAATCCCACATTCTAAATTGAAAGAAAGACTCGCAAAAATTATAAGTAATTCGTTTACAAGCAAGAACGACAATCGCAAATACAAATTTATTGTTGTCAACTATGACAAAGCCTACTTTGTAAAAGAAAAGTCCGATTCTGAAAATAAGTATACTGAAACAGATATTATTCAGATGATAAACTGATCGACAACACTTTTGTGGTGTTTGGAGGAAAGGTCTTCCAGCAAACTGTCGGAATTCCATTGGGGACCAATAGTGCCCCACTCCTTGCCGACATTTTTCTTTACTTGTAAGAAGCTGAATTCATTCAATCTTTGGTCTATGAAAGGAAAAGATACTTAGCTTCTGACTTCAACTTCACTTACTTGGTACTTGACCAATCTACAGTCTTGTACAAGCGCATCCTTGAGACTTGCACTCTGACTGACTGTGACGACGGGACTCCATGACGGGCCCTGTCCAAACCTCTTTAGAGAAGACAGGGCCCCGACCACCTGTCCTCTCTGAATGTCAGTCGGACTCCTCGGGTGATTACATACATGAGCTCGCTACAGCCGGCAGAGCACGGACTGTATTACGCATGCCCTCTTTTTATATCCATTTACATATTCATCTGTGTCTATGGGGCCTCTGCGTTTCGCGGTCTTGTTTGTGTGATGTCATCTTACAGTGAGGAGATTGTTTTACACCACAATTGTACGTTCTTCGAGACCTCTGGGTAATTGGAGAAGTGAGAGGGTTGTGCGCACGTAATCCAGGATAACCACACCATTTGCTACTTGCGTGACAGATGGCCGTCCAAAGTCGGCACCGGTTACCCATTGGTCTCGTCGGTTTATGTGTAGTCTTTTGTGTTTGATGTTTACATGTCGTGTGTCTCTTTTCCGTCTCGTGCTGTACTTGTCTTTTGTGTTTTTGCATCGGGTGCTTTGGTGTTTTACTGTTGATGCTGCAACGGGGTCTTGTTGGAGATCTCCTCCCTTCCTTTTATATCTACACTTATTTCGTGTTGCAGTGTGGAGTTGGTAAAGCAATTCCCCGCGACCCGATGTTTGAAGTGTTTTAATTTCATTGTGTTCTCTAACTTGGCTTAGTTGTAGTGTCTTCTACGTAAGACTCTAATTCACTTTTCTTCCATTATCGCATTATGGCATTTTTAAGGTCGCCTCGTATCAAACTAACCCCCTTGAGATTACCCTCTGTCACTACAGTCACTTTACCATCATCGACATTCAACAGTAAAAAACTTTTTTCCTCACCAAGAGTACTCTTATCACCTCTCAAATTTAGACCCCACAGTCGTATTTTACGCACTACTCCATCTGCAGGCTCTACATTCAACAACAGACACAGAGGGTTCTCAATTATTTCTAAGTGCAAAAGTAAAAGGATCAAAGGTAGGCAGCATAACCATCGAAAATGCGTCAGAATCATCAAACGCCTTTTATACCGTGGGTATGATCCTAATGTCACCAGACGGACACTAGGCTTGGTACTTGACCAATCTACAGTCTTGTACAAGCGCATCCTTGAGACTTGCGGCTAGCCAACAGGGGATGCTTACTCCTCCCGGGCACCTGATCCCACCTCTGGCTTGCTAGGGGTCCGTCGATGCTCAGCATAGTGCTCTATTGTGAGTGCTGTTGAGATTATCGTCAGGATCTTCTTTAACTCATTTGTGTCACACTTATGCCCTTTGCCGTGTGGAGCTCGTAAAAAAGTTCCCCGCGAGGGGTTTGACAGTAAGTGTTTTGAATATACTTCCCTGACATGGTCGCCATAGCACTTTCTACACAGACATAACGTCAGACAGTGCATCCATTTTATATACTGTGTTCTTTATCGTGCATTAACATCGACGGCGGGTGCGGCTAGCCAACAGGGGATGCTTACTCCTCCCGGGCACCTGATCCCACCTCTGGCTTGCTAGGGGTCCGTCGATGCTCAGCATAGTGCTCTATTGTGAGTGCTGTTGAGATTATCGTCAGGATCTTCTTTAACTCATTTGTGTCACACTTATGCCCTTTGCCGTGTGGAGCTCGTAAAAAAGTTCCCCGCGAGGGGTTTGACAGTAAGTGTTTTGAATATACTTCCCTGACATGGTCGCCATAGCACTTTCTACACAGACATAACGTCAGACAGTGCATCCATTTTATATACTGTGTTCTTTATCGTGCATTAACATCGACGGCGGGTGCGGCTAGCCAACAGGGGATGCTTACTCCTCCCGGGCACCTGATCCCACCTCTGGCTTGCTAGGGGTCCGTCGATGCTCAGCATAGTGCTCTATTGTGAGTGCTGTTGAGATTATCGTCAGGATCTTCTTTAACTCATTTGTGTCACACTTATGCCCTTTGCCGTGTGGAGCTCGTAAAAAAGTTCCCCGCGAGGGGTTTGACAGTAAGTGTTTTGAATATACTTCCCTGACATGGTCGCCATAGCACTTTCTACACAGACATAACGTCAGACAGTGCATCCATTTTATATACTGTGTTCTTTATCGTGCATTAACATCGACGGCGGGTGCGGCTAGCCAACAGGGGATGCTTACTCCTCCCGGGCACCTGATCCCACCTCTGGCTTGCTAGGGGTCCGTCGATGCTCAGCATAGTGCTCTATTGTGAGTGCTGTTGAGATTATCGTCAGGATCTTCTTTAACTCATTTGTGTCACACTTATGCCCTTTGCCGTGTGGAGCTCGTAAAAAAGTTCCCCGCGAGGGGTTTGACAGTAAGTGTTTTGAATATACTTCCCTGACATGGTCGCCATAGCACTTTCTACACAGACATAACGTCAGACAGTGCATCCATTTTATATACTGTGTTCTTTATCGTGCATTAACATCGACGGCGGGTGCGGCTAGCCAACAGGGGATGCTTACTCCTCCCGGGCACCTGATCCCACCTCTGGCTTGCTAGGGGTCCGTCGATGCTCAGCATAGTGCTCTATTGTGAGTGCTGTTGAGATTATCGTCAGGATCTTCTTTAACTCATTTGTGTCACACTTATGCCCTTTGCCGTGTGGAGCTCGTAAAAAAGTTCCCCGCGAGGGGTTTGACAGTAAGTGTTTTGAATATACTTCCCTGACATGGTCGCCATAGCACTTTCTACACAGACATAACGTCAGACAGTGCATCCATTTTATATACTGTGTTCTTTATCGTGCATTAACATCGACGGCGGGTGCGGCTAGCCAACAGGGGATGCTTACTCCTCCCGGGCACCTGATCCCACCTCTGGCTTGCTAGGGGTCCGTCGATGCTCAGCATAGTGCTCTATTGTGAGTGCTGTTGAGATTATCGTCAGGATCTTCTTTAACTCATTTGTGTCACACTTATGCCCTTTGCCGTGTGGAGCTCGTAAAAAAGTTCCCCGCGAGGGGTTTGACAGTAAGTGTTTTGAATATACTTCCCTGACATGGTCGCCATAGCACTTTCTACACAGACATAACGTCAGACAGTGCATCCATTTTATATACTGTGTTCTTTATCGTGCATTAACATCGACGGCGGGTGCGGCTAGCCAACAGGGGATGCTTACTCCTCCCGGGCACCTGATCCCACCTCTGGCTTGCTAGGGGTCCGTCGATGCTCAGCATAGTGCTCTATTGTGAGTGCTGTTGAGATTATCGTCAGGATCTTCTTTAACTCATTTGTGTCACACTTATGCCCTTTGCCGTGTGGAGCTCGTAAAAAAGTTCCCCGCGAGGGGTTTGACAGTAAGTGTTTTGAATATACTTCCCTGACATGGTCGCCATAGCACTTTCTACACAGACATAACGTCAGACAGTGCATCCATTTTATATACTGTGTTCTTTATCGTGCATTAACATCGACGGCGGGTGCGGCTAGCCAACAGGGGATGCTTACTCCTCCCGGGCACCTGATCCCACCTCTGGCTTGCTAGGGGTCCGTCGATGCTCAGCATAGTGCTCTATTGTGAGTGCTGTTGAGATTATCGTCAGGATCTTCTTTAACTCATTTGTGTCACACTTATGCCCTTTGCCGTGTGGAGCTCGTAAAAAAGTTCCCCGCGAGGGGTTTGACAGTAAGTGTTTTGAATATACTTCCCTGACATGGTCGCCATAGCACTTTCTACACAGACATAACGTCAGACAGTGCATCCATTTTATATACTGTGTTCTTTATCGTGCATTAACATCGACGGCGGGTGCGGCTAGCCAACAGGGGATGCTTACTCCTCCCGGGCACCTGATCCCACCTCTGGCTTGCTAGGGGTCCGTCGATGCTCAGCATAGTGCTCTATTGTGAGTGCTGTTGAGATTATCGTCAGGATCTTCTTTAACTCATTTGTGTCACACTTATGCCCTTTGCCGTGTGGAGCTCGTAAAAAAGTTCCCCGCGAGGGGTTTGACAGTAAGTGTTTTGAATATACTTCCCTGACATGGTCGCCATAGCACTTTCTACACAGACATAACGTCAGACAGTGCATCCATTTTATATACTGTGTTCTTTATCGTGCATTAACATCGACGGCGGGTGCGGCTAGCCAACAGGGGATGCTTACTCCTCCCGGGCACCTGATCCCACCTCTGGCTTGCTAGGGGTCCGTCGATGCTCAGCATAGTGCTCTATTGTGAGTGCTGTTGAGATTATCGTCAGGATCTTCTTTAACTCATTTGTGTCACACTTATGCCCTTTGCCGTGTGGAGCTCGTAAAAAAGTTCCCCGCGAGGGGTTTGACAGTAAGTGTTTTGAATATACTTCCCTGACATGGTCGCCATAGCACTTTCTACACAGACATAACGTCAGACAGTGCATCCATTTTATATACTGTGTTCTTTATCGTGCATTAACATCGACGGCGGGTGCGGCTAGCCAACAGGGGATGCTTACTCCTCCCGGGCACCTGATCCCACCTCTGGCTTGCTAGGGGTCCGTCGATGCTCAGCATAGTGCTCTATTGTGAGTGCTGTTGAGATTATCGTCAGGATCTTCTTTAACTCATTTGTGTCACACTTATGCCCTTTGCCGTGTGGAGCTCGTAAAAAAGTTCCCCGCGAGGGGTTTGACAGTAAGTGTTTTGAATATACTTCCCTGACATGGTCGCCATAGCACTTTCTACACAGACATAACGTCAGACAGTGCATCCATTTTATATACTGTGTTCTTTATCGTGCATTAACATCGACGGCGGGTGCGGCTAGCCAACAGGGGATGCTTACTCCTCCCGGGCACCTGATCCCTACTCTGGCTTGCTAGGGGTCCGTCGATGCTCAGCATAGTGCTCTATTGTGAGTGCTGTTGAGATTATCGTCAGGATCTTCTTTAACTCATTTGTGTCACACTTATGCCCTTTGCCGTGTGGAGCTCGTAAAAAAGTTCCCCGCGAGGGGTTTGACAGTAAGTGTTTTGAATATACTTCCCTGACATGGTCGCCATAGCACTTTCTACACAGACATAACGTCAGACAGTGCATCCATTTTATATACTGTGTTCTTTATCGTGCATTAACATCGACGGCGGGTGCGGCTAGCCAACAGGGGATGCTTACTCCTCCCGGGCACCTGATCCCACCTCTGGCTTGCTAGGGGTCCGTCGATGCTCAGCATAGTGCTCTATTGTGAGTGCTGTTGAGATTATCGTCAGGATCTTCTTTAACTCATTTGTGTCACACTTATGCCCTTTGCCGTGTGGAGCTCGTAAAAAAGTTCCCCGCGAGGGGTTTGACAGTAAGTGTTTTGAATATACTTCCCTGACATGGTCGCCATAGCACTTTCTACACAGACATAACGTCAGACAGTGCATCCATTTTATATACTGTGTTCTTTATCGTGCATTAACATCGACGGCGGGTGCGGCTAGCCAACAGGGGATGCTTACTCCTCCCGGGCACCTGATCCCACCTCTGGCTTGCTAGGGGTCCGTCGATGCTCAGCATAGTGCTCTATTGTGAGTGCTGTTGAGATTATCGTCAGGATCTTCTTTAACTCATTTGTGTCACACTTATGCCCTTTGCCGTGTGGAGCTCGTAAAAAAGTTCCCCGCGAGGGGTTTGACAGTAAGTGTTTTGAATATACTTCCCTGACATGGTCGCCATAGCACTTTCTACACAGACATAACGTCAGACAGTATACTGTGTTCTTTATCGTGCATTAACATCGACGGCGGGTGCGGCTAGCCAACAGGGGATGCTTACTCCTCCCGGGCACCTGATCCCACCTCTGGCTTGCTAGGGGTCCGTCGATGCTCAGCATAGTGCTCTATTGTGAGTGCTGTTGAGATTATCGTCAGGATCTTCTTTAACTCATTTGCACTCTGACTGACTGTGACGACGGGACTCCATGACGGGCCCTGTCCAAACCTCTTTAGAGAAGACAGGGCCCCGACCACCTGTCCTCTCTGAATGTCAGTCGGACTCCTCGGGTGATTACATACATGAGCTCGCTACAGCCGGCAGAGCACGGACTGTATTACGCATGCCCTCTTTTTATATCCATTTACATATTCATCTGTGTCTATGGGGCCTCTGCGTTTCGCGGTCTTGTTTGTGTGATGTCATCTTACAGTGAGGAGATTGTTTTACACCACAATTGTACGTTCTTCGAGACCTCTGGGTAATTGGAGAAGTGAGAGGGTTGTGCGCACGTAATCCAGGATAACCACACCATTTGCTACTTGCGTGACAGATGGCCGTCCAAAGTCGGCACCGGTTACCCATTGGTCTCGTCGGTTTATGTGTAGTCTTTTGTGTTTGATGTTTACATGTCGTGTGTCTCTTTTCCGTCTCGTGCTGTACTTGTCTTTTGTGTTTTTGCATCGGGTGTTTTGGTGTTTTACTGTTGATGCTGCAACGGGGTCTTGTTGGAGATCTCCTCCCTTCTTTTTACAGATACATAGACGATGTGTTGTCCATCAATAATCCAAAATTAGTGGATTACCACAGCAGAATCTATCCCTCGGAGCTTGAAATCAACGATACTACAGAGACAAATAATTCAGCATCCTATTTGGACATGATGTTGTCCTACGAAACTGATGGTCACATGAACACCGCACTCTATGACAAGCGTGACGACTTCAATTTCAGCATCACAAACTTTCCTTTTCTGAGTAGCAACATCACTTCATTGCCTGCTTATGGCGTGTTCATATCTCAGTTGATAAGCTAGGCATACAAAAACAGGATAAAACAGGAACCAAAGCAAACAAACGAAAACCTCAATTCCAATGGGAGTGAGTCCAGGTGCCCAGGAAAAGTCAGCATCTCCTGTTTACATGCACGACCCTTCGCTTCCATTCGGTTGAATTGTCACATCCGGTTATTTCCTTTTCGGAAGATAAAGAATATTCTGCGGTTGGTTCAAATGGTCTAAGACATACTATCTTCCACCATTCTTGATAATGTTGCATCATAGTATGTGAGGAGTTCCCCGTATCGACCGTAGAAATTCCTCAGTGAGGATATTTGTCGGGCATAAACGTATCCCTGACTGAGAAGCTTATCTGAAAGACGCCTAGCTGTTGTGTCCAAACATTAACGAAAGACTTAGTCGGATGGCTCGGATATGATGCTATAGGACCCAATTTTCAGAAATGTCGATAAGACTTTGCGAACATACTAATACCCTAATCCCCACTGCAGTGCATCTCATTTTGAATTTTTGTGAATTTATGAACATCAATTAATTGTAAGAGCCATTGTATTTGAACAAGAATAGGTACAGTTCCAGTTTTAAGATATCTTCTTTTTGTATTTTCCCTTGCTTGACGGTAATGTTCCGAGATTACCGTCAGACGGTATTATACGGTATTAATTTTACATTTCACAGCTCATCCGGTATGGTAAAGCATGTACTGATGTTTTCCAGTAGAAATTTACAAATTACAACGAAACTTTTAGGTAATTTTTTTCGCTTTCACAAACTAATAAAAACTTTCCGGAAATTTTACGAAAATTATGGTCAACTTCTTTTGTAATTCGGACCCATACAAGGAACAGAGTACATTACAATGGATATTTCACAACCTGCATTTTATGGTGACATAGGGACACTTTGCTTGGTACTCGACCTATCTACAGCCTTGCAGAATTGCACTCTGACTGATTTTGACGACAGGACTCCATGACGGGACCTGTCCAATCCTCTTTAGATAAGACAGGACCCCGACCACCTGTCTTCTCTGAATTTCAGTCGGACTCCTCGGGTGATCACATGCATGAGCAGCTCGCTACAGCCGGTAGAGCAGGGACTGTGTTTCGCATGCCTCGTGTTTTAGCTCACCTGTCCATCGTCGTCCGTCGTCAGATTTTCAGATTAAACATATTTTATTGCGAAAAAGCAATAGGATTGGACACAAGTTATCCAACTTAGATCGTCCTCTCCGAAAAACATTATATAACAATAATTTACATGCATAGAATGAGTAAGGTATACAAGCTGATATAGTAATACGAAAAAAAAATTTCAATAAGTAATTTTACTAAAAGTTCATACCAATAAAGATTCTACATATAGGATATTCAAAGGTTGATAGGATATTCCGTCGTCCGGCGTAAATTATTAACATTTTTGACATCTCCTCTGCAACCACTACACAGAATTTCACGAAATCTTTCAGGAAGCAAGTCGTCTACCAAGGTTGTGTTTTTCGTGCCGATCCGTCAACAAATATGGCCGCCGAGGGCTCTGATTGGCTGACACATTTTCGACTTCTCCTCTGTAACAGAATTTCACGAAACCTTACAAGAAGCAAGTACTCAAGGTCTTCTACCATGTTTGTGTTTTTCGTGCCGATCCGTCAACAAATATGGCCGCCGAGGGCTCTGATTGGCTGAATCATTTTCAACTTCTCCTCTGCAACCACTGCACAGACTTTCGCAAAATCTTACAGGAAGCAAATACTCAAGGTACTCTACTAAGATTTTGTTTTTCGTGCCGATCTGTCAACAAATATGGATGCCGAGGGCTCTTATTGGCCGACGCATTTTTAACTCCTCCTCTGCAACCGCTGCACAGAATTTTACGAATGTCCTCTACCAATTTTGTGTTTGATGTTTCTATGTTGCGTGTTGGTGTTCCTTGACCCTTTTGCGTTTCTTTCTGTGTGACTATCCATTAGCATTATTTTAGAGCAGATAAATTTACAGTATGGACCAGACATGCACATTTCGGGTATCTAACCCTCGTCAGCGATCCTCAATCCAAACAATGCAAAACAACCAAAATCTGTTAAAATTATGTCCTAAATATACCGAAAGTCGTAGCAAGATGGCTGGGATATGATGCTATAGGACCCAGGTTTAGAATGATTTTCGTGGGAGAGGAAAATACTCAATTACCCCTTTGTACATGGAGAGGGAAATCCCACTCTCGTATCGTCCATGTATGGGATTTCCCTGTCCCTGTACAAAGGAGTGAAACATTCTTTAAACATCACTCACTTTGATATGACATCGGACAGTGCATGTTCTGTAGATTTTCTTTGCAGTGTAGAGCTCGTTAAAAAGTTCCCCGCGAGGGGTTTGGCAGTAAGTTTTTTTAGTGTCTTTCCCTGACATGGTCGCCATGGCACTTTCTATATATATGTTACCTCAGCCGGTGCATGTTTTGTGAGTGTAGTTTTCGTACATGAAGATCGAAGGCGGGTGCGGCTAGCCAGACAGGGGATGCTTACTCATCCCGGGCACCTGGTCCCACCTCTAGCTTGCTAAGGGTCCGTCGATGCTCAATTTAATGCTCTATTGTGGATGCTGTTGAGATTGTCTTCAGGATCTTCTTTAACTCATTTAAATTCTCGTGCATGAACATAGACGGCAGGTGCGGCAAGCCAAACAGGGGATGCTTATAATTCCAGGGCACCTGGTCCACCTCTAGCTTGCTAGGGGTCCGTCGATGCTCCATTTTTATTCTCTATTGTGAGTGCTGTAGAGATTGCTTTCAGGATCTTCTTATCTCAAGGAAAATTTAATAGTTATCTGTCTCATATAGGAGAAATATAATATTACATGTATAATATAACCAATCCTATCATTCCTGATGCTTTCTGTCCTCTCTTTGTTTCAAATTTCTCAGAAACTACTTAAAGAGAAGGTTCTGGCACAATGATGCTATTCAATTTGAAGACGTTAAACAATACAGCGATGAGTTAAAACACTTCAACATCTTGTTGTCCAAAATGGTAATATAAAGTTCGATTAAAAGCATCCCCAAACATTTAATTTATCGGTCATGACATTTTCTTAACAAAGAAACGAAAGGTGTTGGTACATGTAGCGAGCAGTAGGTGTTAACTTTTCCCAGCATTACTCGCGTCTCCATCGATGGTCATGATGATTATTGGCAAAATTGTTTAGTTTCGTTTTGTATTTTTCAAGATGCATACATTTTTGATAACGATTTATGAATTTTGATTTTGGCTTTTCACTCATTGACGAACTCTGTTACTTTAGACATAGATCATGAGTCTTATGTTCAACGTTTGCTGTGGGTGCTGCAACCAGGTGTTGTTGGAGAACCCCTCCTTTGTTTTAAACCCATTCACTCACTAACTTTATTCTAACAGACGGACAACCACACTTATATCCTCGTCTAATGATAATGACCCTAACCATGTTAAACGTCTTCAAATTCAATAGCATCATTTAAGAACAGATAAATTTGCAGCATGGACCAGACATGCACGTTTCGGGTACTTAACCCTCGTCAGTGATCCCAATCCAAATAATGTAATCTTTCATCACTGAAAATTAATGAGCTACAGGTTTTTTTTTCCAAAAAAGGTATGCCTTTTGATATTTGTGTTTGGGATCTGGTATCGGCTTTCATGTTTGACTTTTATACACTGATATTGAAACAAATCGTCAAATCGACAAATCAAAAATTGGTAATTCCAAAAGTTTTCATTTTCTGTTCATATTCATTTCTCATTCATTTTGAATCTCATGCTTAATTCTGACTCGTTTGATATATTATAAACAAGTCTACAATACATAAATTTAACGCTATAAATATTTTTAAAAATCGATTATCACAGTTCTTTTCTTTTTAAAGTGACTTCTTTGTTTCAAGTCCTATTTCAATCCCAAAATATACTGAAATGACAGTCTTATAGAGGCCTTTTCCAAAATATTAACTTATATTTGTGAAGTTTTGTCGAGACATTTAATCAGTGCAAGTATCATGCCTCCTTTCCTGAAAATTCCCCAATGACACTGTCGTGAACTGTTGGTACATCAAAGTAACGAAATGATGAACCCTCAACTTAGTCGTGGGCCTGCCGTACTTTGGTACAAACCTTCCGAAATATTTAATTTCCTCTTTCTTACGGGGTCTTGCTCATTGGTTTCACACGATTGTTCACATACTCCAGTCTAAATGGATGTTGAATCGTTGTCTAAAGGAAAAGAAGGGGATCTCCAAGGGGACTCAGTTGAAGCACCCACATTTTGATTTTCATTTTATTCCATAAAAAAAGATGAAGATCCTGACAACAATCTCAACGGCAATCACAATAGAGCATGGACGCATTTGACGGACCCCTAGTAAGCTAGAGGTGGGACCAGATGCCCACGATTAGTAAACATCCCGTTTGGCTAGCCGTAGCCGCCGTCGATGTTCACGCACGAAAATGAAAACAATATCTACAAAACAGGCATTGTCTGAGCTTATGTCTATAAAGAAAATGCTATGGCGATTAGGTAAGGAAAAACATTTAAAATACTTACTGTTAAAGCCCTCGCGGGGAACATTTTTACGAAAAATGCAAAGGGCACGGTTAAGGGCATAAATGTTAAACTCAGTTCATAAAAGTAACGCGCAAGATAGTGGTCGAAATGAAAAAGAAATTTTAATCTGTTTCTGTAGAGAAATCTCAATATATAGTAAAGGGAGGAATGAACATACGTTCCTTCAATATTTGCATTCTAACTTAATGATAAGGTACATTAACTTGCCGTTTCATCGAAAAATATCATCGAAATTCAAGGAGGTTAACATCTTAGCACAACCCCTCCAATATTTTGAACAAATATATTATTTGGATATGCTACTGAATCGACCCTACAGGAATTTTGGAGCCGCGCACTCTCTGTAAAGTAAATGCAGAAATTTAAATTCTAAAAATAACACAAGAGGGCGCTAGTGAAATTAATTGGGACTGTTTATGAAAAGCACTTTGGCTGGAAGCATCACTGATGAGATTTTAATATTCGAAACACGTGTCTGGTGCATGAAAATTGGTTTGAAATTTTCTTCAAGAAGGTACAGAGTTGGAACCCTTCCGCATTATTAAGACCCCATATGGCCCTATTGTTTCCTAAGGAATTCAGATCGTGAAATTTAAACAGCTGTGTCCAAGATCGGTTTTATAAGTCCTTCACGACTTTTACATCTATGTCTAAGTTACAGTTATGAAATTGAAATGAAGAAAGACATTCTAATTTTCGTATAATAATTGATTTTAATTGCCGAAATCTCAATCCAAACTGTCTCTGAAGAGAAGTATTTTTATGAGGTTGCCGGTTCTCCTCCTCATTTTTGTCTGCTAAAACCGAGATATGTGAATGAATATTACAGAGGTTATCTCCCTTGCCACTGTTAAAACAGTCTAAATACAAGGTATGCAAATTTGCTTTGTCTATTTATTGTCTTCAGTATAGGAAAATTAAAATAATGTACATTACCGGATTCTACCAGCTCTTTCCCGCAAAAGTAAACAAATGAGACAATTTGTAATAGGAAGTGAATGCAAACGCTTATTTTATACGAAGAAGTGCTAAAGCCACCGAATTACTTTTATTGAACGTTTGTGTTCGAGTTTTGTTTACACTCACAGTATACTTAGTGGTCATTGAAAAGCGTAATTGTGTTTCTATTTCTTAAAACGTCATGGATTAAAATCTAACAGGTGACTGCTTACTTCTTTAAAAATCTAATATCATCCGGTATTTTTGGCAAACAGTTGTTGAGCCAACATGGAGTAATATAAATTGGGTATCTATATACTTGTATAACACGGTACTTGACCCATCTGTAGTTTGCTACAGCTCCAACAGTACACAATAACCAATTGGAGGGGACTTTTTAATAAGTTTTATGTAAATCTCGCCAATACATAGTGTGCTCAGATTCCTTGTAGTGTTTAAAATTATGAATTGGCTTCAGCCAGCAGAGAATAGTTGATCGATCAGTGCTTCCCGTATCCTTAATGTTAAACGTCTTCAAATTCAATAGCATCATTTAAGAGCAGATAAATTTTCAGCATGGACTAGACATGCACGTTTCGGGTATTTAACCCTCGTCAGTGATCCTCAATCTAAACAATGTAATATTGCCAAAGACTACGAAAATTATTATGTACAAAAATTTACCGAAAGACGTAGCAGGATGGCTGGGATATAATGCTACTAATTTTGTATGCTACTAGATGTTTTTATTTCTTAGTGACCGAGTGACCGAATGCAGATGGCCGTACTAAGTCGGCACCGGTTGACCATTGGTCTCGTTGGTTTATGTGAAGTCCTTTGTGTTTGATGTTTCTGTGTTGTGCGTTGACGTTCCTTGTCCCTTATGCGTCTCTTTCTGTGCTTGTATGCTTTGTGCTTTTGCATTGGGTATTTTTGGGTTTTGCTGTGGGTGCTGCAACCTGGTGTTGTTGGAGATCCCCTCCTCTGTTTTAGTCTTACGACTTTCCCGCTTTAATGGTGTATTTTGAAAACATATTATTTTTTATTCTTTTTTCTTTTTGTCTCGATTATGAAGTAATCTATTGTTTTAATCGCTGTTATGAATTCATTTTCCCTGGAAAATGAACTGCTGCAGCATGCTAGCTTTATAATTTGATTCATTCCGGTTTTATCGTTAGTTCCGCCTTCTGATTTGGTGAAATTTGAGTCGTGTTAACAAGTAAGATTTCTTGGGATATCTAAGGGGATTAATACACAATCAGCAATGTGCATAAGGTACAAGAACATCATGATTACCAGAAGTTGTTAAGTGAACTTAATACACTACTTGTGCATCGAAGCTTACTGACCTACACTTAAGGCTCGCTATTTCCGTTTGTGAATGAATAAGTTATCTATTTAACTGAATATTGTGAATTGAGTTGGAATTCTGCCGTGTACATTTTCATCTTTTCAATCCTCAATAAACTATGTAACAGAATTGAAACATGCACATTATTTATATGAAATAAAAAATAATGTTTCATACACACTACAAATGTTATTATTATAATATATGAACATGGTTATTATATGAATTGTGCTGAAACAAAACCCGAATTTTACTATGGGTGAATGTCCTTAATCCCATGTCATTTTCAGCTGGCCGGTCAAGGCACGTTTTAAACGAAGAGAGCATTGCAAAATTTTCAACACGGATGAAGGGAAAGAAGATACCTGCAGACAAGAGAGACTCGTTATATTGCCTTTAATTTTGCGGTTTGTGTTCAGAAATCTACGACGTCAAAGATTGTGTTTTTTGAAGTATGAAACTTGTTAATTTTCTACATGTGCATTTTACTTTTTCTCAAATCTTCTTTTAGATCCCGTTATGTTACATGTAGAGAAAATTAAAGTATTGATATTACTTTGTGCTCAGTTCAATCTTGAATTTTATACCCACTTTAGAAAGAGCTCTGATGTGCCGCGTTTGAAGGTTTCAGTTCAGATATTTCTGGCAACATAGTTCGGCATTTAATTTTTGCCTATTCCATGTAGCTTGTTGTTAGAATCCCAAACTATTTTTTTTTTCAAGTTCAATAGGAGGATGCAAAAGAGATGGAATGTTTTAGCAATTATTAAACTAGGTTTTTGTTTGTTTGCTTTTGTTCCTGTTTTATCCTGATTTTGTATGCCTTTGCTTTCTGATTTTCTGATTTATCGATTTTGTGTTGTATACAAGGATATGGTCATTATCCATATTTGTCATTGATTCAACTATTCTCTGAAAATCAATATGTATGGTCAGATTATTAATCATTTGAAAAATTTTAGGAGGTACAAAAAAAAAAACCAAAGACTATGAAACTTTAACATACAAACATTAATGTGTTTAATATAATTTTGCAAATAAATATCTAACTCTAATGAATTTTCTCTCAATAAATTTACTACGAGTCATCTTGTTAATTTCCTTCATTGAGGTCACGTTGACTTCCGATCATCTTCTATCCTTTCAATTTTGTAATGTTTATTTCCATTGACAGACAGAGCGTCCAACTTCAAACAGGGCTGTCAATTTCTTCAAAATGGTAATTTCGCCCCATATCATTTTTATCTTGCCTTAACTTATAAATTTTTGGTGGATGATTTTTCATGAGATTCATATGATTTAGTGATCCATTAGCGTTGGAAGATTTTCTTTGCATCAATTTCGCTTTGTCGTCTGCCGGCATGACGTAATTCATGCACGTGACTGATTTCGAGCGCGGGATTCCAGGTCCATTATATCTAGATGACATCATAGGCCTCGGATTTTCAAAATGTAAATTGTTGACATGTTCTTTGTTAATCGCAGCACGCCGTTCTATTTGGACAACAATCAGTCGATATAATAACAATAAAATAACAAGAGTATTCTTTGAAGTGAAAAACATATTGGTGTAGCTTAGAACATGAAATTTGAAAATCAGCAGCAGACGAAGAACCAGGAACGGTAGATCCTGAAGTAGAATTGATATCAATATCCCGTATACATCAGATGCACAGCACCCGTCACTCTCTGCTGTGTAATTGTATTGTCTTGTTAACAGGCCAGATTGATCTCGTCTGGCGCGAGAAGCCGTGAGAACTAGAGTGAACTGGATGAGACTAAATGACCATAATCCAAGAATTATTATGCATAACAGTCTGTTGTACCGTACCTGTAAAAGAATCACAGTAAAGCACATGATTCGGAATATTATCGAATGCAAATTGTGTTCGTTTATACATTATGAAACTAATTGAATAATACATGTCTGGGATATAAATCGTCATCTGGCAGCAAAACTCGTTGTTTTGCTTCGTTGTTGCTTTTTTAAGGGATAGGGATAATTTTTCCCGGTGCCCGGCGTCCGCCTGTCCGTTCGTCCGTCGTCTGGTTTTGTTTTTGAATAAGCAATTTCAGAACATTTCAGACTTAAGTTACCATGCATATAAGTATTTCCTCATGCAAATGGAAAACTGATGAAAAAAAAATCTTGCTAAGAAGGCTGTTCTTGGCAGCAGAGTTTGACACTTTGTTTTCCTTTTTGAATAAAGTAGTTCATACCTCTTCTTCCTTAAATGCCTCAAAGAACTCCACAATGTCAGCGGCCGTCCCTATATATACCAGTAATAACTGTGAGAGTTGGTCGTGGGTCAGCTTACCCTTAGGTAGGATCCAGCGACCTAGGATCAACAACAGTAAGAGGAGCTGTTCTAACGTCCTGATCCACTGGTCTGGTGATAACTTTATAGGAAGTCGAATCTCCAAGTTGACCTGGATAAGATAAGGTGAAATATCAAATATCAGTTTCTTGTCAAGAACAGAATTTAATATACTCAACGTCCAGGAATATTACCATAGCAATGTCTTTGTTTATGTTTCATGACTTCTTGCTATATCCTCATTAAAATGCTACATGCAATACATGTACCATATTGAAATTTCAAATAAATAGTGTTTATAATAATGTCAATCTTTCTTGTATACTTTTACATGTTATTTTCTGCGAGTTAAACTGCAACAGACCCCCATAATCAATGGACATTCAATACCTTGTAAAAATCAATATCAAATAAATTAGGTAGACAGCTTGCAAAATGAGAACAGTAAGCATCGTATGCTTGTTAGCAACACCCGTCACCTTGAGAGAACAGAAAAGGTCAAGTCCGGTGAATATGTCGATTTTTGTGTTTCGGTTTCATTGCTTTTATTTCATTGGAGCTTGCTGTGATAGAGTGTTTAACGTCTTCAAAGTCAATAGATTCATTTAAGAACAGATATATTGCCAGCATGGACCACACGTGCAAGTTTCGGGTACTTAAACCTCGTCAGTGATCCTCAATCATAACAATGAAATATGGCCAAAGAGTGGGAAAGTTATTATGTCAAAAATGTACCGAAATACATAGCAGGATGGCTGGGATATGGTGCTATAGGACCCGATTTTCTTAATTTCTGTAGAAAGTCAAACCAAAAGAACGTCAACATGACGAGTACCTTCCGCTTGTTATCTTAAGCACTTCAAAATTCACTGTACAAGAACACAACGTATAAATCACACATTGCAAATACAAGTATTCGTAAAAAGGACGTACCCCTAAAACGTAAACCTTGCCTAGGTCTGCCCTCAGAAAGACAGTACCTGTACTCGTATAAATGTACGTACCCCTAAAACCTTGCCTAGGTCTGCCCTCAGACAGAGGTATAAATGTACGTACCCCTAAAACCTTGCCTGGGTCTGCACTCAGATAGACGTATAAATGTAACAACCCCTAAAACCTTGCCTAGGTCTGCCCTCAGATTGACGTATAAATGTATGTACCCCTAAAACCTGCCTAGGTCTGCCCTCAGATAGATAGGTACGTACCCCTAAAACCTTGCCTAGGTCTGCACTCAGATAGACGTATAAATGTACCTACCCCTAAAACCTTGCCTAGGTCTACCCTCAGATAGACGTATAAATGTACGTACCCCTAAAACCTTGCCTAGGTCTGCCCTCAGATAATCTAGGGTTTCATTGTACTGATGTAAGGTTGTTGTTTTGTTGGCTGGATTCATAAAATTTATCCTCTTCTCCATCTCGTGTAGCTCCAGGAACCATATTGCTGGGACAGTACTCGCTAGGTATATAAACACACTCGGGCAGAACCTTAAAGTAAAATATGTACGGTTTACGTTTTAGATTTCTTGGAAAAAATATATCAAAGATGAAGATCCCTTTCAGGGCTATTTGCAAAGGTAATTGAGTGCGCTGGGACAAAACATATAATCAATCGCTGTTATACATAAAATGGGACTACGTTCATGAATTCGTCACCATGAACCCATCAACAGTTGTGTATCTGCACTGCACACTCATCAAATCCACTATGACCAAGTGGCCCTATGACGGACACTGTCTGAATCTGGACTAACTTCTCGGCTGATTGAACATGAGGTAGTTTCAGTAAGGTGATTTGTTTTCATATGCCCACTTTTTTAAATGAATTTACAATTTTGCTTTACACATGATCCACGAGTTTTGATGATTTTCTAAAGGGGGGATGTCTATTTCTTCTTACAGTGGTATTTTTGTGTGTTTATTCAGGAACAATGTGCCTTTGGATATGTTTGGGTATTTGTATAAGTATAAGGGGGTCATACGCCAGTAATTTCTCCTTTGCTGTGGATTGAGAATTTGTCTGTCCACAGTTTACTCTAGATGCTTTTAGTAAAGGTATCCTTTTAAGACATTGTAGTAACTGTTACAATTGACATGGTGACTTTACTTGTTTTGTTTTTTTTTTCTTTAAGATTTTGATATTTTCATCAGGATCTTCTTTAACTCGTTTAACATGTAAAATGCAAAAGCAATCATTACCGATACATTTTATACTTTGTCCTTCATTTATTCTTTAAACAAATAAAGAAAATAATATACCGCAAGTATGCACAGAAGGTTGTCTATTCTTGAATCTGAGAGTCATAATATTCAATACGCCTTTAAGCTTTACACAGACGGCGCTTTCATTCATGTCTCCTCGGCATTGGTATTCACCTTTCATTTCTTTATCAAGCATTAACATTTGGATTTTATGAGACTTTGTTATTTGATTTCGTTTGATTGAACCTGCAGGTAATAAAGATTAACCTCTCTGTTCTACCATTACTCTCCGCAGCTCATGTTTAATAATAAAACAATAATCTTCTGAACTATAAAGGAGCTCTATTGAATCTGTGAACAACAATTATTATGCTATTTGATATTCGTTATTGGCGAATCCAGTCTTTTAACAAGAAGGGGGAGGGTTATGATTTTCAAAAATATTTTATAAAAAGGGCATTCTCTGCGTACATTTGTATATATGAATCTAGTTATTCAAAAAATATGGAAGTGTTCCAACTCTTTACCTTCTTAAAGAAAATGTCAAACCAGATTAAATGCACCAGACACGTGTTTCAGAAGCCTATCCAAAGAAAAGATAAAATAGTCATAGAAGGGGGACAACTCGATCAATAAAAGCTTTATCATGTACAAACACAACGTCCAACTTAATTACTTTGTAAGTTAAGAAGAACAAATTTTTGCATGCAATCATGACAAACCTCGAATTTCCTCGGAGAGAAAAAAATGGGACTAATTTGAAAAAGAACGTAGAGCAAAAACCCCAAAATATGAATTCAAAATTCGTTATCATTCGTCATACAAAATCATTAAGAATTCAAAACCAAAATTGAACAAAACAACTAATAACATTCTGCAAAGGATGGGAAAATGTTAATCGCCATTGCACATAATGGCAAATATAGACAATGACCATATCCCTGTACACAGCACAAAATCGACAATTCAGAAAATCAGAAACCGAAGGCATACAAAATCAGGATAAAACAGGAACTAAAGCAAACAAACAAAAACCTCCACCATATGGAAAGAAGCGAACTCCCGATATGGAAGTCAGACCAGATGCCCAGGCAGAGTAAGCATCTCCTGCTTGCATGTAACACCCGCCGCTTCAATTCGGTAGAACTGTCACACCCGGTTACTTCCATTTCGGAAGACATAGAGTACAATATTTGGTTGGATTGTTCAAATGGTCTATGACAGAATATCACCGACCATTCTGGAGAGTAGGACATCACAGTGTATAACGAGTTCCCCATATCGACCATAGAACTTCCTCAGTGACAATGTTAGTTTGGTCACAAACATATCCCTGACTGAGAAGCTTATCTGAAAGACGCCTAGCTCTCAGAACAAAATCCGTATATTTGGTACTTGCTCTGGCATAGCGTATCTACTGAGATATGAACACGCCATAAGCAGGCGATGAAGGGATGTTGCAACTCAGAAAAGGAAAGTTTGTAATGCTAAATTTGAAGACGTCACGTTTGTCATAGAGTGAGGTGTTCATGTGACCATCAGTGTCGTAGGTCAACATTATGTCCAAATAGGATACCGAATTATTTGCCTGTGTAGTTTCTTTGACTTCAAGCTCCGCAGGATAGATACTGCTCAGGTATTCCGCGAATTTTGTATTATTGATGGACAACACATTGTCTATGTATCTGTAAGTGAAGTTGAAGTCAGAAGCTAAGTATCTTTTCCCTTCAGAGACCAAAGATTGAATGAATTAACCTTCGTACGAGTAAATGAAAATGTCGGCAAGGGGTGGGGCACAATTGGTACTCATTGGAATTCCGACAATTTGCTGGAGGACCTTTCCTCCAACCACCACAAAAATGTTGTCGATCAGAAAGTTTAACATCTGAATAATATCAGTTTCAGTGTACTTATTTTCAGAATCAAACTTTTCTTTTACGAAGTAGGTTTTGTCATAGTTAACAACAAGAAATTTGTATTTGCAACTACCGTTCTTACTTTTAAACGCATTACCAAGCTGTTTCACATAGACTTGCTCAAGTCCTCATATCAAATAACGTTTTGTAAAGAAAATTGCAATTATTAATAAAAATTTTCAAGTAGAAATGAAATGCCTCTTTAAAAATGTGAACAGTGAGCAACAGAGAAGAAGAATTTTGCTTGCTGGTAAAGAGAAATGAAATATGATTTAATGAATTTGATTTTAAAATTAATTTGATATAGGACTTGAACAAGTCTATGTTTCACATTTTATCTGAAAATCTACATGTACAATTTCTAATGGATATGATCAAAAAACAGAAAATGGCCCTGACACTAATTTATGACATACGGACGATCAGACGGACAGGCAACAAGAAGAGCAAAGGGAAAACGTACAGTTGCAGCATCATAGATGGGGATTTACTATCCGAAACACGTGTATGGTGCATTAAAATAGCTGATTTTCCAATTAACTTGTGACACAGTCAAACACCAGACATCACAAAATTTCGTGATATCTTCATTGTACCGTCAAAATGAAAAGCATGACAACACATCAAGATGCTTCAAGAACGTTCTATCTGATTTGACGTCACAAATGAAATTTTTGCCCAATGATGTGATTTCTTGTGTCTGTGTGTATAAAATCAAGGTGAGGAGCGGTCATATATTTTTATCTGGGAAATGGATTATCTGTTTGAAATTTTCTTCAAGAAGGTACAGAGTTGGATCATTTCCGTGTTATTTATTTGACGCCTTCTCCAGGCGGAAGAATAAATTTGAAGATTCGTCAATTGCGACTGATTTAAGGGGTACATTGTACCATACCCTCGTCCAATGGGTTTTCTACCAGTCTGTATTCTCTCAATCTTGATTATTATAACGTGCAAGTTCGTTTCCTCAAGAGGCCTTAATTTTCATTATGTCTAATTCGTATTAAAAAAAAGGACCATATGATTCAATTATACCAGGATAAATCATTCAACGACAGATCTGTTTGAAGTCTGTCTGTGACGGGTAGGACGAACAAACATTTTGTTGTATTGTCCAATAACAAATTAATAATCAATTTTCTTCCTATCATATAAATGTCAAAATTTGTATGCATTCTGTCTCAATCAAAGAGTATATAAATTAGTGAAATTGTGTTTGAGTGTTTTCTTTCTTTCATGGTGTTTGAAAATGATGTTGGAGTTGGAAGTCATTGCCGTTGCATGTAAATGCATTTCAGGACATCACGCTATATACGTGTCCCTTAGTTGTGTGCAAGTTGCTTTTTGTTTGCTTTTTGTTTACCATATTACATATTCCTTCGAGCTTAACCATAGAATGATTTCAATAAAGGATATAGTTTTTTTTTAAATTGCTACAATAATTTCGGATAATTTTCGTCATTATGTAACTGTCCCCAGAATAAGCGAGTTTAGTTGGGTATCGTATGACCTTTATAACATGTAATACGTGTAACTTCGTCGCAGACCAATCGCCTATTACTAGTAAAGCTCTAAAAGACCTAGTTTTGTTGTTTAAAACCTTTGCTTTTACTTTCAACCTTTACCTTACTTCAGGAGAACTTTGGATTTGGTCAAATATACATTTCCTGTGGTTTTAATAGTGCTTTCAAATTCTATTCTTGGTAGAATCAAATTAGTCCTATTTCCGACATTGTGACTTGTGTGCTTCGTATTTTACCTTCTTATATAAATATATTCTATACGGATTGGGCATTTCTTTTCTAATATAATAAATCATTCTGCAAGGTTTTGGAAAATTGTTTCATTTTAATTCTAGGGTGTCTGTACTTTCTTTTCAATTAAATGCAGCATCTTGACAGCAATGCTTCATTAAGGGCGACCCTTATCCTTCCTAGAAGTGAAGTCTTTTATAGAAGAATTCGTTACCATTATGACAATGCTGTATAGAAATTATTAAGCCAAGAAACGATCATCCGATGTGAAGTTTAATGATAAAATTCTTTGCTTCTTTACATCGTACATGTATTACCCTAGATCTATCCTGCTTTAACACAGCTTCGATTGTTTTCGATTGACAACATTTTTGTGGTGTTCGGAGGATCTATATTCCGGGAAATAGTTGGCATCCCTATCGGCACGAATTGCGCCCCACTGCTTGTGAACTTATTTCTATATTTATACGAAACTGACTTGATGCAGAACTTGCTTTTGACTGGGTGAAAGTACCTCGCATCTTAGTTCAATTTTACCTTCAGATACATAGATGACGTGTTGTCCGTCAATAATACTAAATTTGCATGAAATTTGAAACAACCGAGAACGACAAATCCGCTTCGTACTTCTCCGCGATAGGTTTGACAGTAAGTGCTTTAAATACTTTTCCCTGATGTCGTCATCATAATACTTTCGATATAGACAAAACCTCGGACATTGCACGTTTTGTAGATATTGTTTTCGCTTTCGTTTGCGAACATCGATGGCGGGTGCGGCTAGCCAAACAGGGGATGCTTACTCCTCTCGGGCACCTGGTCCCACCTCTAGCTTGCTAGGGGTCCGTCGATGCTCAGTTTGGTGCTCTATTATTAGTGCTGTTGAGTATACTTCAATCTTTCGACACAAACGGCTATTTGAACACATCACTGTATAACAAGTTTGGTGATATCAGCTTCCACATAACTATGTTCCCTTTCATGAGAAGCAACATTCCTTCTTCTCCTGTTTATGGTGTGTTTGTTTTTCAGGTGATATGGTATGTCAGGCCGCCATGTTCCAAATATGAAAATTTCATCGCTAGAGCCAGAAGGCTTGCAAGAAAGCTACTTGTTCAGGGTTATAATACACAACGACTGAACTCATCACTGAGGAAGTTCTTCGATCATATCCCTTTTTCCAGAATGATCCAGTGACAATCTAGATTGCGATTGAATGGCGGCTGTAATCATCACCAAACGAGAAATATTTAACTGATATGTGCACCGATGTGTACATCGAGAAAATCACCGAATTTGTCAAGTTTTCATTGAGCTGTTGCGACGGGTGTTGCATGCAATCAGGTGACGCTGACTCTCCCCGGGCACCTGGTCTCCCTTCGGAATGTTATTTATTCCGAGGTTCGTAACCGTTCCAATGAAAACGCTAATGATTTTGCCTTGATTCTCGACTTTAGGGCTCAATAACTGACAGGTACTTCTTTGTATATTCGATAATACGCAACTTCTCGCTTCTCTACGCTGTTTTGCTTCTGTGACAAATATGGATAATGACCATATCCCTGTATTTTAATTTTGCACCTTCAGTACTCAAACAAGTACTCTAGTATGCACAAAGCTTTTTTCAATATGACATTGATTATTGGAGTTTCGTTGTATTCATACCTCCGCACCTTACAATAATTGTACATAGACACATCGCTTGACACCCCCCCCCCCCCCCTTTGGCGAAAGCAAAAGACATTTGATCTACGTGTCCGTTTATCAGAAACGATTCTTGAATGGTACGTGACATTTTTTGCTTTCATATTTCATAATACATTGTGCGCCTTGTTACAAGAACTTTCTTTTGATACATACCATATTTGACCTTGGGACCTTGTTCAAGGAGTTTGACCTCTTTTGACAAACACTTATAAGTCAGAGATAACGAATCTCCGACTTTGAATTCTAATAATTACAATGTAAGTGAAATAATATATCATCCAAAGATATTTGAATCAATTTGAGTTTAATAGTATTGTGATTGTATTTTTTTTCATTTACCTATGGGCTTAACAAAAACAATACTACAATGTTTCTCAAATTATATTGTTTTGTTAAGCTACTAAGAGAAAAAAAAATGAAAATAATAGTTGTATTGGGCTAAAAATTATCTGAAACATTAAGTTATTCGCTTTCATTTTTTTTTTGTAACTACGGCATATCAAATGAAATTTTATATCCTCTTTTGAACCACCACCCTGCCCAGAAACTAAGATTCCTCCTTCATATCTTATCTTTATATTTATTATATTTTATAACTCACCATTTCCATTCCTTCCCCTGCCGTTTCACTAGAGTGACTGTGGTCTCTATCAACAAAATCCCCAGGGCTGTAGAAAGGTACCACACCCTATAGTCCTTGGTTACGTAAAACAAGCGCCATATTGAAACTAGTCCATGGGTGGCAAAGAGAAGACGAACCGATATGGCGCGAAACACCGTAAGGCTGCCCATCGAATTGACTTCTAAGACTTCAAAGAATCAACTCCATTCTAAAAATTAAAACACACAACTTGAGTCTGGAAAATAAATGATGAGCTGAGGTACAATCCAGAATGAGCCTTCGCGAACAAATAAAGAACTTTACAGCGGCAGCAGCAGCGCGTGTTTATTGCACTAAGGAAATTATAAATGTAAATTGGTTGATTACGTGTTATTTTGTTCTTTTTTTATGTTAATAAAAGAAAAGTTACATTTTTAGATTATGTTTGTTATGAATGAAAAATACATTTTACTTTTTTGAAATAGAGAAAATATACTTCTATCACAACCTGCGTATCCACGTCGACCTTTAAATCCGGGGGAATAGAAACAATATACCGGTACATAAAATATCTATTTGAAAAAAAAAAACAAAACAAAACGCGAAGCACCTTTCTTGATGTATCATGCAGTTGCCTAAATTCAAATTTTATTGATAATTGATAGTTTGAAATGCTACGTAATTGTCATGGATTGAATTCTGACAATTCATACAGTGTATATCCCATGTAAACAGACAAGACTGAGCACCATATCGCAAGCTATAAAGGCGTTCATCTACACATGAAAGATAATATCATTTATCAAAAATCTATGAAGCTTACTCACACTAAATATGCAGTGATTCCTAACTTCAGCTTTATGGTAATATTGAGTGCACCGGCATCGGTCTGTATATACATGTATTATATGTAACAGTTACATAACATAATTGCTGTTTATCTCATATCAACAATTAGTTATTCCCAGAATGCACTAACGAACATTGTTTTAACTTTGATTGATGGGATGGTAAGATTCTAAAGTTGATGGTGTCGTGCATTCATAATTTTAGATAAAAGGATATGATTCGATTGATCGTGATTATTTTTTCCATCGCTGTTGTGTAGGTAAACAAAAAACAAAACGTTTTGTTAATAGCGTGTCCCACATTTTTGAATATGGTGTCATGTTTTGAAAATGATGTAGGCGTGCAAAACATGTGATTGCCATCTGGAAAAAAAGAAGAATATTGTAGAAAATCATGAAATTTATGTTTCCGGTATGTAGATGTATGAAGTTTAAGTACATGTCGGTAGTTCGTCAAGTATAATTATTAAATGATCGGGAATTATTCATGTTATTGCCGATTTTGCTTATTTCTGATTGGTCGAGACGCCGTCTGATAGAGCGTACCTGAGAGTGAATTGACCGCTAACGCTCGAAAGAGGTCTATTCGGGATTCAGTAACGTAATAATAACTAGCAAGTGCTTTCATTTTTGTAGTGTTAGATATCATTATAATGGAATGTTTAAAAAAAGATCCTGATGATTTAATAAAGCAGTTATTGACTTTTGATTTCGGTCTACTCGTGACTATGCAGACCTGGTCAGGCATAGGTTAACCTCGGCCTTCGGCCTAGGTCAACCGATACCTGACAAGGTTTGTATAGTCACGAGTAGACCTCATCAAAAGTCAATAATTGTATAGTGTAGGAATGTTACTCTTGCTCGCACATTACGAATGCAAAATTGTAAAAATGGCAAAGTGAATCAGTCAACAAATATGTAAAAATGGCAAAGTGAATCAGTCAATAAATATGTTAAAGACCAAGTATATGTAAGTCAACATTAAAGTGATAATGTCAATATGGAAGTAATGATTTGTCAACCTGCAAATAAAGATATGGCAATATGCAAGTTAACTAAATGTATATCAACATGCAACTAAAGGTATATCAACACGTTGAGAGAATTGTTAAAAACGGGTCCCAAAGACAGAGACAGTAAATCCTCACTGGCGTAGGACAAGGGGGGCAGGGGGGGGGCACGTGCCCCCCCCCCCCCCACTTTTGAAAGTGGGGGGGCATAAGTATGTTTGTGCCCCCCACTTTTTGACGTAATTTTTGGTCATACAGATATAAAAAGGAACTGCAAAATACCTTTAACTCAAACTATATAGAATATCATTACATGTATATGTTAATGATAGAGGACACAGACAGTATTTTCTGATTAGTCAATATTTTACTTAAAAAAATTCCTGGCTCGCTACCGCTCGCCAGCCATTTATTCATGTACTTAAAATTTAGAATTGCACCAGAAATGTTAAAATTTGTGCATACAGAACATGAAAACCCAATATTTATTTTTTAATCTCTTCCTCCCCCCCCCCCCCCCCCCCGTCCCCCCCCCCCTTTTTTTTTTGCTTGTTAGAAATTTTGGGATGTTGTGCCCCTCCACTTTTTCAAGCAGAGCTACGCCATTGATCCTTTACATGGACCCTGATGTTATCACAGAGCTAACCTATCTCCAAGAGAATTATGGCATCACACCAGCAGAGAAAGCCTCAATTAATTACACATTTACATTTTGTACTTGCAAAAAGTACTATTTCAACAGCCTTTATATAGAGTTGGGTTTTATATTAGACACCTGGAAATCCCACTTACACACCAATAAACCTTTCTGCCTCTGAAATAATAGATAATCACAAATCGGCTGTCGCTTCCTTTTGCTTTGACACAAAAACTTTTGATTTAGATTTACCACACTTATACTGCATACCTAAAATGCATAAGATCCTTACAAACAACGTTTCATCGCTGGTTCCTAAAATGAGTTAAAGAAGATCCTGACAATAATCTCAACAACACTCACAATAGAGCACCAAATTGAGCATTGACGGACCCCTAGCAAGCCAGAGGTGGGACCAGGTGCCCGGGAGGAGAAAGCATCCCCTGTTGGCCAGCCGCACCCGCCGTCAGTGTTCTACCAAATCTGTATCGATCTTAATCACAAAAGTTTTATCTGAAATCAAATCTGGACTTTGTTCGATAGTAAATTCCCGAAGTGGTATTATCCAGATGTGGATTTTAAAGAATTCGAAGGAACTTTTAGAACATCTGAATTCCACTCATTTCAACAGTCCATTCGATCAAAGCCTTTGATTTTTCGGCACTTTACACTACAATTCCACATTCTAAATTGAAAGAAAGACTCGCAATTATAAGTACAAGTAATTATAAGTAATGCGTTTACAAGCATGAACGGCAATCACAAATATAAATTTATTGTTTTTAACTATGACAAAACCTACTTTGTAAAAGAAAATTCCGATTCTAAAAATAATTACACTGAAACAGATATTATTCATGTGTTAAAAATGAGTTAAAGAAGATCCTGACGAAAATCTCAACAGCACTCACAATAGAGCACAAAATTAAGCATCGACGGACCCCTAGCGAGCTAGAGGTGGGACCAGGTGCCCGGGAGGAGTAAGCATCCCCTGTTGGCTAGCCGCACCCGCCGTCGATGTTTCAGCACAAAAATGAAAACAATATATAAAATTCATGCACTGTCTATATAAAAAGTGCTATAGCGACAATGTCAGGGAAATATACTCAAAACACTTATTGTCAATCCCTCGCGGGGAACTTTTTTTACGAGCTCCACACGGCAAAGGGCATAAGTGTGACACAAATGAGTTAAAGAAGATCCTGACGAAAATCTCAACAGCACTCACAATAGAGCACAAAATTAAACTTCCTGATCGACAACATTTTTGTGGTGTTTGGAGGAAAGGTACCGGTCAGAATTCCAATCCGAACCAATCGTGCCCACTCCTTACAGACATTTTTTTTTACTCGTACGTAGCTGAATTCAATAAATTTTTGGTCTCTGAAGGTAAAAGATACTTAGATTCTGACTTTAACTTCACTTACAGGTATATAGACGATGTGCTGTCCGTCGACAATCCAAAATTCGCGGAATGCATTAGTAGAATCTATCCGTCGAAGCTAGAAGTCAACGAAACTACAGAGACAAATAATTCAACATCCTATTTGGACATAATGCTGTCCTACGACACTGATGGTCACATGAACACCTCACTCTATGACAAACGTGTTGACTTCAGTTTCAGCATCACACACTTTCCTTTTCTGAGTAGCAGCATCCCTTCATCGCCTGCTTATAGCGTGTTGATATCTCAATTGACACGTTATGCCAGAGCAAGTACCAAATATACATATTTTGTTCTGAGAGCTTAGCGTCTTTCAAATAATCTTCTCAGTACGGGATATGTTTGTCGATATCGTCCTTGATGAAGTTCTACGGTTGAACTCGTCATACACTATGATGTCCCATTGTCTAGAATGTGGGATGACATTTTGTCATAGACCATTTGAAGCATCCTACCACAAAATATACTTGTATCTTCCGAAATGGAAGTAATCGGATATGATATTTCTGCCGAAATCAGGCGACGGGTGTTGCATGCAAGCAGGAGGTACTGACTGGGCACCTGGTCTCACTCCCATATCGGGAGTTCGCTTCTTTTCATGTGGTGGAGGTTTTTATTTATTTGCTTTGGTTCTTGTTTTATCCTGATTTTGTATGCATTCGGTTTATGATTAGCTGAATTATCGATTATGTACTTATGTCATGCAACTAAAGGTGTGTTAACATGCAACTTAAGGTATGCCAACATGCAACTAAATGCATGTTAACATGCAAGTCAAGTAAATATATGTCAACATGCATGGAAAGGTATGTCAATATGCAACTAAAGGTATGTCAACATGCGAGTAAAGTTGAGTAAGGTATGTCAAAATGTAACTACAGGTATGTCAACATGTAACTACAGGTATGTCAACATGTAACTACGGGTATGTCAACATGCAAGTCAAGTAAATGTATGTCAACATGCAACTTAAGGTATGCCAACATGCGAGTAAAGTTAAGTAAGGTATGTCAAAATGTAACTACAGGTATGTCAACATGTAACTACAGGTATGTCAACATGCAAGTCAAGTAAATGTATGTCAACATGCAACTAAAGGTATGTCAACATGTAAGTTACGTAGATCTACATGTATATCAACATGCAATTCTATCAACATATTGCATATTGGATTAAAAATATTGAATGTGGACATCAACTGTTGACAACTTTTCTTCAAGACGAGGCTTAAGGCACGGTCCATTTGATATTCTGGGGGGGGGGGGGGGGGCGGCTTGGGTTTTTTTCGAAAAAAATAATTTTGCTCTGAATTTTGATGAAATAAATAAATTTGCTTATGGTGTGTCAGAAAAAAATAATCTTGCTCTTACAAGTAATCTGCATTTGAAGATTTACCATAAAATTTCGCTTAAAACTCCTGAAAATTTTCCGGCTCGCTACGCTCGCCAGTTTTCAATTTATATAGAAAAAATTTTTGGCTCGCTTCGCTCGCCATAGTTTTCTATCAAACATAGTTTCTTTAATGGCAAAGTTCCTATTTCAAGAATCAAAAGAAAGCATATTATCAATACATGTATAATGTAAAAATTGATTTTTTAATATACATGCATGTATATATGATAGATGCATATCACCTTAAAGTCTAATTTTATATACAAATTCTGAATGAGAACTTTAATTTTTCACCAATTTATAAATACAATAATTTTAGATTTTTCACCAATATATATATACAATAATTTTAAATTTGAACATTTGTCTAGAAGACCCTCCCCTCCGACCCTCTAACTTGTGCCTTATATATATAAATTTTGTTTACGGAGGATTATATTGTCAAAATTTTATATCTCTTTTCCTAAGAAGTGAAGTGAATTTTTGCATATTTAGTAATATTTCAGAGTTTTAGTAAAAATAAAGAATTTCTATTGATAAAACACAAGCATTCTTAACAAATTGCACATCACTAATGTTTGAAAAAAATTTTCTTGCTCCAACTTTGTGCGAAAAAAATAATTTTGCTCCGGTCCAGGATGAAAAAAATAATCATGCTCCGACAAAAAACCCAAGCCCCCCCCCCCTGAATATCAAATGGACCGTGCCTAACTGAGCTAAGTCATGCAGGTAATCGTGGCATGGCCAACTTGTCATTGGTAGTTTTACCATGGTTAGGGTTATAGTATATGTATCGGTTGCTATGCTAGGTAATAAAGATATTTTCACGGCTCCATAGTACATGTACGAACTTATTTCTCCGTTTGATCATCCAGATTGTCCCACATTTATATAAAAAAGGTATATAAAAGTCATGTGGGACAATCGGAATATGGTGCGCAAGTTAATTGGGTAATTGCGGCAATTATTTCTTTGAAAGATCAAAAGGTTTAAGTTAAAGTCTGATTCATGATTTCTTGAAATTTTAAACATGTTGACTGAAAATGTTTGCAACGTGTACATTAATATAAATGCAGGAGACGTATAAATGCGAAATTTCAGACAAAAGGACATTTCAGAACCTCTCTCAAAATGCAAAAGCTAAAAGTTAAATGCATTCGCAAATTTTGCATCGTAAATAATGTTAATACAAGTACACTAATTTGCCTATAAAGATGTATGAGTCTTAGGATCACTAATACTGACTCCTCTCAATCTATCTTAGTGTGAAGAATGTTTTACCTCATGAACCTCTTTCAGATTGAAAAAAAAAAGAAAAAAAGTTTCTTCTGGGGGATTTTTTTTCAATGAAAGGAACACAGGAAAAAAATGTTTTATGCACATGTATAGTGGAATGAAACCAATAAAAAAAACCCCTAATAATTTCGAATTAATAAAGAATAATAAAGTTTGATGCTATATAGTTCGTATTTGAATGTGTTTTTTTTTTCAAGAGTGTATTTATGCGAAAAATTTAAATTTTTCATCCTCTGAGGCCTGCAGTATAGTTCATAATTATTCTATCATGACTTGTAATTTCAATAACGGCATTTTCGTACAAAAAATAGTATATTTGTTCGAAAAAGTTTGGGATATGACAAATTCATAAAATTTGCTAAATCAAAGGGGCATAACTTTGATCAAAAATATGTCAATCATTGTTTGCATAAGTTATAAAGAATCAAACAAGGAAAAAAAAAATGAAAATATACAGAAGAAAATAATTTTTATCATATCTATCATGTTTATTTCATTTTTATCACTGATAGAATAAAACAGACTATAAACTGAGTGTTTGTATTGCAATTATGCATGTGTTTATTTAGAAATGACGGACAATCGGGATATGATTTTTTTTTTAAATTTGGGACAATCGGGATCTCAACTCAGATCCTCCTTACTTTCAGGATTTTCAATTTCATCCAATGTTACACCACAAATTGGTTTCTGGTATATATAATTTACAATGTAACGGATCAATCCAGTGAATGTCAGTCTGCTCCCCTGTCATGTTTGCTTTCCAGCCACGTTGTTTAGATAAATGACATCACCATCTCCAAAATTGCCCCAGCCTTGATTGGTTGCCCCAATATCATATTTATCTTGGCGATAAATTGAGAAATATCAAATTGAATATACGGAAAATTTGTGTTAATAAGAAATTTTTATTTATCGGCGAATGCTACACGTATTAATTGGAAAACTATGATTGAATCAATCGCAAAAGTTCATTTTTAATAGAATTGATATATTCGGTGTTATGTCATTATTTGGCGGGTTTCTTAGTATTGACTATAATTTTTCACGTCGTTTCTTTCAATGAAATAAATAGAAAAAAAAAACCAACAACAGAAATATACCCCCCAACATAAAAAACCAACCCTCCCCCCCCCCCCAAAATACAAAAGCAAAATCGAAAGTAAAAAATAAAAAAGAATCATAATATGTTATGGTAATTTTGAATTAATTGTATTTGAATGCAATTTATAGAAATTTCGTTCTTATACTCTGATCTTTCCGAATTCAGATTTTGAATCGTTAATGTTTTTCCGGTATCAAGATTCTCTTTTCAAGGTCTAACGATCTATTACACTCTGGAATGAATATAAATTAATGAAAAATAAAGTCAATAAAACACTTATGGATAAAAAAAGAATGAAACAAAGTAAATATCGATTTGGAATCAGCAATTTCGGAGGCAAGCAAGAATCTTTTTTTTTCTCTTTTTTTTAGCCCAGCAAGTATCAATTATAGATAATAGGTACATATGCTTGTACAAGAACTTTTATTGTCTTCTGTTATTAAAGAAAATTATAAAGCGAAACTGGGAAGGCAACATCAAGAATTATCTTTCTCATTACTTCCCTTTACTCCCGCTTAGCAGACAACATGGGGAAAACAAAATTTCGAATCAAAGAAATTGGAAAATTGGTTCAACATATCTGTCTTCTTCATCTTCTACATCGAAGCGAGGTTTGCAAGAAGCTTGTTTCTATTTTTTCATCTGTAAAGGAGATTACCATTCATTTTTATGATATAAACCAATTTTAACGCAGGCTAGACATTTCATCAATATGTACCTTTGATACGACCCCTTATCAATTTTCCCTGTCTTTGCTTAGTGGATAATATAATCCGTACATTTAATTACTTGAATGTCAGGACCCCTGTGTGATGGATAACGATATTCATTTTGAATAATCAAGTCGTGATAATTCTTTTGAAGTTTCGGAAGCGGCTTTCTTTAATTTGATGAATCACAACACGTTTACAATTATACTAGTAACACGTTCAGAAAATACATCTTTAGTTATAGTTCTCATTGTCTCATCGTATACATACTTGTAAATGCCGGCATACACATTGAACTTTAACCCCTCCGAAACTTAACATTCTTAAAAGAAAATTTAGCCAGACAAAGGGAAGAGAGTGGATGATATACGGCGTACCAGGATCTATGACGTACCAGGATATATGGCGTACCAGGATCTATGGCGTACCAGGATCTATGACGTACCAGGATATACAGTCAGCACAACCCCCGAACTCACGAAATATAGTGCGGAGATTGATTGTCATTAGATTCGAGAAAACAGTCCGTTTTCCATAAGCAGAGGATATAAAATGATAAGAAATGAATCATGTATTTTTCTGTTGATGCAGGTATCGCCCGAAAAGTCGGAAGGGAAACTTTTGCATCCATGCGCTTCGCGCATATACATGTATGCAGTTTTCCGCCCAATTTATCGGCGTAAAAACGAACAACGATCATTTGCGATGCCTATGGCGTTACAACTTACGCGCCAAGTACAAGGCGTACCCATGAGTCGTACTCATCACATTATTTTCTTTATCACGGCGTATGGTACAATTTTCAATTCTTTAACTTAGACCATAGTGTTCAAATATTTTGTTTTTGTTTTAGGCCAAGAACTTTTTTTCTGGAAGGTATCCTCCCGTCAGACATAAAAACACACAAATACATTAACAATATAAATGAATTGGGAAATATATTCTGACATTACGTTTAGTAAAAGCACCTTTTCTATAATTCCCTGGTATAGATGATTGTATCTAAAATGGTATTCAATATTCTTTTCCGAGATGGAGTCTGATTTGAAATGAAATTCGGGAATTTTTTTGAGTGAAAAAAGTGGATTTTGTGTGTTCCTATCTTATTTGTGCAATTTTCCTTCAAGGTAAGCGGACATAAAACAAAACATTTCATTTCAATGGCCTAGTTCTTGCGTACATGTAGATACTGCGTGAGAAGTACATTCTTTTTGTTGAAGTTCCATAAAACTTTAGAGTTACGTTTGTGTCACGTTGTTTTTATTTATTTATCACGCCTAGCTATATGTAGTACTAATTTCAGCCAATGGCGTCACAGTATGAAGGTCATGTGATGCGCTACTTTGAAGCTGACGCAGGTCAAATATTTTTAAATGTCAAAAATTACTGTAACATATTAAGCGTTTCAAATTGATTCTCGGCTTGATAAATTACATGTACTTATAGGTTTTTTCCTGTCACACTTCCTACTCAAAGTAGGTGTGTAAATAAGTAGGGGGTAGGCCAAAAGACACACCTACTTTGAGTTGGAGGTAGGGCAGCAAACCGTAGGAAGTAGGGCAGCAAACCGTAGATGGTAGGGCAGCATACCATACAACTTATATACCTACGATGAATGAGAGCAAAAAACTCTGTTTTGTATTATGATGCGTTTTATGGTTACAGAAGCGAGGGATTCTCCAACAACACTCGGTTACAGTACCCACAACAAAACATCATCACACCCTATACAAAAACACAGAGCAGACATGTACATCAAAAGACTCTAAAGGGACAAGGAGTATCAAATACAACATGGAATTTCAAACATTAAACACAAAATACCACACATAAACCAACGACACCAAATGACAACCGGTGTTGACTGAGAACGGCCTTCTGTGCGCCAGTGGCAAATGATGTGGTTATCCGGATTACGTGTGCAAAATCCAACTTTCCGTTTACCCAGAGGTCTCGATGAACGTGTCAATGAAAAGGGATCGTTCAATACACAAGGCTGTGTAATTTTACAAGATATGAATTTCATTGTTTGGTTATTCATATTTTAAGATACAGATTTAAAGAAGGATCGATTTGGTGTAATTGTAGAAGATTTCATTTCCAAAATGGAAAAAAAAAATATATATATATATATATAATACGGTAACCCATGACCCATAAATGATCTATAGATCGTTGTACTACTAACGTATCTTAATTGAAACTGCAATGTATTGAGAACATTGTTTTTCTAGTCTTAAGTAATTTGAATTCTGTCAGAGAGAGAGAGAGAGAGAGAGGGGGAGAGAGAGAGAGAAGCTACTTGACATCATGTTAAGCTTAATTGGCGTAATATAGCACACAATCTTTAACTTAATGAACTTGAATTATCTAATTACTCGGAGTTAGCAGGGTGTCTTCATAAGGAATTCATATATGCCAGCGAATTCCAGTAAAAAAAAATACTTTTAATAAACGAACATTATTGTTCTAAGCCTCAAGGTATATTAATGAATCAGTTTCCCCTTTCTCTCTACCCCCCCCCCCCCCCCCGTACAAAGGGTAAGGATAAAAGAAAAAAATACAGTAGACCCCCCCCCCAAAAAATGCAAAATCTAATAACAAAAATAAGATGCTAGTCAGGTGCAAAACAAAGAAAGAATAACAAAACAAAACAAAAAACAAAACAAAACAAAACAAAACAAAACAAAAAAAAAAAAAAAAAAAAAAAAAAAAGAAAGAAAGAAAGAAAGATATAAAGAAAGATACCGAATCGAACCGCGAAACCGAACCGAGCTGAACAGGATCAGTGATGACTGTAAGTACTGGATATAATATATTGGGGCATCCAAACGAAAGTAAAAGGCTGGAGGGGTGAATATTGGAGAAAAGTGAAAAAGAAACGCGGAAGTTTACAGACAAACACATACGGTCAATTAAAACAAGTTTGATTCGAAAAACAAAACAAAATATACAAACAAATTTAAAAAAGGGGACAGTAAAACTCCTTTATCCTCCACTTCATACGCCCCCTCCCCCTTTAGGTCTGAGGAATCAAACACTTCAACGGTTTTCTTGGAAATCTGAAACCTATATTTCTTTATCTTTCAATTAAAATGCTCATTAAAAGCGATGCACTTTTCCTTTATGATACGCACTCGAATAATAGAGGTAGCCACTTTATTACGTAATTTTCAATAAGATAACATATGGCGTAGCAGCTCGACTGTCCCAGTTCGCGCCGGTAGATTTTCAAATACGATAAATGATTTCTATGGGTATTCCAGTATCCAGTTCTATGTTCAAACGACGGCGTATGGGGAAATCATTATCGAGGAAAGTGGTAACTCATTTATAAAAGTATCAGTTTGATTATTGTTGTGAAGAACGAGCCCGACATTTCCTTTTGTTCAGCCCGAACTGCCTCTAACCACACCTGTTTACGTAATGTAATTTGATGACGATGTAAGGATCTGTGTGTAGGTGCATCGTTAGTGGGCTATTTGAAGTTTATCCTGGTGGGAAAATTCACGATCATCTCTGCTTTCTTTATCAACATATTTCCTGTTTTGTTTGAAAACATAATATCTAGAGCTTAGAAATCGTTGATGAGCAATTAATTTAGCATCATCTTTCCATTTTCATGAATGATGTATATTTCTTTTCATTAAAAACTACTTCTTAGAAAAAAAAAAAGAAAATCCAAAGCTCAAACAGGTGATTCCTTTTCTATGTGATATATTTAAACCAATTTAATATTTTATAGCGAGCGAAGCTCGCCCTTATGGTAACGCGTATACACATATCTTTTTGAGAAAATACGCTGAATCTAAGAATGAGAATGTACTACTATGCTTTCAAAAACTTTCGTCCCCTCGCAGACAGAGTTGCTGCGGAGATGCTGGATATTGCCATTTAAATTTTTTTCGACTCCAAGTAGACGTATATGTTATACTCAATTTTTGTTTATAAGTTAAATTTATTGAAAACATTTTTCGTAAATCAAGTAACGATAAAGCATCAACAAGACGGCGTAACCACGGGAAATCCGACATTTCCGGTTTTAAACGAGACGTTTCGCTCTGATTGCTTTTCTTGTCTCAGGTGGTTTCGTATGTACTGGCTGAAGTCGGAATATGTTTGTTTTTTCTTTTGTTCTTTTAAAAGTAATTTATTTTCAGCTAGCCTAAACATTATTCTTACAAAATAAAAATGAATTATAAAGAACCATATTTTTAAAGAACCATATTTTAAGCCCCCCCCCCCCCCCTTAAAATGTTCATCTGCTGGTCTAGATCAGTTTTACAAATACTTCCGTGTTTCCACTCGCCTTATACTAACTTTTTTGGCAATCATCAAACAGAAAGCTTTGTAAGATAAGATAAACCATCATAGTCAAAATAAAAAAGAAAGATATTTTTTTATTTCGTATAATCATATCTATTTTCTCTCCGCTCGCACAAAAAGGCTTTGCCTTGATTCGATCATATTATTGATTTTACTCTTAATGTTATTACTAAACATGCTAAAAGGCATTGGTTTAAACATATTTTATTCAATGTTAACATTGAAATGGACCGGGCAACAAGTTTTACAACATTAAGACAGCCCTCTCCAAGTACAACACAATTAACACAACAAAATGTCACAAGTGGCATGAACAGATATGATGATAATTACAATATTTCAACCAATTTTTGAGGTGCAGGGAAAAAGAATCCAGAGGAGAAAAAGGGTAAAGGGAGGGGGGGGGGGGGGGTGAAGGAGGAAATAATTTTGCCCGACTTAATTTCATACTCGAAAACCACTAAAGTAGATAATGTAGCAAACAGTTCCTAAATAAAGTCTTTTAATGCTAGTTGAATATATATATGTTGTCCGTAACTGTAAGATCATCTTTGCCACATAGAAGTTAGTCCAGACTAATAGGTTGATTTAAAAATGGACGTAAGCGATTTATTAAAGTTGTTCTCTGAGTGTGATAAAGTGGACAGTCGAGGAAGTACTATATGGTAGACATTTTCAATCGGATAGCGACAAGAAATCTGAGTTTGTGAGCTTTACTTTATATAGATCATCATTTAAGCTACTAGAAGCATTTCTTAATTGTGTTAAAAGAATATTGTCTTTGCGAGCACCAACTAGAAAATATTCGGACACCTGCTGTGATGGATAAGAAGCGGTAAGGGATTTTTTTAAACACTTTCAAAGATGGCTGAAGTTTTATTTCATGATCTAAATTATTCCAAAGTGAAGTAGCTGAAGGGAAGAAAGATTTAATAGTGCTTTGTAAACGATATTGAGGTTGCCGGAATTCGTCACTGTTTCTTAAGTTATAAGGAGTTGATTGGTGCACAGGTGAAGGCATTGATTAAACGAAATAACAATTATTCAAGTCGAATGACGAGCGGATATGAAATTTGAAGCTGTATTTTTACATTGTATTCTTATTACCATCTATGTATATCAATATATGATTCTTATTTATTTGTTGGTATTTATTTATCTGTACATTTATTTAAGAATTCGCTTATATCATAAGCTTCCTTTTATACATGTATACTCCGGCTTTGGGTTAATTCTTCTTATTCTATTTACGTATTAAATTTGATGCTTTTTTGTCCGCGTTACATTGGTTTCAATACCAAATCGTGCCGTATTATTAGTAAATGATTGAAACTTAAGAGATTTGATTATTATACAGAGAACAAAAATGACCAAAAAAAAAAAAAAAAAAAAAAAAAAAAAAAAAAAAAAAACCGAAGTGCATAGAAGCGCCAATTAATATTCCTCCTTTATGATTTATTATCATTATAATTCAGTAATCTCTAAGCTCTTTTCATTTCCAGATAACTGTATAAAGTATATCCGAAAAAAAGGGGGGGGGGGGGGAGAAATTAAAGAAAGAAAAATTAATTGAAAGATATGATTTTCATTTTTTTCTTTAAAATTCGTTTTCTCATGCAAGTTGCACAAAACAATCGATTCTAAATTAAAACAAACAACAAACATTTAAATGAAACTATCGATATACATGCATCATTCGCATTGAACATATAATATAAGACGATTTAACTTACTTTCAAGAATGTTTAAGAAACAAGCATCCTCTTCACTAATAGAATCCGTATCATATCCGTGATGGATATTTTCTCTTCGATTATACCCTTTCAGAAATATAAGACTCTGATTGGCTGTTTGTTTTGATGGATTAATATGGCTCTAGATCATTTCATAAACTTGTTACAGACAGTAAATGTGTTATAGGATTTTAGATGTCCGTCCGATACCCGATATTCTATGACATAAAATCAGTCTTCTTTGGGGGAGAGTGTGACAGTCAATCTATTTGATTTGCCAATTGATCGATGACGTTCATTTTGATATTTTGTACTATTGATACGTTCTTTGTTAATTCAGGTCAAGAAAATTAGGATTGTTTGATGGAGAGAGGTCAAATAGATGTGCGTCAATAATTGAGTTAAAAAACTTCAATTTACCCAAGTTGAAGCTGCAATCTTAATAATATTTGATATGGGTTACATCTTCTAGCGTTACATGTAGGTATATTGTATTCCGAACATAATGTAAGATGGAATAAAAATATTTTGGTAATCGCAAAAAACAATAAAATGAAAAGATTAATAAGCAATCAGAACAATTTCTTTATAAGTTTTATATTAAAGGAAAACCCGTACATCCGCGGACGCAAAACAGATTACACAAAGCAATGGCCTTATATTAGTTCTCTTGGATTGAATTTTATAGATTGTTTACTGAATGTAATGAACTTTGCTTTACGCTGTGACGGACAAATCAGGGAACAAACGGCGACGATGTATTAATTCGTGCATGGAATACAATTTTTA
Organism: Pinctada fucata; assembly: GCA_028142955.1. Classification (NCBI taxonomy): domain Eukaryota; kingdom Metazoa; phylum Mollusca; class Bivalvia; order Pterioida; family Pteriidae; genus Pinctada; species Pinctada fucata. Next base: position 47,115,298 of record AP027112.1, on the reverse strand, counting down.
TTGTCACACGATTTCAAGGATATTATGTGTAAACAGCTACATGGAGAATTCTGAATGGAAGGAACGTTCAAGAAGACATGTACCAAATACATGATTAAAATATCAAAAATCAGTGACTTAACTTAGCTCTTCATAAAAAAAGACAGTGCCTATACAGTACCTAGCTTCTTTTTCTAATTTTCATATATAGCAAATCAAATTTAAGAACAAAAGCAGCAAAGCAATCTCGACTTCTCCTCCTTACCCCATTAAATGAAAGATAGCTACGAATATAAGAAATATGTATGATATGTTTTAATCATCTCAAAACATTTCTTATATCGGGATTATTAAGTCAGTGTGTGAAAGTCAGAACAAAACTGTGAATACCAAACAGAGATGGAATCAGGTTCCCGGTAAGAGTACTCATCTCCTGCTCGCTAACAAAACACTTCAACTTCTCCTAACAGACAAGGTCACAGGAATCTGACACATTGTTCTATCATTAGAGTCAAATTTCTGCGAAATAATTATACTACTTCCTGAAAAAAAATTGACTCGTTTGCACAAAAACTTATTTGTTTTTTATATGAAAGAAATGAAAAAAAAAGCCGGAGTCCGATTTGACTTTTACACATCATCACGTGACACTTTTTACACATCGTCTTGAGACATGCACTCTCCAAAACGAAAGGCGAAGCTCTTGTCTAAAAATCGGCATTAAGTGTGACTCATGAGTGAGTATTTGATCCAAGGGGTTGAACAACAATGTGTTCTGCGGATAGGGTAAATTCCTATGAAAGCGTCAAATAAGGTGTGTATGGATGGTCGGTTCTAAGCATCTTTCAACAATGTGTGCAACGAAAAGTTGTAGTGTGTTACCTTTTTATTCTATATGAGTTAAAGAAGATCCTGACGATAATCTCAACAGTACTCACAATAGAGCACATATGTATCCTTTAGAACAGTTTTGCAGCGCCACCTGTTATGATTTTACACTGGGGACTGTAATGATTATTCAGAATATGGCTGTCTTTCGTGTTACAATCATTTGATGTCACTTGTATCTTGCTCTAACTTTCAATTCTGAATCATTAAAAGACAGCACATGAAATAGTCATGTGCTAACCTACATTTATGAAAGGAAAGTTAGAAAAATACACAAGGATCATTGGCTCCGTTTTCCACGTCTTTTACGAGATGTGTTTCCAGATGCTATGAGTATGACGTCATCTGGAGATATCCTCCGTGTTGTTGATATCCAAGGATAACGTCTGTCTTGTGTCAAAGTCTGTAATTCCAAAGGGAATGTTCTATAAACTGTATTTATTAGCTCAACTCTCAACGTTTCGGCCACAGGCCTTTATCAAGAAAAATAAAATATTGTCACAATTTTTTACAGTTCTCAATTCATCAAAACAATTGTTTTGATGAATTGAGAACTGTGAAAAATGTGACAATAGTTTAAGTTTATTTTTCTTGATAAAGGCCTGTGGCCAAAACATTGAGAGTTCAGCTAATAGATACAGTAAGTGTCATTTGAAGTGTTTCTGCACTGACTTTAAACTGTACATGTAACTTTTGATAAAGTATTTTGTAAAATTAAGGTATACATCCTTCAATGCACGGCTCTGTATAGCTTCAATATTTCGCCCGTTTCACACGTTATTTCTGTTCGGTTATTTTTGTGTGTGAGAGGGGTTCCATTCAGCCCCAAACTCGCTGTGGCGCAAGCGGATTGTGTACCACAATCCCATGTTTCCGGACGATAACGAGATAATTTTGATCATATCTGAAACTAAAATCTGCTTTGATATCGACACAATGCCTTGTAGTCCCTGTATCCGCCGATAAACATTCGAGTCGTTTTGAAAACCATGCCAGTCGCCATTTCCCTCTAGATCATTGGACAATTCATTTTCTTTCGTGAATTTTCATTCCTTATTGGATTTCGTAGTTAATTCCATAGTAAAAATTCTTTGTTACTATTTCAAAAGAAGGAATGATACGTCACGAAAGAAAGCGGATGTTTCCACGATCTAGAGGAAAATGGCGACTGACACGGTTTTCAAAACGACTATTCTGTGCAGAAATTTCTAAATAGGGTATACCTACGGTATCACTTCTCCGCGAAAACAAATTGTGACGCGAAGGGACGAAGAAGCAAAGTTACGATGCGGAGAAGCGAAAAAGCAAAGTTACGATGCTAAGAAGCGAAGTTATGATGCAAAGAAGTTTTGAAGCAATGTCCTTCGCTTCTTCGCATCAACTTACTTCGCTTCTTCGCTTCCTTGCCTTCATATTTAACAGTAGCACACGCGAAGAGAAATGAAACGTGGTTAGGGATAGGGGACATAAGTCGCTGATATCAAAGACAGGAGGGACCTTCTTCGGGAATGGATGCCTACAGTACGCACATCGCCGATATCAAAGACAGGAGGGACCTTCTTCGGGAATGGATGCCTACAGTACGCACATCGCCGATATCAAAGACAGGAGGGACCTTCTTCGGGAATGGATGCCTACAGTACGCACATCGCCGATATCAAAGACAGGAGGAATCTTCTTCGGGAATGGATGCCTACAGTACGCACATCGCCGATATCAAAGACAGGAGGGACCTTCTTCGGGAATGGATGCCTACAGTACGCACATCGCCGATATCAAAGACAGGAGGGACCTTCTTCGGGAATGGATGCCTACAGTACGCACATCGCCGATATCAAAGACAGGAGGGACCTTCTTCGGGAATGGATGCCTACAGTACGCACATCGCCGATATCAAAGACAGGAGGAATCTTCTTCGCAAATCTGTTGGGATCAATTGGTTCCTAAAATACTCACATCGCAGATATCAAAGACAGGAGGGACCTTCTTCGGGATTTTGTTTTTTTTTTAAGAAACCTACAGTGCCTACAGTACGCACATCACCGATATCAAAGACAGGAGTGCATCTTCTTCGGGAATTTTTTTTATATATAAATGGATACCTACAGTAGGTATATCGCCGATATCAAAGACAGGAAGGTATCTTCCTCGGGAATTTTTTACATTCAAATGACAAAAATGTGCAGTAAAAGAATGGCGACTTAATGTAGGAAGAAAATGTAACGTCTTCATAATCAAAGCATCATTTAAGAACAGATACTTTGACAGCATGGACGAGACATGCACGTTTCGGGTACTAAACCCTCGTCAGTGATCCTCAATCCATACAATGAAAGACTGTAAGAAAGTTATGTGACATTTAAAAATACCGAAAGACGAAGCAGGATGGGTTTATATGACGCTACAGGACCCGCTTTTAAGAAATGTCGAGTATCATCGGGGACATTAATGATCATTAAGGATAGATTTCTGCCAAATTCTGCATAAAAAGCGACATTTCACACACAAGATATTATGGCAGTAAGAAAAGTATGTGAACCCTTGTGAACATTTCAATGCCCAAGTAACGGACGAGAGGAAATTAAAATGCGTCTGAGGTTCGAACTCAAGACCTTCAAGCTATTGACCATACCCTCTATCCGAATGGGCTAACCAGACATAATTACCCAAATGTGTTTTTTTTTCTGATTCTAAGCATTTTGATTGGTCGATTGCATTTATTGTTACTTCTGTTATGAGATGATAAAATGTCAAAATTGACCAGAACTACTTTCACGCTGAAGATCTAATTCAAAAGAAATCAAGAATTGTCTAACGCATGAAATAAACGATACACACGGTCTCAAATAGTCCATTAAAACTTGAAACAGTTCCATGTGTCGACTTATAAACATCACAACACAGTACTGTGAATGTTTGCGGTGATTACATCATTTTGCTATGCACATGATTTGAAAACTGCAACAAAACGTGAACATGAACGGCAGTTCGTTTACGGTGTAGTAATTGGCGCTTAACATTACGTGCGCTATATTACGTCATTTATTCGACCTTTGAGGAATTCTGGGTAAGTCTTAAACCATCACCATTACTGAGCAGTTGCAGTTTACCGTAATCCGGGAATTTACTACTGCAGTGATGGTTCGGGACGTCGTGGTACAACTGACCAAAAGGTAAGTAATAATGTCGAAGGGTTCCAAGGCCATAATTAAAAAATTGTTTGTTTCCCCTCGCCCCGACCGGGTCAGGAAAACGCTGCCGAGTCAGATTTTTTTATAGCCAAAAAATCCAATTTTTTTTTCTTTTCTTTTTTTTTTTTTTTTGGTAAAGAAATCGAATCGCGGCCATGTCCATTTTCAGTTTCAACGTTACAATATTGAGACTATCCAAATAGAATTGTTTATCAACTCAGTATAGCTTTCTCATTCCTACATTATTATAAGAAATCTTGCTGTAACCCCCCTCCCCTGTCTTCCCATTCCCGTTGCCTTTGAACCGTCAGTCATAAATTACATATTATTGGTACATTGATAATTGTAAATATCCTCCCAGAGTTTTTTTTTTAGAACATGATAGACGAGCGCTCGGTCTACGGATGTAAAATTTCAAACAAGCATAATCTGCAAGTGCGGCAGGTATTGTGGGCTCCAATCTGTACATGTATAGTATACGCATGCCTAAATTTGTGAAATCTCGTTTCACGGATAGGCGTTTGAACGCTATAAAAACCCATCTCTTATTTCGAAGGGTCCGCTGAGTGGGCCAAAATTAAGGCATATTATCTAAATGCATGAAATCGAGTGAATATATACGAACACTACTACCTAATCATAGTACTGTACGTATTCGGTTATGATTTTACCTACGTTTCTCTAGCGGTTGTCGGCGGTCCGTGCTAACTTCTTGCATCGTGAACGTCATTATCAATAGACTCAATATTACAATGAGTTCTTGATGTTGTTAGTATAGATATTTTTCACTTTCGCTGTTTACATACAATAAACAGACCGAGAAAGAAAAGTATACAAACTTATTTCATCTTTATCATGCACTGGAAAACGCCGGCCATTTATAGTTCGTGACTCGTGGTTGCGCTTGGTCAATATCTATACAAAAAGTCTTTACAAGTCGTAAAAAAAAAGTCGAGATGTTATCGTTCTATAGTGCATCTTATTCTCGCAGATTTGACGTTGCCGTAAAATGACCCGTTACGCCGCGCTGAAACAACTGATGCACCTGTTGCGGAAAAATTTATCTTGGGACAATTTTGTTTATATAGAGTAGGTTTTACAGGACAACGAAGTTTTCTTTTGAACATGTTCAATAAAATAAGTAGACATTTCATACTTAACCAGCGATAGAAATTGAGACATAACGGATACTTTTTACGGAAAGCAGGCGGCGATTTTTCCCGAAGTAAGAGGTAAGAAATCGCCGGCTGCTAGCTCTGAAACACAGAGTGTGAGTGTGCAGCTTTAAGGAGTCCAGTTATGTGCAATTTGGATTCAAACGACTTTTAATATATTTGATACATGTAGTTCAGGCAGCAAAAAAAAAAAAAAAAAAAAGTACCCGCCTGGCGGGTCACTTGGAAAAAACAGACCCGGGGGGAGGGGAAACAAACAATTTTTTAATTGTGGCCCAACTCTCTACCTTCTTGAAGAAAATTTCAAACCAATTAACATGCACCGGACACGTGTTTCGAATATCTAATTCTCTTCAGTGATGCTTTCAGCGGAGCCACCAAAAATAATTTCAGTAGCGCCCTCTTTAATTTTTTGAAGTTAGATTTTTACATTTACACTACAGAGAGTGCGCGGCTCCAAATTTCCTGTAGGGTCGATTTAGTAGCATATCCAAATAAAATCTCTGTTCAAAATAGCATTGGAGGGATGGTGCTAAGATGTTAACTTCTTTTAATTTCGATGATATTTATCGGTGAAATCGCTAGTTTCTGAAATAGCAAAAAATATATATGATGTCACATTGATAAAAGGCCAAAACAAAGCTTCTTTCAGGTGACAGAGCTGGAAAGAAGTAATTAATACACTTGACAAACATCAGGCCATGGGGAACGATTTTAACTGCTCCACACTGCAACGTGAAATAAGTGTCTATATTAATAATGTCGAAAAGTTCCAACTCTCTACCTTCTTGAAGAAAATTCCAAACCAATTTACATGCACCAGACATGTGTTTCGAATATTAAATTCTCATCAGTGATGCTTTCTGCGGAGCCACCAAAAATAATGTCAGTACAGGAACAGATTCAAGATGGCGACTGAACAGTTTGTTTATTGAGACCAGAGCGTAAAAAGTTGGCAGTGTGCTAATTCTACGTGTATACTACCTATACCATGATTATAATGTGAATCAAGACACTCTTTATTTATCAGAAAACGCTTATATGCAGATGTAAGTCATCGATTTGCTTGAAATAAGACAAAATACGAAGTGTATGAACATTTATTGAGATCTAGGTCAGAGACGCCATTAATGTCCAAAAGAAAAGAAACAGATTCTGTGACCCCTCCTCAAGCTATCAGATTTTCTAGGCGCCGTCTATACATCTCTCCCGGTATGGCATCACCGAACACTCCATTTATAACATTATCATCTGCAGCATCTCCTTGCGTCCAATCCACTATAGGCGTGGTTCCCTCCGCCCAATCGGATCCCCATGTCGCCCAGCCCTTTCTAGGCTCGTATCAGATGACGACCGAGGATGGACAATCATATGACTTTTCACAGGTCCTCCTAACCACCATGACCTCTCAGTCCTTCCTCAATTCGCTGGCGATTGCACTAGGCCCTTTCCTCTCAGCAGCCATTGGTGATGCTACTAAACATCTGAGTGAGAAGTTGAAAGAGCAGGAGGCTACGATTGAGCAGCAGCAGGGATCTATCACATCACTGTCCAATACTAATACCAGGCTTGAGAATCGCATCCTGGACCTGGAGTGTCAACTGGAGGAGCTGGAGCAGTATGGGAGGAGGACCTCCCTACGGTTTCACAATGTCTCCATCCCACAATCTTCCTCCACTGATGATGTTGTTGTGAGCATCTGCAAAGATAAATTAGGTGTGGAAATTACAACAGATGACATTAACAGATCACACCCCATAGGGAAGCCTAAATCTAATGGAAAGGCCCAAATAATATGCAGATTCAGGAATTGGAAAGTGAAGAATTCCATTTATTCCATGAAAAAGAATTTGAAGGGTGACACAGACCGCATTTTCATTACAGAAGACCTCACTACATACAGACAGAGGATTATATCTGAAATCTCCCAGGCCAAGAGACAAGGACAGGTATCTTCCTTCTGGACCAATGATGGGAGAATTTTTGTGAAAGTGTCAGACCAGAGCCCTAAGAGATTGATTAAGTGTCATGAGGACCTAACAGACCTGCTGTCCTCTACAGGTACCAGAGAACCTGCTAGGCACCATCCTCCTACATAGTGAAGATGAACACCTGACTAACAGTATCACACTCCTTCATATGACATAAACCTTGCTGTTTTACAGTTTTGCCATTTTTCATTCAAATATAGGAGTAAAGATTCATTGTAATAGTCAATTGTTTCCAACATCTCTTCCATTCATATTCATATAATAAGCTTTTATTGGTGAAATTCTGAAACGCATTACCTGTGTGACTTAATCTGACTTTTACCATTTGTGTAGCATAATATTAATGCCATAATATATACCTTCCTATATATATATGTATATAGTTTGTTTGTTTTTTTTCTCAAAATGTCATAGTATCTTTATTTACATACTTGAATAGATATTTTCATGACATTTTCTTAACGAATATCTTTATCTTAAGTACTTACCTGATTATCTTTATCTTAAGTACCTATCTGATTATCTTTATCTTAAGTACTTACCTGATTATCTTTATCTTAAGTACCTATCTGATTATCTTTATCTTAAGTACTTGCCTGATTATCTTTATCTTAAGTGCCTATCTGATTATCTTTATCTTAAGTACTTACCTGATTATCTTTATCTTAAGTACCTATCTGATTATCTTTATCTTAAGTACTTACCTGATTATCTTTATCTTAAGTATTTACTTGTACTTACCTGTACAAGTATTTACTTACCTGTGTAATTCTTTTACTTTCTCAAGATGTCATAGTATCTCTATTTACCTACTTGTACAAACATTTTCATGATCACATCATAACGATAATTTTGTACTTACACGTTTCACTATTTACTTAAAAGCTATATATGGAACGAGTATCATTATTTACTTACCTGTATATAAAATTTCAATTTTGTCATCGTAACGAGTATCATGTTTATTTACCTGTATATAAAATTTCATTTTTGTTTAGATGTCATCGTAACGAGTATCATTATTTACTTACCTGTATATAAAATTTCATTTTTGTTTTGTTGTCATCGTAACGAGTATCATGTTATTTACCTGTATATAAAATTTCATTTTTGTTTAGATGTCATCGTAACGAGAATCATTATTTACTTACCTGCATATAAAATTTCATTTTTGTTTACATGTCATCGTAACGAGTATCATTATTTACTTACCTGTATATAAAATTTTATTTTTGTATCATTATTTACTTACCTGTGTAGAAAATTTCATTTTTCTTTTGATACATCGTAAACTTAGCCTATATAGAAATTCTCCCGCTTATCTAAGAAAAATATCTTACCGATTACACAGCATAATATCGTTAATATCGTAACGAGTACCCTTATTTTCTTTATTTGCAAATATAGCATTTTTTAAAAGTTGTTTACCTACATAAATAAATCTTGTCATGGTATTAAATCATGTAAACATAACTATGTATTATATGCCACAAATGTTGATATTCATTCCTGTCAGCCAAATCTTGCACGCACCGCATATTAGTATATCTACCCATGCTCCATTCACAATATTTCATTTTGTACATATTACTTTCATGTTTTGAAACTTTCCCTTCAACTCGTCCTACTTTCTCACTTTCTCTCGACTCGAACACTCCATTGTCCTCTTGGTACATACCTACTTACCTTTCGCTGCAGAATGACCTACATTTCTTTTTTGTTTATAATATATATATAAATGGGTAACGATCTCGCGCTTTACCGAGCAGCGATAGGTCTACATTACGCCAGAGTTTATAAATACTATGCAAATACCACAATTTGCATATCACTTTCGGATTTCTTCAGTTCTGGAAAAAGCTTATTGCTAGATATAGAAACTCAATTAAAAACCCAAATATTTACTATAGTTTTTCTACTGTTATGTACGCATGCGAATAACCATCATGTATACTTACCTCTTCTCCTTATGTTGTGTATGGATGTACATCCTAATCCCGGACCTGACGATGTAGTATCAATATTTCACTTAAATATTCGAAGTCTAAGGAATAAAATATCTTACCTTTCGGACATTGCTTCAGAATATGATATTATTTGCATAACAGAATCTCACCTCGATGATAGAGTTAGTTCCGCTGATCTTGTAATTGATGGTTTTAATCCTAATCCAATTAGACTTGATAGGACTGCACATGGGGGAGGTATCGTCGTTTATGTTTCCAACCGTATATATGCTCAGCGTGTAAGTAACCTTGAAATTCCTAATACTGAGATGGTATGGTTAGATATTGTTTTTCCTCACTATTCATTCCTCTTATGCTGTGTGTACAGACCACCTAACTCCAGAAACGAATTTTGGGATAATTTTACTCTTTCAATTGAAAACGCCACTTGTTTGAATCAAAATATCGTTATCACGGGTGACCTTAACACAGATCTTCTCTCTCAAAATCCATCAAAATTAACTGATATTCTAGATATGTTCCAGTTTACTAATGTTATACACGGATTCACCCGATTCGGTGTCACACGTAACTCGCTCCTCGACCTTGCCCTTGTCAGGGAGTGTTCGATTCAGCAATCTGAAATTATAGATATCGATAGGTCAATATCGGATCACAATGCAACTCTTGTAGATGTTTCAGTAAAATCAAATTTTAAACATGTTTATAAGAGAAAAATTTGGATATATAAGAATGCTAATTTTGACCAAATGAATTTGGATATAAGTAATTTTGATTGGGAAAATTACATGTTCGGGGAGGGGGAAGACTTAGATAAGGCCACTGAACTCTTCACTCGTAAATTCCTAGATTTGGCGAAAATATATATTCCATCTAAATTGGTGACTATTAGACCAACAGACAAACCTTGGTTCAATTCTGAACTTAGATTAGAGATTAGAAAACGTGATAGGCTTAGGAAAAGATCAAAAAATGGTTCGACTATCGTCAAGGAAAATTACAGAAAACAACGAAATCATGTTAACAATATGAAAAAAGCTGCCAAACAAAATTACTTTTTGGATCTCTATGACAATATAAATTCATTCTCTACTGGTAATCAGAAAGATTTTTGGAAAATGATTCATCCTTTGATCAAAGAAAACAGTAATTTTATATCTATACCCCCGCTACTTGATCCAAATACTGATGAAATCTCTATAAACGATAAAGAAAAAGCTGGTATTTTAAATGATTATTTCGCAAGTATCTCTAACATTGAAGACAACATGACAGACGAACCAAATTTTGACAATAGATCGGAAAATGTTTTAGATAATATAACTATTGATCAAAATGAAATAGAAGATATAATAGGCTCTCTTAAACCAAATAAGGCGTCAGGTATAGATGAAATTAGCCATCAAATGCTAAAGGGAACTAAAAATACCATAAGTAAACCTCTTCAAATTCTCTTTAATAAATGTCTTACGAAAAGTATATTCCCCTCCCTTTGGAAACGATCTAAAATTATGCCAATTTTCAAAAAAAGGAGATAAACACATTCCGTCGAATTATCGACCTATTTCGCTTTTAAGTACAGTAGGAAAATTATTTGAAAGATTAATTCATAAACAAATTCATAACTTTATGATGGAAAACAACCTGATCTATAAATTGCAGTCTGGATTTCTACCAAAAAATTCTACCATTTATCAACTTATAGAAATATACAATACAGTTTGTATGAATCTGGAAAAGGGTGAATTTACATGTATGGTCTTTTGTGATGTCTCTAAAGCTTTTGACAGGGTCTGGCACAGAGGTTTACTTATAAAAATGAGGGGTCATGGGATAGGGGGGTCCTTACTGTCTTTTTTCGAGAATTACCTTAGTGACAGGCTTCAGTCAGTTTTCATCAATAATTCTACCTCAGACTTTCGATCTGTAAATGCTGGCGTCCCCCAAGGATCCGTACTTGGGCCATTTCTCTTCTTACTCTATGTCAATGATATTGCTGATACATTATGTAACATAGCTAGACTCTTCGCTGATGATACCTCTATATCTGCTAGTTCAACCGATATCGATGAAATAAAACAAACCTTGGATAGTGATTTAAAAAGCTTAAATGAATGGTCAATAAAATGGAAAGTTGCTTTCAATCCTTCCAAGACAGAAATACTTTTGATAGGAAATCGAAACGAATCCATCACCCTTGAATTTGACGATACGTTGATAAGTTCCTCCTTCTCTCACAAACATCTTGGTTTGACATTTTCTTCGAATGCTAAGTGGTCGCTTCATATAGACAATATCTGCAAATCTGCACTGAAAGAAATAAATGTGTTACGTAAATTAAAATTCACACTTAGTAGGAAAGCACTCAATAAAATATACACAACTTTTATCTTACCTCTTTTAGAATATGCATGTGAAGTATGGGATGGGCTGAGCGTAACTGATGAGGATAAATTAGAAAAAATTCAATTACAGGCTGCTAGGATCGTTACGGGTTTACCTTTATTCGCGAGTAGGGAGGCTTTATATTTTGAGACGGGATGGGAAACTTTAAAAGATAGACGTAAAAGAAGAAAACTTACCTTATTTCATAAAATTTATCACAGAAATACTCCTCAGTACCTTCATGATATTATACAACCATTAGTTAGGCATAACACTTATAACGTGAGAAATAACGATGACTTCTCATTTCCGAATTACAGGCTTCAAAGTACCCGAAGGACCTGTTAAGATAAGGGCCGTATTTAGCCCTGAATCTCGTGACTTACTTCTTCCGCATGGCGAATCGTATACAGAAAAACATGAATCATTATTGAAATATAATGTATTTGCAGACCTTTTACATGTTTTACATTATGTTAAGGAACTCTTAAGGTTGTAAAATTAAGGTCGAAAGAGGAAGGGGTGCTCGGATAGAAAATCCGATAATATCGACAAAAAACGTATACATTTTTGAATATTTTATCTAAAATGGATAAATATAAGCTAAAAGACATCAAATATGTCTACATTGTGTATCAGAAATAGATTTCGAACGTTCTACCTCCTTTAATCGGTAAATAATGAAATCCGGAACTTAAAATACGGTCTTATTCTTCATTCAATGGCTACAATGTAAGCCTTTTAGCGCGGAATACACATTGACGGAGAAATGAACATCACTCTTGCTTATTTCGTTTCTACTTCTTGTATCTTTCATTCGATCATATTGAGTACACAATGTTTGATGGATTTAAGAGGAAATATAGTCAAATGTGCTATATTTAATGGTCAAAAAGATCGATTCTTATAAAATGCACCCCCCTTTCCATTTTTAGTTTTTCGTCTCTGGGGTAGTGTTCCCCCCGGAGATACAGAACCCCACTTTGCCAAAAAATTTGTATCATGGATACACATCTCCAGTAAAAGTGGCTTTCTGTATATCCGGGGGGAACAATGTTCAATAAAACTTTTCCGTTTTCTATTGATTTCTATGAGAAAAAGATAAGTTTTGACCTAAAAATTAGCAAGATTATGCAAAACAGATAAAAAATAACTTCATATTCTGATGGGATGCCGTATAGGTATACATTTTACCAAAAAAGGTTCTTGAAATTTCAATTTTCAAAATTCCACTTTTCAGGGCTGATTTTACGCCTTATCTTAACAGCTCCTTTCTTTCTTTCCTTCTACCGTCAAACTTTGGAACGATCTCGAACCCGACATTAGACATAACAGTAACTTTCACCAATTTAGGAATCATTTACGCGCGGAAAGAGATGTCTATAAAGTACCGAATTACTTCTATATAGGTGATAGGAAATATAATGTTATCTTAACGAGACTCCGTAATATGTGTAGTAATCTAAACTATGATCTTTTCAGAGTAAATCTTACTAACACACCAATCTGCTACTGTGGTTGGCACGAAGAGAATGTCTCTCATTACTTGTTAGAATGTCGATTATATCTAACACAAAGAAACAGCCTTTATTATAAACTACATGATTTCAGTCCCCTTGATTTAGAAACCTTGCTTTTCGGAAATGAGGAAATCCTCAGTGAAAAACAAAATGAAACTATCTTATTAGCTGTACAAGATTATATAAAACAAACTAAGCGCTTTCTTTAATAGTTCAGTTCATTGGATGTACCAAGAGGAAAATCTCTCTCTCTCTCTCTCTCTCTCTCTCTCTCTCTCTCTCTGATGTAATTTATTTCTTTTTCATTATGTTGTTCCCATAAATTCTAAATATTCTTGTTTAACGTTCATTCCCACTCTTTAAGTTGCCATCTTGATATTTATATGTTGTATATGATAAGGAGAGGGCTTATGTAATGTTGTTATAACTTTTGCCCAATCCTATTTCATGTTATTATGAAATAAAATATGTTTAAAATGTCAGTAGCGCCCTCTTTAATTTTTTGAAGTCAGATTTTTACATTCACATTACAGAGAGTAGTAATGTAGTATTTATGTAGGGCCAGTTTTACCATAATTGCGCCGTAGAGCAGGGTCTGAATCTTGCTGAACACAGTTTCTTTACATTCAGGCCCGCGATCATAGGTGTCGTCTGCTTCTTGGTTCACGACAGGTGAGCTTGGGAACTTTTAGAAACTTAAACATTTGTTGAGGTAGTGGACTTCTATTGTTCAGTTTCTTCAATTTAAGTCAGATTATTGACTTATTTCATTGTTAATCATTCTTAATCGATCTTGTTGAATTCGGAACTTTTCGGCCGAACTTCTTTTTCGCACAACATAACTTAAGCCGTGGTTGTTCAAACCAATGGACAGATTATAGCTCAGAAATTGTTTGTAGGAGTTGATAAGGAATTATTTCATCCAAATGAGTTAAAGAAGATCCTAACGTTAATCTCAACAGCACTCACAATAGAGCACCAAATTGAACATCGACGGACCCTAGCAAGCTAGAGGTGGGACCAGGTGCCCGGGAGGAGTAAGCATCCCCTGTTGGCTAGCCGCACCCGCCGTTGATGTCCACGCACGAAAATGAAACAATATATAAAATACATGCACTGTCTGAGGTTATGTCTATATAGAAAGTGCTATGGCGACCATGTCAGTGAAAATATTCTAAACACTAACTGTCAAACACCTCGCTCCACACGGCAAAGGGCATAAGTGTGACACAAATGAATTAAAGAAGATCCTGACGATAATCTCAACAGCACTCACAATAGAGCACCAAATTGAACATCGACGGACCCTTATCAAGCTACAGGTGGGACCAAAATACTGTGAACTTTTGCAGCTGTTATTTGTCCTCTTTACTTCCTTAAAAGTGTTGAATGATTGGGCCGTCCTCATACCGAGCGTCTTTAGAGAAGACGGGACCCCGACCACCTGTCCTCTCTGAATGTCAGTCGGACTCCTAGGGTTGTAACACATGAGCTCGCAGAGCATGGATAGTATTACGTACGCCCTCTCTTTATATCCATTTACATATTCATTATATTCATATATTCATTAGGTATAAGAGGCGTTTGATGATTCTAAGTTAACACAATTTCGATTGTAATTCTGTCGATTGAAGTGGCAGTATGAGATTCCATGTTTTCACTTGATATATTTTAGGGTGTTGGTGGACCAGGAGTCCCCGAGGGCACATGTAGTTAAGTTTAATCAACTTCGGTTGCTAGTTTATTCAAAGCATTTGAAATTTCTAGAACGTGGGTCCTGTAGCATCAAATACCACCCATCCTGCTACGTCTTTCTGTACATTTTTCGACATAATAACTTTCACACTCTTCATCTATATTACATTGTTAAAATTGAGGATCACTGACGAGGGTTAAGTAACCGAAACATGCATGTCTGGTCCATGCAGCTTTATCCGTTCTTAAATTATGTTATTGATTCTGAAGACGTTTAACACATGCTTGAAACTGTGGATGTATTGTCAATAAGTGGTTTTTGATGTCCATTTTAATAAACGACTCAGGGCAGGATTTTACTTTTTAACTCACATGATACAAAGGCTCAAGTGAGATATTGTCATAGAGTTTTGTTCGTCAACTGTCTGTAAACTTTCCCTTTTTCAACTTCTTATACAAAACCGTTTGGAGTATTTAGGTGAAACTTTTTATGCACAAAGTACTGAAGGTCCTCTACTCTACCCAGTTTGATCATTTCAGCCTGATCCTTCAGGGTGGGGTGAAATAGGTCACACAGAGTACTTTTCTCAAAAATCTTCTTCATATGAAACGCTTCATGTATTGACAATCTTATGGTAATTCAGTGATCAGGAAGGAAATATTATTCAAGTTGGTTCATTTCGTTAAAATGTGACAACTAATTTTTGACGCGTTATGAGGTATTATCCGAACTAGTTTCTTAAGGCAAAAAAAAATTTTTTTTTTATTCTCTTGGCTAGATGCTGACCCAATTAAGTTCATTTTAACCATTATAAAGCCATCATAAGAGAGGAATATTTATGTGAAAGAAGTTTCCTGACTTTTTTCTTTTCTTTTTTTTTGTCTTCTTTTTTGTTGATTTTATATAAATGTTTTTAACGTTAAACGATTGGATGGTCATCTTCGAAAGTCATAATGGCAGAATATTGCTTTTAAGCATCGCTTCAGTTTCTGTTGTGCTACAGTCTCTGAGGTCAATAATTCAGGTTTATTTTTTATTTTTATTGATTATCTACGACTTATACAATTGAATGTAGTCGTAGATCATTGATTTATCTATATTGTCAAAATATTAATTTATTGGTATTGAAATATCGCGCATATTTCATTTGAACTTATGAGCCATTGATCATTGAACTATGAACTATTGAGCATTGAACTTGATGAACAGTTGAACTGACGAGGGTTAAGTACCCGAAACGTGCATGTCTGGTCCATGCTGCCAATTAATCTGTTCTTAAATGATGCTATTCAATTTGAAGACGTTTCACATTTATATTCAAGATCTAAAGCCCCTGTTACACCTTCACGTTCTGACATGGCGTTCGCACTACGACCGCCAAAATTGTACGAAATGTGGTGTGAACGTAGTAAGGACGCGGGGAACGTAGTAAGAACTCGTATTGAGGTCGTAGTGAGGACGCCGATGAACGTGCCCGTACGCCGAGCCACCACGACCGTTTTGAACTGTTCAAAACAGTCGTAGCGAGGACGCGGTGATGACAGAACGTTTTAAGGACTACTTGCGGACGTATTGAGAACTTCATGGATGTATTAGAGACGTGTCCCGAACGTAGTAGGGTCGTAGTACGGACGGCTAAAACTTTTACATATAATCATATGGAGATCGTCACGTCTCTGCCGTCCTTACCACGTCCATGGTTTTAGAGGTCGAAAAAATCAAAATAGACCTCGTACAAACAATTTATCCTTTGAACGTGTCATGATCGTAGCATGAACGCAGTAAGGACTTTGAGAACGTAGTAAGCACGCCGTACTATCGTAACACAGACGCCTTTGTCGTAGTGTGAACTTGGGGCCGACTTCAAGGACGTAGTAAGAACGTCTCGAGAGAACGTGTAGGTGTGACAGGGGCTTAAGAAAAATCAACTTACTGAGCACTTGATTTATTTGCCTCATGTTCATTGAACTATAGAATATTGAATATTTATTTCAAATAAAGCCATGACATGAACCGAAAATCATTTCCCTTTGCTTTATTCTGCAGAGATAATTGAGTGATCAGGAAGGATGTAATATTCAAGTTTGTTCATTTCGTTTAAATCCGATAACTAATTTTTTGACTTGTTATGAGGTCTTTCCCGACTTAATTATTATAATGCAACAACTTATATTTCTTTTATCATTTTTCTCTTGGCTAAATTTGCTGCCCCAATTTAGTTCATTTTAGCTCCAACAAATAAGAGGTATACTTATGTGAAAGGAGTTTCCTGATTTAATTTTTCTTTTTTTGATTTTATATGAATGACAAATATGGATAATGACCATATCCCTGTATACAGCACAAAATCGATAATTCAGAAAATCAGAAACCGAAGGCATACAAAATCAGGACAAAACAGGAACCAAAGCAAACAAACAAAAACCTCCACCACATGAAAAGAAGCGAACTCCCGATATGGGAGTGAGATCATGTGCCCAGGAAGAGTAAGCATCTCCTGCTTGCATGCAACACCCGCCGCTTCAATTCGGTAGAACTGTCACATCCGGTAACTTCCATTTCGGAAGACATATAGTACAATCTTGGCTTGGATGGTTCAAATGGTCTATGACAGAATATCACCCACCATTCTGGAGAGTGGGACATCATAGTGTATGACGAGTTCCCCATATCGACCGTAGAACTTCCTCAGTGACGATGTTAGTCGGTCACAAACATATCCCTGACTGAGAAGCTTATCTGAAAGACGCCTAGCTCTCAGAACAAAATCCGTATTCTTTAAACTTCAACGGAGGGATGGTCATTTTCATCATTTCAACTTCGGACATAGTAACTTTCAACCTCTATTTGTAATTCAGTTCACACAGATAAAGTTCGTAAAATATCGTCTGATCTTTAGTATAGATACGTTTTATCAGGAAACGGAAACAAATCCCAGAGAAAAAAATATCTACTGATAAATTTTCAAAACGACGAACTCTTCCTTATTCCTATCAATCCGTACTTACACTGTACTAAAGTTTTACATTTTGAGGAATTTTATTATTCATTTTTTCATCATCTTGTAGACTATCAGCATTGGACATTTTTTGAAAAGGTTTGTTTCCACTTTCGGTGGAGTAGTTTAGTTTTTAAAAAGTGTAATGGAGCTTACATTAGATAATAATCAATCAAATATCTCACTCAACAATATTACGACGGTTGGATACAGCGGGAATGATAAATTTGCTGCTTTCATCTACTCTGTTATACTCACTATCATTGGCTTAGTAGGAAATCCGCATGCTCTCATCATAAATATTCAAAGATTCAGAAAAGAAATAAAGCTTGGTATTGGAGATATGAACCAGTATGTAGTGTTTGTACTGAGTCTGACAATCATTGACATGTTTACTTCAGTAGTTATTTTACCGCTGGAAAGTGCAGAAGTAGCATACAGGATTACACCATATTCAGACGGAATGTGCAAGTTCTTTCGATATATACAATTTGTCATACATATGAGCAGCGTCCTTCACATCGTATTGATCAGCATTCATTGTTGGCGTCAGGTATGCTACCCACACTCCAGACAGATCAATAGCAAATTGGCAATCATATTCTGCATTGTGTTCGACGTGTTCGCAGCATCGGGTGCTGTACTTGTGATTTTCCATTCGGGCAACAAGGCTAAGACTATCAATAAAGAGACTGTCGAATTTTGTTTCGTGGGAGAAAATTATGAAGACCCAATGTTCCTCCGAATCTCTATGGGTATCTTATTTATTGGTTTTATTGTCTGTCTGGTTATCATTTGCGCATGTCACACTGGTTTGATTGTCAACAGATGGCGTAACAGAAAAGTGAGATCCAACAACACCATATCCCATGACGTCACCAATCTTCAGAAGACAACTCTTATCCTTGTTATTTTGACAGTTATATTTGTGATTGTTTATATACCCTTCATGGTACTGGCGATCATTAAAGTACTGGACAAGGAATTTCAAAATAGCTTAACAGGAGCGAGTGCTGTTGCGCATGGAATATTTCTCCGATTTCCATTTTTGAACAATGTTATAAATCCATTTATCTATGGCCTAAAAGACTCAAACTTTAGAAAAAAGTTATTAGAGATGTATCCTTGCTTGAAATCTTCCAAGAAATAAGAGACAAGATTCGACAATATTCCCTAAAACACTGAGAAATTCTTGAATCCTAGACCGTCTTAATTGTTCTTTCCAAAAAGATCTGTGCGCAAGTAATCGCATATCAAACATGTTGATGATTTGTGCGGGATATCTTGTTCACAAATTAGGTAAATTGAGATCAATTTGCCTTGTGCATGGATCAACCGATGTCCAAAACTAGACCTTTTGGTGGATATTGACATTGCTGCAATGTATTTACATCAGTTTGTTGAAAAGGACAAATAGTTTCATTTGCAAATGAATTGTTCTGAAAATATGCGGCAACTTTTTTACACTCCAGCTGAGATTGAATCCGTATATCTATTTGTCATTTTCATTATTGCTCACCAATTACCAGCAACAAACAATTAATAGACATCGGTCAGAAATATTAACGAAATTAATTGTAGATTTACATACTCTGATACTCCTATGTTATCGTCTGTCTATTCAACGCATTCGAAAAGGACCTCGCACGAATTGACGGGAAATCCGCCCAGATAATAGAATCTCCTCCAGGGTTACTAAAACTATTTTAAGGTATGAAATATATATTTATGGATAGAAAAACTTAAAAACTATAATATTTACTGGAATGTTTATCATTTACATCACCTACTTGTCATTTATTCGAAATCGAAGCAAGTCCACCATTTAGAGTCAGTGGTATTATGTTATAAGATGAGATAAGATGAGATAAAATTGAGATAATCGTTTTACTCTGAGTTATATTAAGTTATCATACATTTAGTGATTTAATAAACAGTAGAATTTTTGTCCTCCTTCAAAAACTAGTATTTCTTTTTCGTATTCAGAACTACATTTTTGGTTCATCACTATACTCCCAATAGTTCACAATGGATGAATGCGCTTAGTGCGTTTACATTACGAAAAGATACATGCAAGGGAAAAACTGTCGGAAAAAAAGATTTTTTTGTGGTTATTCGTAAAAACAAATAATAGAGTGTTTGATCAATAGAGGAAAATAAAATATAATCGAGAACAGTATTCGTTGTTGGAAGTGTTTGAATGAATATCTCAAAAGAAAAAAAATGTAGTTGCAAAATGTTTACTACTCACCCAAACCATAAAATGACATCATAAAAATAATTAATTAATTAACATATTAGATATAATTGCAAAGTATCATCACTCTAAACCCATCGAAAGAAAAAGTGATAGATTTATGTATAATTACTCAAGATTTTGAGCCTTCTCAGCCCCCCCCCCCCTTTTTTTATAGTTCAATGGCCTGGTTGACATCGTTCCCCACCTTGCTACAGGATCTTACTCGCCATGCTGGAAGATCTTGTCAAACTAAAGTTTCCATTAAAAGGAAATCCTGTAGCAAGGTGGGGAACAATACTCTAAAAAGCTTTTCCAGTTTCCATAGGCTTTAGTGTTAAAATTGGCTGTTTTTACCCAAATTAAAAACAAAATATAGATTGCATGTTTGAAATATTACTATTTTCATAAAATTCAGCAAAAATCTTACCGAATTCAGAGTTTTGATTTCTTTTAATGAGAAATTTTTTTTTCGGTCCCAACTGGGCGGAATTCCATACTTATCGTTCGAGCTCCTTTCTCTTATCAAAAAATCTTGAAATTTGTAAAAAGTGGGTCCTGTAGCATCATATCCCATCCATCCTGCTACATTTTTCGGTACACTTTTAGACATAATAATTTTCACACTTTTTTTTCATATAACATTGTTTAGATTAAGGATCACTGACGAGAGTTTAGTACCCGAAACGTGCATGTCTGGTCCACGCTGCAAATTGATCTGTTCTTAAATAATGTTGTTGAATTTGAAGACGTTTAACACTTGTAAACATGTATATGACGATCAGCACTGCTACGTAATGGTCTATGACGTCACAATCGGGGGGGGGGGGGGGTCGAGACAAATATGCATGGATGGGAGAGTAATATAATCTAACTCAACCATGAGGGAAGGATTCCGTGACGAGGCTTACCGAGGTAAGAACAAGCAAAATTTTGCACACGACAGTTGCGATTTCGCCATCCCTTCCTCCCTGGAGTTTGATTTTTATCTCCCATGTCGACTTGTAAAGGTCTGCAACGATCAACCGTTTGCTGTCTTATCTCCTGTCGCCTTCGTAGCGTAGATATGATGTCAGAGGGTGATAAAGATGACGTCATAGAGCGAGATAGATCTATCGCACCCCAAGAAAAGTTGACAGTCTCAGTCTCAAGTTGAAGAAAGAGGGGATATCCCTGTCCTGGTTGAGATAAATTTCAGGAAATGAATACGAATTAATTTTTTCTTTGTTTTTAAGCTTCACATTTAGTAACATGTTTTCCATTTTACTTTATATATGTATTTCATTTTCTTTTTTCTACATGTATTTTCTGATTTATCATTTTATAAAGGCCATTTTTATTTCGCTATTTGCAATTCAAAGGGTTTTTAAAACTATGTTATTGATGAATCTCATTCTCAACCACATTGAAGGATGGTTGACAGTCTTCGGCATCGTTGACAGTCTTCGGCATTGTTGACAGTCTTCGGCATTGTTGACAGTCTTCGGCATTGTTGCATCAGAATTTGGACAGTTCATCTTCCTGATCTATAATTATTGATAGGGTTTTTTTATCAGAAAAAAAGTCAATACTCGAATGCATTGCAACAAAATAAATATTACAAAACAATTTAATTTTTGGTCAAAAATAGTATTACATGTATTGTTATTGTAACATTGGGGAGTTTGTTATTTTTATCTTCTGTATGTCTTTTATTTAATTAATTTCTTTTTAAGGAGAGGATGTTCTCTCAATTTCTAAATTTGATTTTGATGTAAATAAAATGTTTTATACATAAAAATATCATTGCTTGTTTTGGGAATTTTGTAACAGGTCTGCTAACCTTCCAAGGTTCGTCTCTCATAGAAAATTCAAAAATGATGTATTCTGTTCGAAGGCACCTTTTCTATTGAGGAAGATCCACAAAATATGTTTAGCCAACGTATCTCCTCGCTTCTACATTAAATTTTATTATTCTGTTATCGTTGAGATGTATCGATTACATGTAACAGCTTCGTGCTGTTGTTTTGACATCTCCACAGAGGAAACGGGATTTTCTGTTTCAGAAATTTAAACAGAGAGAAAGATAATCACATGACTGTTAAAGGAAAATTTACACCGTTGCAAAACATACATAGCTTCCAAAGTCGGCACCTTTATTTGGATTTAATTTTGATCGTTTAGAAAGTGCAAAGGGTTTTTCATTTTGCCATTTGTCCCTATTTGTATACCTATCTATTTTTAAATTCTGATTTGGATTGACTTCAACATTTGGACCACTTAGTGAGTGTCACTGCAGATGGACCAGGAGTCCCCGAGGGCACATATAGCCAAGTTTGATCAATTTTGGTTGATCGTCTGTCTCCTCAACGCATTTGAAACTTTCTATTATCAAAAAGCTTGAAATTTCCAAAACGTGGCTCCTGTAGCATCATTTCCCACTCATCCTGCTGATTTTCTCGGTACATTTTTGGACATGACAATTTTCATACTCTTTGGCCATATTACTTTGTTTAGAAAAGGATCACTGACGAGGGTTAAGTACCCGAAACGTGCATGTCTGGTCCATGTTGCAAATTGATCTGTACTTAATAATGTCGAAGTGTTCCAATTTTTTAATGATGCTATTGAATTTGAAGACGTTTAACATTTGACTGATGTATCCTTAGCGGTCCTTCCAATTAACTTTGATAGTATCTAATTACATCACTTTGAAGGGTGTTTTGGGGTTTTGCATTGGGTGTTTTGGGGTTTGGCTGTGGGTGCTACAACCTGGTGTTGTTGGAGATCCCCTCCTTTGTTTGTTTGAGGGATGTGAATTGAGGAGGTGAGTTCTAAGAATCGCAAATTTACTTCATGATCCTTGCTTGATATCTCTCATCAGGAATTATGCTATACGTGCAAACTGACACAGGGTCAGCCTCGGAAGAAATCGATTGATATCTTTTATATGGTACTTCCACGAACTTAATCTATGGAATCATAATTCATCTCGAATCCATAAGTACTTTTTTAACTTAAAGTAAGATCAATAGATAAAACTTCCTTTCCTAAGAATTGTTTTCGAAGGTTCTTTGAATTCCCTATTATTAATCTGATCTTTTTTATTTTATTTGTCAAGATTTGTACAGTTTATTTCGCGGAAATTCATCATTTTAATCCATTCTTTCTTGAATAAGATTAAGTACATGTTGTACTTCGTCCCTTCCTTAATATGTGTCCTTAACATAATGCAAAGAGAAATATGCAATTAACGTCACATCAAATCACCTATTACCGACACTTTGGATTTGTTCTTCGATCCAAATCTTCCTTTGCGAATTACGTTGAGAATGGTAAAATATCTTATTCTATAGAAAGGAGGGGATCTCAAACAACACTGGGTTGCAGCACCCACAGCAAATTCCAAAACACTCTTTGCAAATACACAGAACAGACACTCACAGCAAGGGACGAAAAAGGAGCAAGGAACACCAATAAACGTTACAGAAGTACCCATCAGTTATTCAGTCTCAGAATTGAGAAGGCAAGGCAATATCATTAGATTTTCCACAGTAACGGTTCCGAACCTCAAAATGAACAAAATTCCGAAGTAAGACCAGGTACCCGGGAAGAGTCAGCGCTTCTGATTGCATGCAACACCCGTCGCGACAGCTCCATGGAAACCTGTCAAATTCGGTAATTGTATCGATGTAGATTTTGATGTACATATGAGGTAAGTTTGTCTTGTTTGGTGATGATGACAGCCATTCAATCACAATGTAGGATGTCACTAATTATTCTGGAAAGGGGGATCTCGTATGCTTTTATAACATTCCCGTAGCAACCGACGAACTTCATCAATAATGATTTCAGCCGTCGTGTAACATAACCCTGAACAAGTAGCTAAATTGCAAGTCGTCTGGCTCTAATGATGAAATCTTCATACTTGGAACATGCCATACCGTATCAGTTGAGAAACTCACACCATAAAAAACATTTGTACTTATATCTATGAACATTGAAAGACACAATGATAAAATATCCAGATACTAATACATGACTTAGCTTGATAAGGAAATTATTTTATAATTTGGATTCAAAGTGTATCATGAGCGACCACATTTTTTTTACGATTCAGGATTAAATATTTCAAAAATCCCAATCAAGTCTCTTTTAGAAAGCCACATCAACGAAATAACAGTTCTCGTGTCGTAGTTATTACTAATAACTGCATTCAAAATCAATGTTTTGGATTGTTTTGATTAAAAATGAAATCAAAAGTGAAATGGAATGCAAGGTATTTGTGGTTCATTCTCTTAATTTGTAATTATATTTGCCTAAAATTATTCAATCTACAAAGTTTATATAAAATAAATTAAAATTTCATTAGTCTAAAGGAACATCCCTTAAAAACTTCTTCCAACGACACATACTAATACTATGAAAAAATAAATCGCTTTATAAAGCTTAGGATGAAATTCAAAATAGAAATGTATTAACAGCCAACATGAATTGTTGATTTCATAGATACAACATATTTCAGAATGTCATATAACGAATTATCTATCGGCAACATGTTCAGGGAATTACTAAAATTGCTTACAAAATGCATGAATCACATGGTCCTTTCAGATACATAAATGAGTTAAAGAAGATCCCGACGATAATCTCAACAGCACTCACAATAGAGTTTACAATTGAGCATACACTGATGCAGATACAAAAGAAACTTTTGTCACATTATCAGTACATGGAGGTTCAACGTAAGACCCTACATCGTCAATGTTTTATCAAAAAGCATAAACATTCTTTACAGTATATAAAACATAGCAAAGATCGAGTCGATTTGGATGAAAAACAAACGCAAAAGCCGAACTTAGATGTAAAATGTCACGATCTAGAGGATTACACATTCTAGGGAAATATAAAACAATATTGTCTTACAAACGAAGGAAAGTCTGACAAACAGACGGATAAAATATCACAGCTCCATAGAAACACGAATGACAAACAGACGGATACAATAACACGGCTCCATGGAAACACGAAAGACAAACAGACGGATACAATAACACAGCTCCATAGAAACACGAAGGCAAACAGACGGAGTCAATAACACAGCTAAACAGAAACACGAAGGACGAACAGACGGAGACAATACCACAGCTCCATAGAAACACGGAGGACAAACAGACGCATACAAAATCACAGCTCCATAGAAACACGAATGACAAACAGACGGAGACAATAACACAGCTCTATAAAAACACGAAGGACAAACAGACGGAGACAATAATGCAGCCCCATAGAAACACGAAGGACAAACAGACGGAGACAATAACACAGATAGATAGAAACACGAAGGACGAACAGACGGAGCCTATACCACAGTTTCATAGAAACATGAAGGACAAACAGTCAAAGACAATGATACAGCTCCATAGAAACACAAAGGACAAACAGACGGAGACAATAACACAGCTCCATAGAAACATGAAGGACAAGCAGTCAAAGGCAATGACACAGCTCCATAGAAACACGAAGGACAAGCAGTCAAAGGCAATGACACAGCTCCATAGAAACACGAAGGACAAACAGACGGAGACAATCACACAGCTCCATAGAAACACGAAGGACGAACAGACTGTGACAATAACACAGCTCCATAGAAACAAGATGGGCAAAACTGACAGAGACAATAACACAGCTCTATAGAATAACGAAGGGCAAACAGACGGAGACAATAACACAGCACCATAGAAACACGAAGGACAAACAGACGGAGATAATAACACAACTCTATAGGAACACGAAGGACAAATCGACAGAGACAATAACATAGCACCATAGAAACACGAAGGACAAACATAAGGAGACAAACACAGCTCCATAGAAACACGAAAGACAAATAGACGGAGATAATAAAACAGCACCATAGAAACACGAAGAACAAACAGAAGGAGACAATAACACAGCTCCATAGAAACACGAAGGAGAAACAGACGGAGACAATAACATAGCTCAAGCAAAACACGAAGGACAAACAGACTGATACAATAACACAGCTTCATGGAAACACGAATGACAAACAGACCGATACAATAACATAGCTCCATAGATACACGAAGGACAAACAGATGGAAACAATAATTCAGCTCCATAGAAACACGTAGGACAAACAGACAAAGACAATAACACAGCTCCATAGAAACACGAAGGACAAACTGACAGAGACAGTATCACAGATCCATAGAAACATGAAGGACAAACAGACGGAGACAATAACATTGCTCCATAGAAACACGAAGGACAAACAGACAGAGACAATAACAATAACACAGCTCCATAGAAACACGAAGTTCAAACAGACAAAGACAGTAACACAGCTCCATAGAAACACGAAGGACAAACAGATAAAGACAATAACAATGTAATATGACTAAAATCTGTGAAAATGATGTCCTAAATATACCGAAAGACGTAGCAAAATTGCTGGGATATGATGCTACAGGACCCAAGTTGTAGAAATTTGAGTGAATTTTGTAAACAGAATTTTTCAAATGCGTTTGAAGAAACGACCAACCGAAATTGATCGGACTTGACTACATGCCCTCGGGGACTCGTGGTTCACCAGCAGTGACACTCACCAAGTGGTACAAATGTTTAACGTCTTCAAATTCGTTAGCATCATTTTAAAGCAGATAAATTTACAACATGGACCAGACATGCACGTTTCGGGTAAAGCTATGACATGAACCGAAGATCATTTCCCTTTGCTTTTTTCTGTAGAGATAATTGAGTGATCATGAAGGATGTAATATTCAAATTTGTTCATTTCGTTAAGGTCCGATATCTAATTCTTTGACGTGATATGAGGTCTTTTCCGACTTAATTATTATATTGCAACAACTTATATTTCTTTTATTCTTTTTCTCTTGGCTAAAATTTGCTGCCCCAATGTAGTTCATTTTAGTCATAACAAACTAGAGATATACTTATGTGAAAGAAGTTTGCTGGTTTTTTTTTTTTTTGATTTTATATGAATTCTTTAAACTTCAGAAGGAGGGGTGGTCATTTTAATAATTTCAATTTCGGAAAGTATCTTTCAACCTCTCTTTGTAATTCAATTCCCACAGATAAAGTTTGTAAGATATCGTCCGATCTTTAGTATAGATACGTTTTATCAGGAAACGGAAAGAACTCCCTGAAAAAAATATCTACTGATAAATTTTGAAAACGACGAATTCTTCCTTATTCCTATCAATCCGTAATTACACTGTACTTAAAGTTTTTATTTTGAGGAATTTTATTATACATTTTTTCATCATCTTGTAGACTTTCAGCATTGGACATTTTTTGAAAAGATTTGTTTCCACTTTCGGTGGAGGAATTTTGTTTTTAAAAAGTGTCATGGAGCTTACATTAGATAATAATCAATCAAATATCTCACTCAACAATATTACGACGGTTGGATACAGCGGGAATGATAAATTTGCTGCTTTCATCTACGCTGTTATACTCACTATCATTGGCTTAGTAGGAAATCCTCATGCTCTCATCATAAATATTCAAAGATTCAGAAAAGAAACAAAGCTTGGTATTGGAGATATGAACCCGTATGTAGTGTTTGTACTGAGTCTGACAAGCCTTGACATGTTTACTTCAGTAGTTATTTTACCGATGGAAAGTGCAGAATTGGCATACAGGTTCACACCATATTCAGACGGAATGTGCAAGTTCATTCGATATATACAATTTGTCATACATATGAGCAGCGTCCTTCACATCGTCTTGATCAGCATTCATTGTTGGCGTCAGGTGTGCTACCCACACTCCAGACAGATCACCAGCAAATTGGCAATCATATTCTGCATTGTGTTCGACGTGTTCGCAGTATCGGGTGCTGTACTTGTGATTTTCCATTCGGGCAACAAGGCTAAGACTATCAATAAAGAGACTGTCGAATTTTGTTTCCTGGGAGAAAATTACGAAGACCCAATGTTCGTCCAAATCTCCATGGGTATCTTATTTGTGGGTTTTATTGTCTGTCTTGTTATCATTTGTGCATGTTATACTGGTTTGATTGTCAACATATGGCGTAACAGAAAAGTGAGATCCAACAACACCATATCCCATGACGTCACCAATCTTCAGAAGACAACTCTTATCCTTATTATTTTGACAGTTATATTTGTGATTGTTTATATACCCTTCATGGTACTGGCGATCATTAAAGTACTGGACAAGGAATTTCAACATAGGTTAACAGGAGCGAGTGCCGTTGCGCATATAATATTTCTCCGATTTCCATTTTTGAACAATGTTGTAAATCCATTTATCTATGGCCTAAAAGACCCAAACTTTAGAAAAAATTTATTAAATATGTATCCTTGCTTGAAATTTTCCGAGAAATAAGAGACAAGATTCGACAATATTCCCTAAAACACTGAGAAATTCTTGAATCCTAGACCGTCTTAATTGTTCTTCCCAAAAAGATCTGTGCGCAAGTAATCGCATATCAAACATGTTGATGATTTGTGCGGGATATCTTGTTCACAAATTAGGTAAATTGAGATCAATTTGTCTTGTGCATGGATCAACCAATGTCCAAAACTAGACCTTTTGGTGGATATTGACATTGCTGCAATGTATTTACATCAGTTTGTTGAAAAGGACAAATAGTTTCATTTGCAAATGAATTGTTCTGAAAATATGCGGCAACTTTTTTACACTCCAGCTGAGATTGAATCCGTATATCAATTTGTCCTTTTCATTATTGCTTACCAATTACCAGCAACAAACAAACAATTAATAGACATCGGTCAGAAATACTAACGAAATTAATTGTAGATTTGCATACTCTGATACTCCTATGTTATCGTCTGTCTATTCAACGCATTCAAAAAGGACCTCGCACGAATTGACGGGAAATCCGCCCAGATAATAAAATCTCCTCCATGGTTACTGAGTAACTATTTTAAGGTATGAAATATATATTTATGGATAGAAAAACTTAGAATCTATCATATTTACTCGAATGTTTATCATTAACATCACATACTTGGCATTTATTCGAAATCGAAGCAAGTCCACCATTTAGAGTCAGTGGTATTATGTTATAAGATTCAATAAGATGAGATAAAATTGAGATAATCGTTTTACTCTGAGTTATATTAAGTTATCATACATTTAGTGATTTAATAAACAGTAGAATTTTTTGTCCTCAAAAACTAGTATTTCTTTTTCGTATTCAGAAATACATTTTTGGTTCATCACTATACTCCCAATAGTTCACAATGGATGAATGCGCTTAGTGCGTTTACATTACGAAAAGATACATGTAAGCGAAAAACTGTCGGAAAAAGATATTTTTTGTGGTTAATATTCGTAAAAACAAATAATAGAGTGTTTGATCAATAGAGGAAAAAAAATATAATCGAGAACAGTATCCTTTGTTGGACGTGTTTGAATGAATATCTAAAAAGAAAAAAAAAGGCAGTCGCAAAATGTTTACTACTCACCCAAACCATAAAATGACATCATAAAAAATAATTAATTAATTAACATATTAGATATAATTGCAAAGTATCATCACTCTAAACCCATCGACAGAAAACGTGATAGATTTATGTATAATTACTCAAGATTTTGAGCCTTCTCAACCCCCCCCCCCCCTTTTCATAGTTCGATCGCCTGGTTGACATCGTTCCCCACCTTGCTACAGGATCTTACTCGCCATGCAGGAAGATCTTGTCAAACTAAAGTTTTCATTAAAAGGAAATCCTGTAGCAAGGTGGGGTACAATACTCTAAAAAACTTTTCCAGTTTCCATAGGCTTTAGTGTTAAAATTGGCTGTTTTAACCCAAATTATACGCAAAATATAGATTGCATGTTTGAAATATAACTATTTTCATAACATTCAGCGAAAATCTTACCGAATACAGAGTTTTGATTTCTTTTAATGAGAAAAAAAAATTTCTGGTCCCAACTGGGCGGAATTACATACGTATCGTTCGAGCTCCTTTCTCTTATGAAAAAAACTTGAAATTTCTAAAAAGTGGGTCCTGTAGCATCATATCCCACCCATCCTGCTACATTTTTCGGTACACTTTTAGACATTATAATTTTCACACTTTTTTTCATATAACATTGTTTAGATTAAGGATCACTGACGACAGTTTAGTACCCGAAACATGCATGTCTGGTCCATGCTTCAAATTGATCTGTTCTTAAATGATGTTATTGAATTCGAGGACGTTTAACACTTGTAAACATTGCTAGTTTTATGTTAAATGTATATTGATTTTACTATATGACGATCAGCACTGCTAAACCTACGTAATGGTATATGACGTCACAATCGGGGACTGGGGGTCGAGACAAATATGCATGGATGGGAGAGTAATATAATCTAACCCAACCATGAGGGAAGGATGGCGATTTCTCAACCCGAGTATACAAAATTTTGCAATTCCGTGACGAGGCTTACCGAGGTAAGAACAAACAAAATTTTGCACACGAGAGTTGCGATTTCGCCATCCCTCCCTCCCTGGAGTTTGATTTTTATCCCCCATGTCGACTTGTAAAGGTCTGCAACGATCAACCGTTTGCTGTCTTACCTCCTGTCGCCTTCGTAGCGTAGCTATGTCAGAGGGTGATAAAGATGACGTCATATAGCGAGATAGATCTATCGCACCCAAAGAAAAGTTAACAGTCTCAGTCTCAAGTTGAAGAAAGAGGGGATATCCCTGTCCTGGTTGAGAGAAATTTCAGGAAATGAATACGAATTATTTTTTCATTGTTTTGAAGCTTCACATTTAGTAACATGTTTTCCATTTTACCTTATATATGTATTTCATTTTCTTTTTTCTACATGTAACTGATTTATCATTTTATAATGGCCATTTTTATTTCGCTATTTGCAATTCAAAGGGTTTTTTAAACTATGTTATTGATGAATCTCATTCTCAACCACATTGAAGGATGGTTGACAGTCTTCGGCATCGTTGACAGTCTTCGGCATTGTTGACAGTCTTCGGCATTGTTGACAGTCTTCGGCATTGTTGCATCAGAATTTGGACAGTTCATCTTCCTGATCTATAATTATTGATAGGTTTTTTTTATTAGAAAAAAAAATCAATACTCGAATGCATTGCAACAAAAGAAATATTACAAAACAATTCAATTTTTGGTCAAAAATAGTATTACATGTATAGTTATTCTAACATTGGGGAGTTTGTTATTTTTGTCATCTGTATATCTTTTTATTTAATTTCTTTTTAAGGAAAGGGTGTTCTCTCAATTTCTAAATTTGATTTTGATGTAAATAAAATGTTTTATACATAAAAATATCATTGCTTGTTTTGGGAATTTTGTAACAGGTCTGCTAACCTTCCAAGGTCCGTCTCTCATAGCAAGAAAGGAGGGGACTCACAGCTAAACCCCCAAAACACCCAATGCAAAAAACACAGAACAGACACCCACAGAAAGAGACGCAAAAGGAACAGCTCACACCAACTCACACCATAGAAACATTAAACATGAAAGACCACACATAAACCAACGAGACCAATTGGCAACCATAGCAAATAGAAAAATGACGTATTGTTTTAGATACATGTAGATAGATAGTTCATTTCGAAGGCACCTTTTCTATTGAGGAAGATCCACATAATATGTTTAGCCAACGTATCTCCTCGCTTCTACATTTAAGTTTATTATTCTGTTATCGTTGAAATGTATCGGTTACATGAAAAAGCTTCGTGCTGTTGTTTTAACATCTCCACAGAAGAAACGGGATTTTCTGTTTTCAGAACCTTCAGCAAAGAGAAAGATCGTCACGTGACTGCTATTTTTCTTGTTAAATGGAAATTTACACCGTTGAATAATACGTAGCTTCCGAAGTCGGAACCTTTATTTGACTTTAATTTTGCTCGTTTAGAAAGTGCAAAGGGTTTTTCATTTTGCCATTTGTCCCTATTTGTATACCTATCTTTTTTAAATTCTGATTTGGATTGACTTCAACATTTGAACCACTTGGTGAGTTAAACGTCTTTAAATTCAATAGCATCATTTTAAACCTGATAAATTTACAGCATGGACCAGACATGCACGTTTCGGGTACTAAACCCTCGTCAGTGATCCTTAGTCTAAACAATGTTATAAGGTCAAAAAGTATGAGAATTATTATGTCAAAAAATGTACCAAAAGACGTAGCAGAATGAGTGGGATATGATGCTACAGGACCCACGTTTTAGAAATTTCAAGCAATTTTGTAACAGAAAATTTCAAATGCGTTGAAGAGAAAGACGATCAACCGAAGTTGATCGAACTTGGCTACATGTGCCCTCGGGGACTCTTGGTCCACCAGCGTTACTGCAGGTGGACTAGGAGTCCCTGAGGGCACATATAGCCAAGTTCGATCAATTTCGGTTGAACGTCTGTCTCTTCAACGCATTAAAACCTTTCTGTTATCAAAAATTTTGAAATTTCCAAAACATGGGTCCTGTACATGTAGCATCATATCCCACTCATCCTGCTAATTTTCTCGGTACATTTTAGGACTTGATGATTTCCACACTCTTTTACGGAAGCCAGTTCGTGCCATGTTATATTTTTTTACTATCTCGTAGCTACGAGAAATGTTTCTCGTAATTACGAGAAACTTTTCTCGTAGTTACGGGAAAAAATTCTCGTAGTTACGAGAAAAATTTCTCGTAGTTACGAGAAACATATCTCGTAGTTACGAGAAAAAATTCTCGTAGTTACGAGAAACATATCTCGTAGTTACGAGAAACTTTTCTCGTAGTTACGAGAAACGTTTCTCGTAGTTACGAGAACGTTTTCTCGTAACTACGAGAATTTTTTCTAGTAGTTACGAGAAACTTTTCACGTAGTTACGGGAAAAAATGTCGTAGTTACGAGATTTATATCAACTAGAGTAACTACGAGATTTCTTTCCCGTAACTACGAGAAAAGTTTCTCGTAACTACGAGAAAAGTTTCTCGTAATTACGAGAAAAAAATTCTCGTTACTTCGAGAAAAAATTCTCGTAACTACGAGAAACGTTTCTCGTAACTACGAGAATTTTTTTCTCGTAACTACGAGAATTTTTTTCTCGTAACTACGAGAAAAGTTTCTCGTAATTACGAGAATGTTTTCTCGTAACTACGAGAAACGTTTCTCGTAACTACGAGATAGTAAAAAAATATAACATGGCACGAACTGGCTTCCGTACTCTTTGGCCATATTACTTTGTTTAGATTGAGGATCACTGACGAGGGTTAAGTACCCGAAACGTGCATGTCAGGTCCATGCTGCAAATTAATCTTTTCTTTAATGATGCTTTTGAATTTGAAGACGTTTAACATTTCTCTGATGTATCCTTAGCGGTGCTTCCAATTAACTTTGATAGTATCTTATTACATCACGTTGAAGGACGTGAACTGAGGAGGTGAGTTCGAAGAATTCTCAAATTTACTTCATGATCCTTGCTTGATCTCTCTCATCAGGAAGTATGCAATACGTGCAAACTGACACATGGTCAGCATCGGAAGAAATCGATTGACATCTATTAAATGGTACTTCTGCGAACTTTTTAACTTAAAGTATGATCAATAGAAAAACTTCCTTTTCTAAGAATTGTTTTCGAAGGTTTTTTGAATAATCTTATCTTTTCATTTTATGTGTCAAGATTTGTACAATTCATTTCGTGGAAATTCGTCATTTGAATCCCTCCTTTCTTGAACAAGATTAAGTACATGTTGTACTTTGTCTCTTCTTTGATTTTTTGTCCTTAACATGATGTAAAGAGAAATATGCAATTTACATCACATCTAATCACCTATTAGCGACAGTTTGGATTTGTTCTTCGATCCAAATCTGCCTTTACGAATTACGTTGAGAATAGTAAAATATCTTATTCTCTAGAAAGGATGGGATCTCAAACAACACTCGGTTGCAGCAACCACAGCAAAACCTAAAAACACTCTTTGTAAATACATAGAACATACACTCACAGCAAGGGACGAAAAAGGAGCAATGAACACCAATAAACATTACAGAAATACCCATCAGTTATTCAGTCTTACAGTTGAGAAGGCAAGGCAAATCCATGTGATTTTCCACAGGAACGGTTCCGAACCTCGGAATGAACAAAATTCCGAAGCGAGACCAGGTGCCCGGGGAGAATCAGCGTCTCCTGATTGCATGCAACACCCGTCGCAACAGCTCCATGGAAACATGTCAAATTCGGTGATTGTCTCGATGTACATTTTGATGTACATACAAATGTATCAGGTAAATATGTCTTGTTTGGTGATGATGACAGCCATTCAATCACAATGTAGGATGTCACTGATCATTCAGGAAAGGGGGACCTCGTATGCTTTTATAAAATCCCCGTAGCGACCGAAGAACTTCCTCATGATGATTTCAGTCGTCGTGTTAGATAACCCTGAGCAAGTAGCTTAATGACAAGCTGTCTGGCTCTAATGATGAAATCTTCATATTTGGAACATGCCCTGGCGTACTGTATCAGTTGAGAAACTCACACCATAAAAACATGAGTACTTCTATATATGGAAATTGATAGACACAATGATAAAATATCCAGATTCTGATAGATGAATAAGCTTG
The DNA here is from genome assembly GCA_028142955.1 of Pinctada fucata. Taxonomy (NCBI): domain Eukaryota; kingdom Metazoa; phylum Mollusca; class Bivalvia; order Pterioida; family Pteriidae; genus Pinctada; species Pinctada fucata. The sequence continues at coordinate 47,080,673 of AP027112.1, read as the reverse complement.
ATAAGGACATTATTTTATAATTTGGATGCAAAGTGGTATTAAAAATATCATAAGCGTCCGCATCTTTTACGACTCATGATTAAATATTTCAAAAATCCCAATCAAGTCTCTTTTAGAAAGTCACATCAACGGAATAACATAGTTCTCGTGTCGTAGTGATAACTTATAACTTAATTCAAAATCAATGTTTTGGATTGTTTTAATTAAAAATGAAATATAAAGTGAAATGGATTGCAAGGTATTTGTGGTTCATTATCTTAATTTGTAATTGTATTTGCCTAAAATTCTTCAATCTACAAAGTTTATATTATCAATAAATTAAAGTGTCATTAGTCTACAGGAAAATCCCTTGAAAACTTCTTCCAACGACACATACTAATACTATAGAAAAATAAAGCTAAGGATGAAATTTAAAATAGAAAATGTATTAACAGCCAACATGAATTGTTGATTTCATAGAAAGAACATATTTCAGAATGTCATATATAATGAATGATCTATCTGCAACATGTTAAGAGAAATTACTAAAATTGCTTACAAAATGTATCAATCACATGGTCTTTGCAGATACATAAATGAGTTAAAGAAGATCCCGACGATAATCTCAATAGCACTTACAATAGAGTTTACAATTGAGCATAGGCTGATGCAAATACAAAAGAAACCTTTGTGACATCATCAGTACATGGAGGTTCAACGTAAGACCCTACATCGACAAAGTTTTATAAAAAAGCATAATCATTCTTTAAAGTATATAAAACATAGCAAAGATCGAGTCGATTTGGATGAAAAACAAACGCAAAAGTCGAACTTAGATGTAAAATGTCACGATCTAGAGGATTACAAATTCTAGGAAAATATAAAACAATATTGTCTTACAAACGAAGGAAAATCTGACAAACAGTCAGATACAATAACACAGCTCCATAGAAACACGAAGGACAAACAGACGGATACAATAACACAGCTCCATAAAAACACGAATGACAAACAGACGGATACAATAACACAGCTCCATAGGAACACGAAGGACAAACAGACGGAGACAATAACACAGCTCCATAAAAACACGAAAGACAAACAGACGGATACAATAACACAGCTCCATAGAAACACGAAAGACAAACAGACGGATACAATAACACAGCTCCATAAAAACACGAATGACAAACAGACGGATACAATAACACAGCTCCATAAAAACACGAATGACAAACAGACGGATACAATAACACAGCTCCATAGAAACACGAAGGACAAACAGACGGATACAATAACACAGCTCCATAAAAACACGAAAGACAAACAGACGGATACAATAACACAGCTCCATAGAAACACGAAGGACAAACAGACGGATACAATAACACAGCTCCATAAAAACACGAATGACAAACAGACGGATACAATAACACAGCTCCATAGAAACACGAAGGACAAACAGACGGAGACAATAACACAGCTCCATAAAAACACGAAAGACAAACAGACGGATACAATAACACAGCTCCATAGAAACACGAAGGACAAACAGACGGATACAATAACACAGCTCCATAGAAACACGAAGGACAAACAGACGGATACAATAACACAGCTCCATAGAAACACGAAGGACAAACAGACGGATACAATAACACAGCTCCATAAAAACACGAATGACAAACAGACGGATACAATAACACAGCTCCATAGAAACACGAAGGACAAACAGACGGAGACAATAACACAGCTCCATAGAAACACGAATGACAAACAGACGGATACAATAACACAGCTCCATAAAAACACGAAGGACAAACATACAGATACAATAACACAGCTCCATAGAAACACGAATGACAAACAGACGGATACAATACCACGGCTCCATAGAACACAAAGGACAATCAGACGGAGACAATAACACAGCTAAATAGAAACACGAAGGACGAACAGACGGATACAATACCACGGCTCCATAGAACACGAAGGACAATCAGACGGAGACAATAACACAGCTAAATAGAAACACGAAGGACGAACAGACGGATACAATACCGCAGCTCCATAAAAACACGAAAGACAAACAGTCAGATACAATAACACAGCTCCATAAAAACACGAAAGACAAACAGACGGAGACAAGAACACAGCTCCATAGAAACACGAAGGACAAACAGACGGATACAATAACACAGCTCCATAGAAACACGAATGACAAACAGACGGATACAATACCACGGCTCCATAGAACACGAAGGACAATCAGACGGAGACAATAACACAGCTAAATAGAAACACGAATGACAAACAGACGGATACAATACCACGGCTCCATAGAACACGAAGGACAATCAGACGGAGACAATAACACAGCTAAATAGAAACACGAAGGACGAACAGACGGATACAATACCGCAGCTCCATAAAAACACGAAAGACAAACAGACGGAGACAAGAACACAGCTCCATAGAAACACGAAGGACAAACAGACGGATACAATAACACAGCTCCATAGAAACACGAATGACAAACAGACGGATACAATACCACGGCTCCATAGAACACGAAGGACAATCAGACGGAGACAATAACACAGCTAAATAGAAACACGAAGGACGAACAGACGGAGACAATACCACAGCTCCATAGAAACACGAAAGACAAACAGACGGAGACAAGAACACAGCTCCATAGAACCATGAATGACCAATAGACGGATACAATAACACAGCTCCATCGCAACAGGAAGGACAAACAGACGGAGACAATAACACAGCTCCATAGAACCACTAATGACAAACAGACGGAGACAATAACACAGCACCATAGAAACACAGGACAAATAACGGAGACAATAACACAGCTCCATAGAAACACGAAGGACAAACAGACGGAGACAATAACACAGCTCCATAGAACCACGAATGACAAACATACAGATACAATAACACAGCTCCATAGAAACACGAATGACGAACAGACGGAGACAATACCACAGCTCCATAGAAACACGAAAGACAAACAGATATATAAAAATACAGCTCCATAGAACCACTAATGACAAATAGACGGATACAATAACACAGCTCCATAGAAACACGAAGGACGAACAGACGGAGACAATAACACAGCTCCATAGAACCACTAATGACAAACAGACGGATACAATAACACAGCTCCATAGAAACACGAAGGACAATCAGACGGATACAATACCACAGCTCCATAGAAACACGAATAACGAACGCAATAACACAACTCCACTGAAACACGAATCACAAACAGACGGATACAATAACACAACTCCACTGAAACACGAATCACAAACAGACGGATACAATAACACAGCTCCACTGAAACACGAATCACAAACAGACGGATACCATAACACAGCTACATAGAAAAACGAATGGCAATATATTTTCATGATCATCCCGGGAGTCCAGAGCAATTGCTGTAGGTGGTGCTGCAAGAATGTGTCGTGCTATTTAGTTGCAGCTCCATAGAAGCACGAAAGACAAACAGACGGATATAATAACACAGCTCAATAGAAACACGAAGGACAAACAGACGGATACAATAACACAGCTCCATAGAAATACGAAGGAGGAACAGACAGATATAAAAACACAGCTCCATAAAACCACTAATGACAAATATACGGATACAATAACACAGCTCCTTAGAAACACGAAGGACAAACAGACGGATACAAAATCAAAGCTCCATAGAAACGCGAAGGACAATCAGACGGATACAATAACACAGCTCCATAGAAATACGAAGGAGGAACAGACAGATATAAAAACACAGCTCCATAGAACCACTAATGACAAATAGACGCATACAATAACACAGCTCCATAGAAACACGAAGGACAAACAGACGGATACAAATTCACAGCTCCATAGAAACACGAAGGACAATCAGACGGATACAATACCACAGCTCCATAGAAACACGAATAACGAACGCAATTACATAGCTCCACTGAAACACGAATCACAAACAGACGGATACAATAACACAGCTCCACTGAAACACGAATCACAAACAGACGGATACCATAACACAGCTCCATAGAAAAACGAATGGCAATTTATTTTCATGATCATCCCGGGAGTCCAGAGCAATTACTGTAGGTTGTGCTGCAAGAATGTGTCGTGCTATTTAGCCAAGTTTAAACATAAATGTAATAGTATTAGAATATCACATGAATTACATTACATACGTTATGTAATAATAGAATCTATCACGACGTTCAGAATGAGACAGGGGAATCTCATCCGAGTGTAAAAGATTTGCAATGCACGACGAGGCTAGCCGAGTTGTGGATGTAGCAAATCTTTTGCACGAGGATGAGATTCCCCTTTCTCAGTCGTAACTACGTGATTGATTATTTTTCTCACTCACCTCATTTTATCATCACATAAATGTTTTTTAAAGCTAGAATTGATACCAAAACTTACACAAATCTAACGATGGAGTGACGTTTCTTTCTATGACGTCATAATAGGAGTCACGTGGAGTGTGAGACAAGGAAATCTCAAACTGCTACGTCAACGTTTTTTCTTTTGTCTCACGACGTAAGTGAGTGAGAATAGAGTATCTAAGGAAAACGATCAAATGGCAAGCTGAAAGCTTATTTTGATTTTTTCGTTGTTTTATTAAAAACGATGGGGTGGATAGGGTTCTCTCATTGGCCCCAGATCAGAATTAATAATATAAAAAGATCATAGCTTGCGGCGCCGCCTTGATTAAATTCAATGAAGAAATTCGATGTATACTAGAGCTAAAAATGCTATGACACATATGGATAATGACCATATCCCTGTATACGGCACACGATTATTCAGAAAATCAGAAACCGAAGGCATACAAAATCAGGAAAAAACAGGAACCAAAGCAAATAAACAAAAACCTCCACCACATTAAAAGAAGCGAACTCCCGATATGGGAGTCTATTCCATTGATACCAAAACCTGTCAAAACATAATAATTGTGGAATCTGCTATAACAATATAGACACACTGCGAACACCAAAATCCATATCAAATAATCCATCAACCTAAACATTCTTTAACGACACAAAAGTGAATCCATAATAGAGATGAGATCAGGTACCCGGAGAGAGAACAATATAATCTAGCATCGCTTTGAGTTCCGGATAGAAAATAGCAGTCGAGGGTGGGATTGATCAAGTACCAACAGAGGCTTTAGCCGAAGTTGGGACGTTGATCATTCCATCGGAGACAGATATTTTTCTATCCGGAACTCAAATGTGGTGCTTGATTATTTTTACATTGAAACCTTCAAAGTCCTCTTGTTTACGCATCAGAATCACTGAAAGTCTTGCTAAATGTATGTGCACGTGAAATAACGTACGTCAGTTTGTCTGTGACGTCATAAAGGAACAATCATCAGTGTCGGATCAGCCGTTCCAGATCGAATTGACCCTTCCGAGCAAGGGAAAAATTGGAGAAATTCCATGACGTTACAATGCAACAATGCAATTTTGATGTTTGACCGAGGTTCGAAGCTTGTTTGTCCGAGGTAAACACATGGTAAAAGCATTGTGACGTCACGAAATTTTGCATTTTTTTCCCGCAATCGGAAGGGTCAATTCTCTTTCTACGCTGAAAAGGGGAATCAGCCTATCAAATGTGCGAGAAAGCATCTTCTGTTTGCTACTAGCATCCAGCACTAAGGCATCTCAGAAAAAAAGTATATCCAGTAAATTGTTCAATTTAGTGTTTTGGATGGCCCTAACCTAAAATATCTCTTTATGTTATCCTATCACCTCTGAACATTTACGTGATATCTCAAATAAGATTGTGGCCACTAAAATTGTTTTTCTATTATCGCCAATCGTTCCATCTTTTATGCCTGACTGTCACATTTCTCATCAGGGGTTACTACCATGAGATTTACAACTGTTTTAGATTTCTAGAATTTCAACAACATTTGTGAATTCTATGATGGACTATTTTAAAAACCCACGCTAGGAAAGACAGGACTCCTTCAGCGGTTTCATGCATTGGGTTGACTTGCTTTTTCGTTAGTGTAGTGATCTTACAGTGCAGAGGCTTTATAAGAAATTGCGCGTTCTTCGAAAGCACTGTGTCATTATACGAATTTGAGGGTTGTATGCATGAAATCAGGATAAGTACAACATTGCTCTTAATGTGGTAGATGATCGATCTAATAATAGGACATTGTTCTAACGCTATTCACTCCCGAACAAAACCCCAACTCAATTTCTAAGTTCTCACTGGCTGCCCATCGGTTTCGTGCATTTATGTTTTTCCTTTTATGTTCAGTGTTTTGATGTAATATATGTTGTTCCATGTCCCTATTGGATCTATATAAGGGCTTGTTTATTCTATCATTTTGCATAGGAGGGGGATGGTCTTTGTTTTTGCTGATGGTTTCACAACCGAGTCTTCCTGTAGGTCATATCCTTTCTTTAACAAAATCACTTGACTTTATTACGTCATTTTAGCAAAATTGTTTAATTAAGATGGGACTTATCTAAAAGAAAGGAGGGAGATCTCCAACAAGACTCGGTTGCAGCGCCAACAGCAACACACGGAGCACTCCAAGTGAAAACACAGAGAAGACACACACAGCAAGAGACAAGGAACAGCAAACGAGACATCATGAAGACGTTTACAAAATGTAACAATCAAACACCAAATCACACAATAGAAACATGAAACATAAAGGACAACACATGAACCAACGAGACCAATGGGCAACCTGTGCCGACTTAGGACGGCCATTAGCCACGTTAGTAACAGATGGTGTGGTTATCCTCGATAACGTGCGCACAACCATCCCATATATCACCAATAAGATTGCAACTGATCAACCAGCGAATGAAAGTCAAACACGAAACTAGACATCAGATACCGAAATTCACAATCAAAGGATTACAAATACTTTGTTTTATAAACATATTTATATACTAAAGAGAAAAGAAAATAGGACAAAAAGACGGAGACAGCAACTTTAAAACTACAAAGAAACACAAACAACTTAATAATATCCAGTGTACAGTGCAAGTAAGGAATGTATCGGTACAGTTCAAACATTCAAATATTACATGGAAAATTCTCCACATATTATACAAATTATAGAATCCAAGTCAGCATGTCCAAAAAGAAAGCTTAAAATTAAGTTAAAAAAATTGCTGAAAACGAGGAATAAGGACAAGGACTTCATTGAGAGAGGCCAGACGACAAAAGTTAAACGTCTTCAAATTCAATAGCATCAGTTAAGCAAAGATGAATTTGCAGCGTGGATCAGACATGCACATTTCGGGTACTAAACCTCACTCTTCGAACCAAGGGGGACAGGTTTTTTGTGTTTACACCACGCTGGTTCGCATCATAAATATTTCCTGTCACATAATTAAATCGAAACAATAATGCAATATGCAATATAACAATATTGATACATGAAACAAATCTAGCAAAGAGCAATGAGTTATTTCTTTCTTTTAGAAAAACAGGTTGCAGCACCACCAGCAAAACCCAAAATCACCCACTGCAAAAACACAAAGCAGACACACACATAATGAGACGCAAATGGTACAATGAACGCCGAATCACATAGAAACATTAACGATAAATGACTTAACATAAATTAACGAGATCAATGAGCAATCGATGCCGACTTAGGATGGTCATCTGTTATGTCAGTAGCAAACAATGTGGTTATCTTGGATTACGTGCGCACAATCCTCCCACTTTTCCGATTACCCAAAGGTCTGGAAGAAGGCACAAATGTGGTGTAAAATGACCTCCTCACAGTTATTACCACACACGAACAAGACCGCAAAACGCAGGGGCCCAAGCAACAAAGATGAATATGTAAATTGATATAAAAAGAGTGCTTACGTAATAGTATAGGGTAGTTTTATAACTAGTTTCCTCAAAATATAGATATCTAACTCTTTAAAGATGACAGCACACTTTGAATTTGGAGAAGTCGATATTCGGTGGCCACTTGACTATATAAACCATATGTAGTCCTTTGAGCAGAATTTATTCGAACATCTCATGTTCAACATCGACAATGACATTCCAAATTTCTGTCGAACTATGTGAAATTCATGGAAAATATAAGTAGCGTAAACAACTGACCTGAATGTTTTTTTATTTGACTTTCATTCAATGAACGGGAAATGTTAAAAGGTAAAAAGACATATGCGTGAATATTGATAAAAATCATGTATATTTTAAATCAGGAAAATTACATAGTTACATGTATGAGAAAAATCATCCAGAAACTGGGCAAATAAATATTTTAATCTCATATATTCTTATGTACAAAATTGGAAATATTTTAATATTATTATACAGTATAATATATTTGAATATTTTTTTAGTATAAAAGTATATTTTTTGATTACCTATTAATCTGAATCCCTCAGTGTATTTATTCTCTACAACACTATACAGGAGTTTCGTTAATATAAAGAGTTACTTCCCGTTGAGAAAGGTATATGACGTAAATAGATTGTGGCGTGATAAAATGTTTTAGAAACCAACCCTAAATTCTAAGATAGTATGCTACAAAATCGATGTTGATTGCGTCAAAATGTTTTTCCTTCAGATACCTTCTCAAATCGAACACAATCATACATGTACACCAACGAGAAAACAAAACAAAGAGACCAAGTCCTGTTACATTCTTGGACCTGTTTTGAATCTTGGTTTCCGCTGTTGTTAGTCTGAAGTCCAATTTTGGTCAATGAAGGATAATCTTAATATCTCTTCGCCCATTTTTTTTTTGTATATGAAAATTTGCTCCTGTCTATTCTGGAGAAGGAATAGAACCGATTTCAATCTCCTGTGTCTTGGAAGATTTCAAACATGGATACATATCAAATAACCTTCTTCTAAACTCTAAGTCTTTCAGACCATAAATAAACGGATTAACGACATTGTTCACGAGTGGAAAGCGGATGAATATTCCGTGTGCAGCAGAACTTGCTCCGCTTAAGTTATTTTGAAACTCCTTGTCGACAGCTTTAATGGCTGCAAGTATCATGAAAGGTATATACGCGATCACAAATAAAGCTGATAAGATAATAAGGGTAGCGATTATCTTCTGAAGTTTTATTTCGTCCTGGGTCTTGGAGCGGTCTGAATTTGATTTTCTTTCACGCCATCTGTTGACAATCAGAGCACAATAACAAGCAATAATGACGATCAGGCAGATGACAAAACAAATTGATAAGAAAGTCATGGCGATGCGTAGAAAGATAGGGTTGTCGCTGCTTTCGCCAATGTAGCACCGTGCCCCAACCACACCATCAATGGTTTTAGTTTTATTTCCGGATAGAAATATCACCATTACAGCTCCCGAGGCAGCTAACGCGTGAAAAAATATACAGAATATGAATGCTTCTTTGTTGTTGATCTGCCGGGAGAGTGGGTGACATACTTGACGCCAACAATGAATGCTGATCAAGACGATGTGGAGGACGCTGCTGACATGAATAACAAACTGTAGATATCGAAAAAACTTGCACATTCCGTCTGAATATGGTGTGAACCTGTATGCCAAATCAGCATTGTCCATCGGTAAAATAACTAAGGAAGTAAACATGTCGAGGATTGCAAGGCTGAGAACAAATACTATATACGGATTCTTTTCTACTCTTCTTTGCCTTTTCTGTGACATGAATCTTTGAAAATATATGATGAGAGCATGAGAATTCCCTATTATGCCAATTATGGTGAGCGTGACAGAGTAGACAAACCCTGCTTTTCTATTGTACCCGCTATATCCATCTGTTGTTTCATTGTAGATTGAGATATTTGACTGGATAGTAGCTGTTGACACATTCATATCGTTTTCGTTTTTTCGAAATTGAAATCCCTGAATCAAATGTGAAATTTAAACATATCATTAACAACGTATTCAATTAAAACTTTATTCTGATAAAAAGTTCAAATAAAAGTTCATACTGTTTTATCTACTAGGCGAGTCAGAATCCCGGGGAAAATATACCTTCCCACAAACAATCCCAATTTGCGCACATATTTCCGTCACAACAGAGAGGATGTCTAGGTGAAAAAATCCTTACACTACAGGGCAGATGAATCCAGCTATTCTATTGCACGCGCTATACATATCTTTTGTTTCATCGTAGACTGAGATGCTTTACTGAATAGAAGAAAATCAACAACTTTGTCAAAAAAAAAGTTGATTCTGATAAAAGTTCAAATAAAAGTTCACTCTATTTTACCAATGCAATTCAGAATCCTGGAGAAAAATATACCATACCACAATTTCAGCACACCTTTCCGTCCAACAGAGAGGAGGTTTAGTTAAAAAAATCTTAACAATGCAGTGCCCTTTGGATGCAACGACAACATCAGTAGCATAGGAAACCTAAGTCCCGGATGTCAATCGGTAAATGTTACTAGTTTATTTAACAGAACAAAAAGAAGACCTCGAATGAGTTAAAGAAGATTCGGACGTCGATAATCTCAACATCATGGCATTACATAGTCATGGCATTCGTAAATATAATTAGAGAAGTGAGGGGATCTCCAACAATACACTGTTGCAGTACCAACAGCAAAACACCCGATGCAAAAACACAAAAGACAAGAATAGTATGAGACGAAAAAGAAACATACGACATGTAAACATCAAACACAAAAGACTTCACATAAACCGACGAGACAAATAGGCAACCGGTGCCGACTTTGGACGGCCATTTGCCACGCAAGTAGCAAATGATGTGGTTATCCTGGATTATGTGCGCACAACCCTCTCACTGCTCCAATTACCCAGAGGTCCCAAAGAACGTCCAATTGTGGTGTAAAACAAGCTCCTCACTGTAAGATGACATCACACAATCAAGACTGCAAGACGTAGAGGCCCCAGCAACACAGATGAATATGTAAATGGATATAAAAAGAGGGCGTGCGTAATACAGCCCGTGCTCTGCCGGCTGTAGCGAGCTCATGTATGTAATCACCCGAGGAGTCCGACTGACATTCAGAGAGGACAGGTGGTCGGGGCCCTGTCTTCTCTAATGAGGTTTGGGCAGGGCCCGTCATGGAGTACCGTCGTCACAGTCAGTCAGAGTGTAAGTCTCAAGGATGCGCTGGTACAAGACTGTTGATTTGTCAAGTACCAAGCCTAGTGTCCGTCTGGTGACATTAGGATCATATCCACGGTATAAAAGGCGTTTGATGACTCTGATGCATTTTCTATGGTTATGCTGCCTACCTTTGATCCTTCTGATTTCGTTTATCATATCACCATAAAAGACAGGTTGTGTAATACCCAAAGTAATGTACTCTGTTGCGTGTATAGGTCCGAATTTAAAAAGTTGACTGTAATTTTTGTAAAATTTCCAGAAAGTCTTAACTAATATATGAAAGCGGAAACCTTGACCCCAAAGTTTTTTTTTGGTCATTTGTAAATTTCTTCTGTGAAAATCCAAAATATCAGTACATGCTCTAGCGTACCGGATTAGCTGTGATATGTAAATGCCGTATGACGGTAATCTTGGAACATCACAGTCAAGTCAGGGGAAATTTACAAGTATGTTGAATCCAAAATCATCCCTAAGCCTCAGATACATAGTTTTTTCTTCGATGCCTTGGTTCTATTTTTGAATGAGTATAGGCCTACATCATATTTGTACCAATTTGTGCTCTGTTCATTAACGGGAATTACTTAAAATCTACGAATAAACTAAGGACCTCACATTTACTGATACAAATTCCCCAGAACATAGTCATCATAGACATTTCTTCTTTTCGTTAGTTTCAAGCAGTTAGATCAGATAAATCCATGGACCCCCTCACGCCAACATCTGAGACATTTATATAAGTTGTGTAACTTGTTTGTTAAACGTTGTAAAATGAATAAAGTCTATCTTTTTAAAGGGGAAGGGGCAAAATCAGCAGTCTTTGGTCCATTTTTTTGCCATTTTCAAAAATTGTTTTCTTATTGATTTCCATATTTCAAATAATTGTTGACGTATTTAAATCTACTGAGAATTAGTGTCGAAAATAGATATTTTCAATTTATGTTAGTGATATTTCCCTCAAAAATTGGACAGTCTTACTGAAAAATAGTAGTGAAATGATAGGATATTGGATTCCAACACATAGTAAATGATTGTGCATAGAGAGAGTGCGTGTAACAAAGTCATGCTTTGCATGCACATTTGCAATGTGAAAAGGAATGTCCCATAAAAGTTTGAACTTGTTACATGCGCGTGCTCTTGGACATAGAATTGAAGGTATGCTAAATGAGCAACCATTTGATTTTTATAGGGGGGGGGGGAGGCAGGGAGACTTTTGCCAACCGGAATTTTTTGAGTCACTTGAATAATGCAGCGTGATTTTTTGGCCATATTAAACATCAAACACGGTATGAGTTCATTTCTTGCCAGCAAATCACTTCATTTCATTTCCTTGAATGGCATATGATACCCTACTATTCACTTAAATGGTACTCATTGAAGACAGGCTATACGGTTTTTTACGACGTTTGAATTTGATTTATTCAGTCCAATTTGCATTTGTTCCAATTTTATTTGTACTGTGTTTATGACACAAAAAGTGTTTACTGGGCATGTGGAAAGGTTGAAAGAGAGGGGGAGGGGCAATTTCATGAAAATTCTTTTCCCTAAAATTTCGATCCGGAATTTGTTTTGCAAAGTCTCCCCCCCCCCCCCTATAAAAATCAAATGGTTACTCTCTAAACCTTGTCTATTGACAGAAAATCTTAATTTTTTTGTGAAGTAATAGATTTTCAAAAAAAAAAATATATATATATCAAATAAGCACTTTTTTGTTCACAAGAAGCATATGGAAGAAGTAAGAATGAATTTTTCAATAATTCGGATTGGGGCCAAATACGGTCACTGTAGTCCCTACCCCTTTAGATAAAACAAACTGCCCTTTAATTAAAGTAACATTTGCAAACAAAGATATTGATAAATTGAATCTTGGTCAACATTACTAAATTGTCACAGAAAAATACCACCATAGAAGTAAAGAATCTATTTGTTTTTCCTACACATCAACAGTTGCATCTAAATTTTACAGTTACAAACGATTTCTGCAATGTATTGATTTAAGTAATCCCTCAATTCTTCAATTTCCTTGCGAATGTTCTTCTTCTGATTTCAACTACTCTCCTTGTGGAAACGTTATTACAGGTTACCTTAGTATATTCAAGAACGACAAGTTGAGAGATTTGTTTAAAGAGGGTTCCCTTATACAGAGAAAGTACACCCTTTACATGGAACCAAAATTTCAAAACAACCATGGACCCTTGCGAGGAATATGCAAGACGTTGGGTTAAGAGAGGGGCTGCACAGCTCGATAGACTTACTGAATGGATAAAATCCATCAGAGGGTTACTTGTATCTAGAATATCTGATGTTATCACATGGCTTACCTACCTCCAAGAACATTATGTCATCACACCAGTAAACACAGCCTCAAATAATTACACATTTACTTTCAGAAGAGTATAAGCTTCTCGTTTGGGGGTTCGGGGACTTCCGAGAGGAAAATTTCAAAAATGAAAGAAATTGGTGCAGCCTTTTTGAAATTAAATGAGAAGTGATCAAGCTGACGATTCATTGTCAGCAAACCAGGAACCGTGTCTAAGATGACAATTTTCCAATATGAACATGAAATGCAGCTTTTTCATCAAACATATACGTCCACATACAGATATTGGATATTGAACGTGGCAGCCAAGCATTCTTCGATAGCGATTATTGTGTGTAAATTTTAATGCATTAACATGAGGATATTTTGAAAAATGTATTCAAATTAGTACTTTCTGTAGTGTTACTAGGTTTTTTTTATGTTATTAGCAATTTGGTTTTAAAACCATGTGATAATCGCCTAATTCTCTTGCCACAGCCGTGGAAGTAACTTCTTCTTTTTATTTGCGAAAACGATTTTTGCGATCAATCGTACGCCTGCCTTCAGCCATGCCAAGATCTCTTATGTGAACTAAAGAAGATAAGAACTATTTGTGTAATAATAGCCACTGACACGATATCAGTTGATTAGAAAAATATAAAGAGAAATGATATGTTCAGATATAATTTTACTTAATTATTTGAACAAATTAGATAAAGAAGATTTTGACAAAACTCTCAACAGCACTCACAAAGGAGAACATTTAACGTCGACGGACCCCTAGGAAGCTAAAGATGGGAACAGGTGCCCGGGAGGAATAAGCATTCCTTGTTTGGCTAGCCGCCTGCATGTTCTGGTCAATAAAATCTCATCAGTGGTATTTCAAGACAAAATGATTCTACATTCACAAAATATTTTAGAGTGATTTTTTGACAGAGAGATTTTTAACTTCTAAACATTATTTAACTCATTTCCTGGAAAACTGGAAATGCTTATTTTCTCTATGCAAAATGTATTTTCTCTATATATGCATATTGAAAGGCTCTATCCATGCTTCCTTCCTATTATCTTTTAATAATTTTCTTTTTTAATTTTTTCAATTAATTTGCATCATTTAAATTTTCTTTTCAATTAATTTGCATCATTTAAAAGCAGATAGATTAACATTTATGGTTCACTTTGCAATAATCCCTTTATAGTAGTTTAATGATAAGCATTTGAAATCAAACATATTTTACGTTATTTCAACGTTAAGAAAAAAAAAACTCACCCGTTAGAGCTGTACACGTAGATGGCAATTGTTTTTAATCTGAAATGTTCAAACAAATTTAGTATTTATGGGATAAGAAAGAATGTGTTGTTTTGTAAATAATTGTTTTGTTTTTTCCGAAATTCGTTTCCTTTTCCTATAAAAATGCTTGCAATAACGTATATCTACTTAAAATGTACTACGATTTTATTAGCCTCATCTTTAGAATTTTGAGTAAGAATACTTGACACTTTACATATTAAAGAGCTTGTAAAACATGGATATAAGTAAGATAGTTTTATGAACAATTTTGACAATAGACAAAGTTGCACTATGTTTCCTTAAAGTGCATCACGTGATTAATCCTTGGATTTCCATTGGTTGTGCACGTGGGGACTATGACATCGTGATGAAAATTGACCATATGCAACTATTCTGTATCTTCGGACGCAACTATGGCAGTTTAACATGTCTTTATGAATTCATATGTTCTAATGAAGATTAAATTTCCAAAAAATGAGTCATTCATTGCACTAAAGGTATGTCAGATGTACCTTTGGAAATAACTTTCGGTATCAAGTAACAGTCGCCGGGCACTATTGCTTTATTGCATTACACAGTTGCGTCGCTTCGAGAATAAATGCACTATTGGTTAGGGCTGGGCATTGTGGCCAAAAAAACATATTGCGATACAATATTTCACATTGCGATTTATTGCAATATTCAATCCTTCTATAAAGGACTAGGTACGGTAAGAACCGATTTTGGCCCTGTAATTCTCACGGAATTGAAAATAAATCTGAAAGAACAAAACATGCTTAACGCACGCAAGCAAGATTGATTGAAATATTTCATAGCCAAGAGATTGTCAAAATTGAAAGTTTACTGTGTAATACAACGCCGGGACGTTGGAAGGTTTTGAAGTATTTTTTTTATCAATTCATCACTGAAAGGGGTAGGGCCACGAGACCCCTTAATCGGTCCCCGATTTTTCTCTAGGAATAAATTTCATGGGGAATACTTGATATCTCTCATGAAAATACACGAATGTTTACCGCTTTCAATAAAAAGAAAAATATCACCAAACATAGTGCCATTTAACTGTAATGACGTCATGAAGTGACGTTATTGACAAAACATGGCGAAAATTGCTTGGAATTTTGTCTTTTGTGGAAGAATTCAATGTGGCCGCATGCGTTAACTGAGACAAAACGTTTATGGCAAGAGGATATAATGATAATCTTTCACATATGATTTTTTCATCCTAGTTAATGCATGCGGCCATTGCTAATTTTATAGTAATAAGTAGTTCTTGCATCAATTTCGTGGAATATGACCAATTTTGGTGTTTTCAAAGGGCTGAAAGCTATTGATAAACGCAATGTTTACAAAAGATAGATTCATGATTCAGTAGAGAATGTTTCAAAATGTCAAATCACAGTAAAAAATTCTATGAAGTACAATTTTCAAAATTAGGGCCAATATCGGGCTTCGTGGCCCTACCCCTTTACTATTGGCCGTGTCCTTGACATTGTCCAAACTTTGATATGACAAATATGGATAATGACCATATCCCTATATACAAAACAAAATGGCAAGGAACACATGGCACAATACTGTGATACTGCCATGAACAGGAATGGTATAATTTTCTTTTGGTCTATTAAACATTCAGGGGATGTGATAGACAAAATGGAATTTTGAAGCAAATACGTAACTTCATACGTCTTATCTAATATGTACACCACGCTTCCTCATGACAAAATTAATGATCAACTGTCCAAACTCATTAAATGTTGTCTTGATCGAGAGGGGAAAACTTATATTTGTACATCTGAATCAAAGGGTTTCTTTTCCACCACAGATTACAAGTCATACATATCATGGACATGTGGTGACCTGTGTATTGCCTTGTCCTTCCTTTTGGACAATATCTATGTAAGATTTGGTGAGAACCTCAATAAGCAGGTTGTGGGGATTCCTATGGGTACTAATTGTGCGCCTCTTGTTACAGATTTATTCTTATACACGTATGAAAAAA
Organism: Pinctada fucata; assembly: GCA_028142955.1. Classification (NCBI taxonomy): domain Eukaryota; kingdom Metazoa; phylum Mollusca; class Bivalvia; order Pterioida; family Pteriidae; genus Pinctada; species Pinctada fucata. The sequence goes on along the minus strand of AP027112.1, from coordinate 47,063,973 downwards.
GAATTTATCCAAAATCTTCAAAAGCAAAGAAAAATGATGAACAGATGTGGAATGATTCATTGGTACTTCTAGGTACCTGCTTGATATTTTTACTACCGACAATCCTGTTTCTGAAAAGTATAAAAATGTTTTTTATCCACAAGAATTGATTCTAAACAAGGCAAACGTTTCAAACAAAGAAACACCATTTTTGGACCTAAATATCAAAATTGTTAATGGAGAGATCCACACAAGAGTGTATGACAAAAGAGTTGATTTTGGATTTAAGATAGTAAATTTCCCCTGGCTTGACGGTGATGTTCCTAGATTACCGTCCTATGGTATCTATATTTCACAGCTCATCCGGTATGCTAGAGCATGTACTGATGTTTTGGATTTTCATGGTAGAAATTTACAAATTACCAAGAAACTTTTGGGACAAGGTTTTCCCTTTCACAAACTAGTAAAGACTTTACTTTTAAAATTATAGTCAACTTCTTCTGACCAATACAGGCAGCAGAGTAATACTATATTACTTTTGGTATTTCACAACCTGCATTTTATGGTGACATAATTAACAAGAAGGATCAAAGATAGACAACATCAATATCGAAAATGCGTCAGAATCATCAAACGCCTTTTATACCGTGGATATGATCCCAATGTCACCAGACGGACACTAAGCTTGGCACTTGACCAATCTACAGTCTTGCACCAGCGCATTCTTAAAAAGTTGCACCCTGACTGACTGTGACGACGGGACTCCATGACGGGCCCTAACCAAACCTCTTTAGAGAAGACAAGGCCCCGACCACTTGTCCTCTCTGAATGTCAGTCGGACACCTCACTTGATGACAAACATGAGCTCCTTACAGCCGACAGCGCACGGACTGTATTACATACGCCCTCTTTTGATATCCATTTACATATTAATCTGTGTTGTTTGGGCCCCTGCGTTTTGCGGTCTTCTTTGTGTGTGGTCAGCTGACAGTGAGGAGGTTGTTTTACACCACAATAGTAGGTTCTTCAAGACTCTGGGTAATCGGAAAAGTGGGAGGTTATGCGCACGTAATCCAGGATAACCACACACTCTGCTATTTCCGTAGCAGATGGCTGTCCTAAGTCGGCACCGGTTGCCCATTGGTCCTGTTGGTTTATGTGTAGTCCTTTGTTTTTGATGTTTCTGTGTTGTACGATGACGTTCCTTGTCCCTTCTACGTCTCTTTCTGTGCTTGTCTGCTTTGTGTTTTTGCATTGGTTGTTTTGGGGTGTTGCTTTGGGTGTTGCAACCTGGTGTTGTTGGAGATCCCCTCCTGTGTTTTATTATGGTTTGTTTTGTTTCATGATTTATTCTCAAATGTTCTTTTGGACAGTCCCTTCATATACAATCATATTAAATTCTACATATACATGTATAGCAAGTTTATTTTACAAACAAAAATGTTTTATGAGGTTTAGTAAGCAAAGATAGTCCATAAAACATGTAGAAATCACAAAATAGGACGATATCCAATGGGAAAAACGGCAACGATTTGAAAAAAGACAAAATGTATAGTATACCACTACATTCCTTTATCATATGGTATAACGTATAAATGCGAACGAAGGGATCCGAATATTTTAAATAGATTTTTGCTAAGAAAAAAACCATAAAAATAATTAGAGTGGAATGTATCGATAATTTTTGAATAGCAGTTCGTTCCGTCCTTCGGCGAAAATGTGCTTAATAGAAAAGAAATGGGGCAAATCTTCAATTTTCTTGAATGGTTGAAGTTATGAACTTTCCGTTAATACCATAATTTTGAACCAAAGGTCATCATAGTTATCACAATAAATAAATTTAAAAAAGAAAATTCTGTGACGCCACATAAATTGCCCATGTTTGGGATAGATCAGTCCTGGATCATTCATGACGCCGCTCGTCATGTACAAATCAAAACAAACATGACGTGTAGCGAGCAGTATCTACGGAAAATATCGAGAAACGCACAGATACTCAGATTTGGATAGTTAAAGAAGAAAAAAGGATACAGATTGTGAAAGAGCAAAACTGAAAGAATACATAAAAGACCATAGGGATATATGGAATTCGGTGAAAAATGACTTCGGTCTTGTCACAAATGTTAAACGTCTCCAAATTCGTGGTATACTATACATTTTATTCTTACTTTTAATATTTCTTTAGTAGTTACCGGTCTTCTCATTGGATATCGTCCTATGTTGTGATTTTAACATGTTTTAGGGAAGAATATTGTTTACTAGATCTCATCAGACATTGTTGGAAAATAAACTAATTTTTTTTATACATGTATATGTAGAATTCAATATGTGTGAATATGAAGGGACTGTCCAAATGTTAATTAATTCAAATTCAATAGCATCATTTAAAAGCAGATTAATTTACAGCATAGACCAGACATGCACGTTTCGGGTTTTAACCCTCGTCAGTGATCCTCAATCTTAGCATTGAAAGAAGGCCTATATCTATGAAAATTATGTCCAAAATATGCCGATAGATGTAGTAAGATGGCTGGTATATGATGGACCAAGGTTTCGGAATATTTAGGAAATTTTTTAACCCTCGGGGACTCCTGGTCCAGCAGCAGTGACACTCACCAAGTGGTACAAATGTTAAACGTCTCTAAATTCGTTGGCATTATTTAAAAGCAGATTAATTTACAACATGGACCAGACATGCACGTTTCGGGTATTTAACCCCGTCAGTGAACAATGAAATAAGGCCAAAATCTATGAAAATTATGTCCAAAATATACCGAAAGATGCAGCAAGATGGCTGGGATATGATGCAATAGGACTCACGGCGTAGCTGTATGTTTTGCTGGACAAGTAGACCGATTAGATATCATCGGTCCTTAATCGGTTTATACGCATAGTAAATTTATTACTATTTGATATGCTATGTGAAAGATACATGCGATGTCTTTTTCACCTCTCCTTGTTTAGAATTATAATCGAAATAGCCTACTAGATCGGTACATATATAAATGAGTTAAAGAAGATCCTGACGATAATCTCAACAGCACTCACAATATAGCACAAAATTAAGCATCGACGGACCCCTAGCAAGCTACAGGTGGGACCAGGTGCCCGGGATGAGTAAGCATCCCCGGTTGGCTCTTAGTTCATTTAGTTCCTGAGAGCTGTCCTGCTGATTAATATGCATGAAGAGGCGTGGCTACAGCTCAAACTTAGAACTTCGAGGTATCGGATTTGATACGTGGTACACCGATGAACGACCATAATATGGGACCATCTATGCGAATATAAATATTAAGAAGTACCGATCAGCTATTCAGTGTCAGAGTCGAAGAGGAAAGGCAAAATCAATAAATTTTCCATAGGAACGGTTCCGAACCTTGGAATGAATAAAATTCCCAAATGAGATCAGGTGCCCGGGGAGAATCAGCATCTCCTGATTGCATGCAACGCCCGCCGCAACAGTTTCATGGAAACTTGTCAAATTCGGTATTGTCTCGATATACATATTGGTGTACACATCAGGCAAGTCTTGTTTGGTGATGGTGACAGCCATTCAATCACAATTCAGAATGTCACTGATCATTCTGGAAAGGGGGATCTAATATGTTTTTATTATATCCCCGGACTGACGAAATTCCTTTAATATGATTTCAGCCGATGTGCAATATAACCCTGAACGAGTAGCAAGTCGTCTGGCTATAGCGATGAAATCTTCATATTAAGAACATGCCCTGGCGTACCAATTGAGCTGGGGGAAAACGCCAGGAGAAAAAAGCAGGAGATGACGGAATGTTGCTATTCATGAGAGGGAAGTTTATTATATGTATTACAAATATCAATCCTTTAACAACCCTAAGGCGGACAGAAAACGGAAATAACAGAAGGTGTGGTTATGCTGGATTACGTGCGCACAGCCTTTCCACTTTTCCGATTGTTTTTTATGTTCTGTGTTGTGAGTTGACCTTCCTCGTCACTTTTGCGTTTCTTTCTTTGTTTGTCTGCTCAGTTTTGTATGGGGTGATTTGGGGTTTTGCTGTGGGTGCTGCAACCTGGTGTTCTTGGAGATCCCCTTCTTTGTTTTGAAGTCAGAAGCTAATCATATTTCCCTTCAGATACCACAGATTGAATGAATTCAGCTTCGTACGAGTAAAGAAAAATGTTTGCAAGGAGTGGGGGCACAATTGGTCCCTATTGGATTTCCGACACTTTGTTTGAAGACCTTTCCTCCAAACACAAGAAAAATGTTTTCGATCAGGAAGTTTAACATCTGAATAATATCTGTTTCAGTGTACTTATTTTCAGAATCGGACTTTACTTTTACAATATAGGTTTTGTCATAGTTAACAACAATAAATTTGTATTTGCGATTACCGTTCTTGCTTGTAAACGCATTACTTATATTTTTGAGAGTCTTTCTTTCAATTTAGAATGTGGGATTGTAGTGTAAAGTGTCGAAAAATCAAAAGCTTTAATCGAATGAACTTTACTAAAATGAGTGGATTTCAGATGTTCTAAATGTTCCTTCGAATTCTTTAATATCCACATCTGGTTGATACTGCTGCGGCAATATACTGTCGAACAATATTTTTGAAGTCCAGATGACAAATATGGATAATGACCATATCCCTGTATACAGCACAAAATCGATAATTCAAAAATCAGAAACCGAATGCATACAAAATCAGGACAAAACAGGAACCAAAGCAAACAAACAAAAACCTCCACCATATGAAAAGAAGCAAACTCCCGATATGGGAGTGAGACCAGGTGCCCAGGAAGAGTAAGCATCTCCTGCTTGCATGCAACACCCGTCGCTTCAATTCGGTAGAACTGTCACATCCGGTTACTTCCATTTTGGAAGATATAGAGTACAATCTTTGGTTGGATGGCTCAAATGGTCTATGACAGAATATCATCCACCATTCTTGAGAGTGGAACATCATAGTGTATGACGAGTTCCCCATATCGACCGTAGAACTTCCTCAGTGACGATGTTAGTCGGTCACAAACATATCCCTGACTGAGAAGCTTATCTGAAAGACGCCTAGCTCTCAGAACAAAATCCGTATATTTGGTACTTGCTCTGGCATAGCGTATCAACTGAGATATGAACACGCAAGAAGCAGGCGATGAAGGGATGTTGCTACTCAGAAAAGGAAAGTTTGTAATGCTGAAATTGAAGTCGTCACGTTTGTCATAGAGTGAGGTGTTCATGTGACCATCAGTGTCGTAGGACAACATTATGTCCAAATAGGATGCTGAATTATTTGTCTCTGTGGTTTCTTTGACTTCAAGCTCCGAAGGATAGATACTGCTCAGGTAATCCGCGAATTTTGGATTATTGATGGACAACACATCGTCTATGTATCTGTAAGTGAAGTTAAAGTCAGAAGCTAAATATCTTTTCCCTTCAGAGACCAAAGATTGAATGAATTCAGCTTCGTACGAGTAAAGGAAAATGTCGGCAAAGAGTGGGGCACAATTGGTCCCCATTGGAATTCCGACAATTTGCTGGAAGACCTTTCCTCCAAACACCACAACAATGTTGTCGATCAGAAAGTTTAACATCTGAATAATGTCTTTTTCAGTGTACTTATTTTCAGAATCGGACTTTTCTTTTACAAAGTAGGTTTTGTCATAGTTAACAACAATGAATTTGTATTTGCGATTACCGTTCTTACTTGTAAACGCATTATTTATAACTTTTGCGAGTCTTTCTTTCAATTTAGAATGTGGAATTGTAGTGTAAAGTGTCGAAAAATCAAAGGCTTTGATCGAATGGACTCTACTAAAATGAGTGGATTTCAGATGTTCTAAAAGTTCCTTCGAATTCTTTAAAATCCACATCTGGTTGATACCACTGCGAGAATACACTGTCGAGCAATATTTTTGAAGCCCAAATTTGATTTCAGATAAAACTTTGGTGAGTAAGATCGATACAGATTTGGTAGAACATTTTGAGGAACCAGCGATGAAACATTGTTTGTACGGATTCTGATGCATTTTAGATATGCAGTATAAGTATGGTAAATCTAAATCTAAATTGGTAGTGTCGAAGCCAAAGGAAGTAAGAGCTGATTTGTGGTTATCTATTATTTCAGAGGCAGAAAGGTTTGTTGGGGTGTAAGTGGGATTTCCAGGTGACGAATTTAAACCCAACTCTTTAACTAGACTGTCGAAATAGTACTTTTTGCAAGTAAATGTGTAATTATTTGAGGCTTTGTCCGCTGGTGTGATGACATAATGTTCTTGGAGGTAGGTGAGCTCTGTGATAACTTCAGGGTCTTTAAATATAGACACAAATCTGGTGTTCACAGTTGATTTTAATCGGTTAATTCTAGATAAAAGTAACCCTCTGATTGATTTTATCCATTCGGAAAGGGTGTCGAGCTGTACATCCTCTTTCTTTGCCCAACGTCTTGCATATTCCTCACAAGAGTCCATGATAATTTTGACATTTTGGTTCCATGTAAAGGACATACTTTTTCTGTATTTGGGACCCTTTTTTAACAATTCTCTCAACTTGTCGTTCTTGACTATACTAAGGTCACCAGTAATAACGTGTCCACAAGGAGAGTAGTTGAAATTCGATGAAGAACATTCGCAGGGAAGTGGATGTAGTGAGGGATTACTTAAATCAATACACTGCAGGAATCGTTTGTAATTGTAAATTTTAGATGCAACTGTTGGTGTGTAGCTATAGGAAACACAAGGAGTTTCTTTTCTTTTGAAATATGGTGGGATTTTTTCTGTGACAGTTTTGTGATTCAAAATTTGACCAAGATTCAAGTTATCAATACCTTTGTTTCCAAATCTTACTTTAATGAAAGGGCGGTTTGTTTTCTCCTCTGATTTACCTGATCTAACTGCTTGAAATAAACGAAAAGTAGAAATGTCCAATATGACTCCTTGTAGTCTGTATTCAAATAGATTTGATTTCAAATATCAAATTTTTTTATCTGAAATCAAATAGATTTGATTTCAGATAAAACTTTGGTGAGTAAGATCGATACAGATTTGGTTTGAGGAACCAGCGATGAAACGCTGTTTGAACGGATTCTTGTGCATTTTATTTTTGTATGGTAAATCTAAATCTAAATCCTTTGTGCCAAAGCCGAAGGAAGCGAGAGCTGATTTGTGGTTATCTCTGTGTTTTCACTTTGGGTGTTTGGTGTGTTGCTGTTGGTGCTGCAATCGAGTTTTGTTGGAGATACCCTCCTTTCCTATCATTTCAGAGGCAGAAATGTTTATTGGGGTGTAAGTGGGTTTTTAATGTGTCGATATTAAACCCGACTCTTTAACAAGACTGTCAAAATAGTACTTTAAATGTGTAATTACACTGCTCAAAAGAATTAAACGAGCGATTTTCCCATTGTAATATAATGGTACATAGCTTGTAAAATCTTTTGGGATAAGCAAAGCTACATCATCAAGTTTTATCATGTGTGTACGGTTAATCTGTTCAATACAGACATTGGTAATAAAGAAATGACAATGAAATATGTCTTAATACATTTATGTTCATCATATAGGAGATGCAGCTGCAAACGTGTGTGATATGAAAGTATTTAATTATTTTGAGCAGAGTATTTGAGGCTTTGTCTGCTGGTGTGATGACATAATGTTCTTAGAGGTAGGTAGGCTCTTTGGTAACCTCAGGGTCTTTCAAGACAGACTCGAATCTGGTGTTCATAGTTTATTTTAATTGTTAAATTCTAGATAAAAGATATCCTCTGATGTACTTTATCCATTCGGAAAGGGTGTCGATCTGTACATCCTCTGACTTTGCCCAATGTCTTGCATATTTCTCACAAGAGTCCATGATTATTTTGAAAATTTGGTTACATGTAAAGGAGTTACTTTCTCTGTATTTGGAACACTTTTTTCAACAATTCTCTCAACTTGTCATTCTTTGAACCATCCAACCAACGAACATACTTGTATATTCCGAAATGGAAGTAACCGAATGTGACAATTCTTCCGAATTGAAGTGACGGATGTTGCATGCAAGCAGGAGATGCTGACTCTTCCTTGGCACCTGGTCTTGGCAGTTTGCTTCTTTTCATGTGGTGGAGGTTTTTCTTTGTTTGTTTCGGTTCTTGTTTTATGCTTGTTTTGTTTGCCTTCGGTTTCTGATTTCCTGAATTGATTTTCTTCTAAGTATAGGAATATGGTCATTATCCATATTTGTCATTTTACTAAGGTCACCAGTAATATCCACTAGGAGAGTAGTTGAAATCCGATGAAGAACATTCGCAACGAAGTGGATGTAGTGAGGGATTACTTAAATCAAATTTTAGATGCACTTATTTGTACATAGCTATAGGAGTTTCTTACCATCTGAAATACGGTGAGATTTTTCCCATGACAGTTTTGTGATTCAAAATATGACCAAGATTCAATTTATCAATACCTATGTTTCAAATCTGACTTTAATGAAAGGGTGGTTTGTTTTTTCTTCTGATTTATCTGATCTAACTGCTTGAAATAAACAAAAAGTAGAAATGTCCATGATGACTACTTGTAGTCTCTATTCTGGGGAACGTATATCGGTAAATGTGACGTCATTAGTTTATTCGTAGATTTCGTGTAACTCCCGTAAGGGAACAGAGTGTAATTTGGTACGAATATGATGCAGGACTAGAGACACATTCAAAGATGAAACCAATGAGTTAAAGAAGATCCTGACAATAATCTCAACAGCACTCACAATAGAGCACAAAATTAAGCATCGACGGACCCCTAGCAAGCTAGAGGTGGGACCAGGTGCCCGGGAGGAGTAAGCATCCCCTGTTGGCTAGCCGCACCCGCCGTCGATGTGAAAACAATATCTAAACTTCATGCACTCTCTGACGTTATGTCTATATAGAAAGTGCTATGGCGACAATGTCAGGGAAATATATTCAAAACACTTACTGTCAAACCCCACGCGGGGAACTTTTTTTACGAGCTCCACACGGGAAATGGCATAAGTGTGACACAAATGACTTAAAGAAGATCCTGACGATAATCTCAACAGCACTCACAATAGAGCACAAAATTAAGCATCGACGGACCCCTAGCAAGCTAGAGGTGGGACCAGGTGCCCGGGAGGAGTAAGCATCCCCTGTTGGATAGCCGCACCCGCCGTCGATGTTTAAGCACGAAAATGAAAACAATATTTAAACTTCATGCACTCTCTGACGTTATGTCTATATAGAAAGTGCTATGGCGACAATGTCAGGGAAATATATTCAAAACACTTACTGTCAAACCCCTCGCGGGGAACGTTTTAACGAGCTCCACACGGCAAAGGGCATAAGTGTGACACAAATGAGTTAAAGAAGTCATCGAGGGAGAAACTATGTATCACAGGCCTATTATATTTACGAATGCCATGACTTTGAGGTCTCCTTTGTCGTCTTTGTCGTCTTTCGAAGAAGCTAGTCACATTTACCGATTGACAACCGGTACTTATTAAGCTTCCTGTGCTACTAATGTTACCATTACACCCTGCTGATAGAAGTTCTCTTATTAACGGAAACAGCTAAAATTATCCCATTGAGAAGTGACCGAAATTTGGCCCCAAATAGAGAGGAAATTAATTGTGTGGGTGTTATTCTCTCATAGTGGAAAAGTGTTAAATAGAATCCTCGCTAATGTTCGAGCACCATTCCTTCCAAAAGCAACACTATGACGAAAAGAGCCCACACAAATGGGCATTAAATAATGAAAATGGAATCTAAAGGTAAAAAGAAATAAATTGCATGTATATTGATATAAATTATGTACATGATAAATAAGGAAGACTACATATGAGGACAATCTTCCATAAACTGGATGACACAAATAAATGAATCTCATATATTCTTACAAAATTGGAAAAAAAGACAATTTCATTTTTTAACCTATTAGTCTGAATCACTCAGTGTATTCATTATCGAAAGCACTATACGGGCTTTTCGTTGTGTAGAGTTACTTTATGGTATATGTCGAAAATCAACTGTAACGTAATTAAATTCTTTTGAAACCAACGTTAAATTCAGGAAAAAGTATGCCTCAAAATCGATGTTTCTATAGAAATTTTTATTGCCTCAAAATGCGTTTACTTCAGATACTGTTTCAAATTTAACACAAGCATACACCAACAATAAGACTGAATTGGAAATTGTGAAAACTAAAGAGATCAAATACTGTAACATTCGTGGACCTATTTTGAATCTGTTTTTTTCACTATTGTTTGTCTGAAGTCCATTGGGTGCGTCCTATTTCGGTCAGTGCAGGATAGTCTTAATATTGCTTCGACCAATCTTTTTTTTGTATATAATTATTTGCTCCTGTCTAAGCGGGTGAAGAAATAGAACCGATTCCACTCTCCTTTTACTTCAGATACCGTTTCAAATTGAACACAAGCACACACCAACGATAAGAGGGAATTCGAAATTATGAAAACTAACATCAAACACAAATGACTTCACATAAACCAACGATACCAATGGGCAATCGGTGCCGTTGAAGTGACTTTATAAAAGAGACTTGATTGGGATTTATGAAATATTTAATCATGAGTCGTAAAAAATGTGTTCGCTAATGATATATTCTAAAACCACTTTGAATCCAAATTATAAGATAATGTCCTTATCAAGCTTCGTCATGTATTATGATCTAGATATTTCATCATTGTTTCTATCAATGTTCATAGATAGAAGAAGGGAGGAGATCTCCAACAAGACCCCACCCCGTTGCAAAAACACAAAAGACGAGTTCAGCACGAGGCGGAAAAGAGACATATACGACATGTAAACATCAAACACAAAAGACTACACATAAACCGACGAGACCAATGGGCAACCGGTGCCGACTTTGGACGGCCATTTGTCACGCAAGAAGCAAATGGTGTGGTTATTCTGAATTACGTGTGCACAACTCTCTAACTTCTTAAATTACCAAGAGGTCTCGAATAACGTACAATTGTTATGTAAAACAACCTCCTCACTGTAAGATGACCTCACACAAACAAGACCGCGAAACGCAGAGGTCCAAGAAACACAGATGAATATATAAATGGTGTAACCATATGGCCTCTCCCCCAAAATAATTAAGCTAATTAATTATTCATATTAATTAGTGACATGTATATGGAAATTGCTAACTTGAGTTTTCTATAGTAAAAGGGGAATCATTATAACTTAATTTCTTGACTTTTAGTTTGAACTTCATATTGAGACAATTAAATTCTAGTTTGTAAATTCTGTAATCTGTTTAATTTGATTCCCACGATGCTGAAAACACTGTAGTAATTTGCACACCTGCAAGTACTTTAGTCTTTGTTTTCCGTACGAGTTAATTGAAAGCTAATTGGAAATCTCCCCGTAAAAGCCGTTAAGGTTCTATATTTGGAAGAATCTAATTTCCAAAATGTCTTTTTAGTCAAAAACCAATAACTTATTATTTTGTGCAGGCGTAAGCAATTTCCAATCGTCCACATATAACTCGGCGCATCGTTTTGCCGACCAGTTAAGTTTCGGTTAAGTTAGACTCCAGTTTCAGTAGTGTTTAATTGACAAATATGGATAATGACCATATCCCTGTCTACAGTACAAAATCGATAATTCAGAAAATCAGAAACCGAAGGCATACAAAATCAGGATGAATCAGGAACAAAAGCAAACAAAAACAAAAACCTCCACCATATGAAAAGAAACGAACTCCCGATATGAGAGTGAGACCAGGTGCCCAGGAAGAGTAAGCATCTCCTGCTTGCATGCAACACCCGTCGCTTCAATTCGGTAGAACTGTCACATCCGGTTACTTCCATTTTGGAAGATATAGAGTACAATCTTTGGTTGGATGGTTCAAATGGTCTATGACAGAATATCGTCCACCATTCTGGATAGTGGGACATCATAGTGTATGACGAGTTCCCCATATCGACCGTAGAACTTCCTCAGTGACGATGTTAGTCGGTCACAAACATATCCCTGATTGAGAAGCTTATCTGAAAGACGCCTAGCCCTCAGAACAAAATCCGTATATTTGGTACTTGCTCTGGCATAGCGTATCAAGTTTAGGTTTAGACTCCGCTCTCGTACTGTCAACATGTAACATTTTTAAATAAACTTAGAACTTTTATTCGGACTTCTGTTTATAGTTTTCAAAATGACTGATTAATACACAACGCGAACTACACCCATAACTTGTAGGCTATAGGCTTACAAGGTTTTATTTGGCGCCGTGACCTAAACGAACCAGGGAAAATATGACTACAAGGTGTATTTTGATGCCGTGATCTAAACGAATCAGGGGAAAATATGATTACTACCGTGTCCTAAACGAACCAGTGAAAATATTATTCAGTTCTTGCCGTAAATACAGATGATGCACGCCGCGGAACCAGGATTTAACAATGAGACGATGAACTTTACGCTGTAAACAAAATGCGCGATCGTAAAAGGTATGACACATTTACTTTCTCGACGTACTCTCAGATTGATTGACCATGTATTTTTGTAAATGTTATTTTTAATTTTTGAATGTTTTAAGCGAAAAATCTGGGAACGTAGAAACTTCGTTCGGGTTTGTTGTGTATACAACCCTGTCATTTCTAATTTGTGCTATGTGAGAGCACGTTTTTTTTTTGATTATATGACACCATCGTAGTATTCATCATCTTATGTTTGTTTTGTGCTGTCATTTGGGAGGTCCTGATTTTTTTTTAATTTCAAGAAAGGGAGGAAATGGTAAATATCTTAAATCAAAAAATAAATCGGTCAACGTTTTATCGGAATTTTATGTCAAAGTTAATCTGGAGTCTATCGCGATCGCGATGTATATAGTAGCTACAGTATACCCTTAGTTTCCATGTTTTTGTGTTTGATTATTCATTCAACCCCAATAGTACTCTGCTTGTTGCACTTTGAAGTTTTAATTGGCCTTCATTTTGGGTATTCATGTTACAGTTCTCACTTATCAGTCAATGAGCACTAATAAGTTTGACCTTTATATTGTTGCTCCTTTTCCCAGTGTTGGAATTTCATTGACGGTCTTTTATTTTTTATCGGCTACAGATGTGTAGTATCAACGAGTAATCACTACGCCGAGACATTAACGTTTGACAAGCGATATGCATAGGCATTGTATTTCATTTCAGAAAGTTTTTCAGAATTTATAATAAAAAGTTTTAATTGCTACAGATATGTTTTCTTTATTAATTAGATTTTTGTATTCATCTAAAATAAATACAGAAGACCTGTATTTCGTATAAAGTCAGTGAATATACAAAGTTTTCAAAATGACTTTATCCAAGTATTGATAAAAAAGATCTTATTTTGGAAATCATTCACTTAGTTTTGGTACAGGCATCTAAATTATTTTTGTAAATTCAAAATTGTGGTCAATTAGAGGTACAGAGAAAATCCGGTGTCATAAACTACCTGTAACCAGAGACAATAATGTGAAACTTATCAAGACTTGATACTTTTATCGCTGGGATTAGACGACGATACAAGATAAAACAGTAAAGTTCCAGATGTGCAGTCATATTTGCGTACAGGTATATCACAAAGACATTAAATCAAATCAGACGGTAGCAGAAAAGAAGTCTAAAGCCCGGTGCACACGATTATATGACAGGGTGAAATCTGTCACAGCGAAATTGAAGATAGCAGAATCAGATTGAACATTTTGCACTAAATGACCTGTCTTGATCGACGTTTTGATGAGAGCATTGAATACCCCGTCGTTTTTCTGGGTGCATGGCGTCATCTGGATTACGGGAAGATCTTGGTAACGTCACTAATACCAAGATGCGTCGAAGGCAGAGAATTAAATGGATATCCACTGAGACGACACGAAGAGATGACGATGCAATGATGAACGTCATACCAGACTATTGATGATGTAGAGGTCCGAATTATTCGTTATACTCCTCGGAGTATAGTTCACGAAGAGGGACCGTAGACGAAACCTTGCCAAGACGTACGGAACCAAAACAAAAGAAGAACGGCCGTGAGAAGATAAAGAAGTGAATTAAACCGGTGTTGTGTTTTAGTGAAAAAAGCAGAGTAAATGTTTAATACTAAATATATGTATTATCATTTATGCTCCTTATTCATGTTTAATATTGATAATTGCTTTTGTACATTGCTTGCTATATAATTGAATTTTAGGATACGTATTGGCCTTGAGAAAGGTATTTCATTTGTAGGTGATTGACAGTGAACATTGCAAATAAGATGAAAATCGGGTCACTCTTTAAGAACAATGAAAAAAAAATTCGATATGCAAAGACTTTAATTTCATTTGCTTTAATCTGATATAATTTCAGTTACGATACTTAGAGTGAACCCTGATGACTGATGATATATCATTGAGTTATGCATCATTGTGGTGTCAAGGCCATGCGTTTAGAAAATAACCAAGTATTATAATGGATTCATATAAAGTTTTTGATGATAATTGAAAGTTATCTTATAGTTCATGATTGGTTGAAATCCAAACAATTTGAATCTTGGTTATTTTCTTAAGTGGGGGAGTATTGTAACCATATGGCCTCTCCCCCACAATAATTAAGCTAATTAATTATTCATATTAATTAGTTACATGTATATGGAAATTGCTAACTTGAGTTTTCTATAGTAAAAGGGGAATCATTATAACTTAATTTCTTGACTTTCAGTTTGAACTTCATATTGAGACAATTAAATTCTAGTTTGTAAATTCTGTAATCTGTTTAATTTGATTCCCACGATGCTGAAAACACTGTAGTAATTTGCACACCTGCAAAGTACTTTAGTCTTTGTTTTCCGTACGAGTTAATTGAAAGCTAATTGGAAATCTCCCCGTAAAAGCCGTTAAGGTTCTATATTTGGAAGAATCTAATTTCAAAATGTCCTTTTAGTCAAAAACCAATAACTTATTATTTTGTGCAGGCGTTAGCAATTTCCAATCGTCCACATATATACTCGGCGCATCGTTTTGCCGACCAGTTAAGTTTCGGTTCAGTTATACTCCAGTTTCAGTAGTGTTTAAGTTTAGGTTTAGACTCCGCTCTCGTACTGTCAACATGTAACGTTTTTAAATAAACTTAGAACTTTTATTCGGACTTCTGTTTATAGTTTTCAAAATGACTGATTAATACACAACGCGAACTACACCCATAACTTGTAGGCTATAGGCTTACAATGG
Source organism: Pinctada fucata (assembly GCA_028142955.1). NCBI lineage: Eukaryota > Metazoa > Mollusca > Bivalvia > Pterioida > Pteriidae > Pinctada > Pinctada fucata. The sequence continues at coordinate 47,048,829 of AP027112.1, read as the reverse complement.
TTATAAAAGAGGGCATGCGTAATACAGTCGTTGCTCTGCGAGCTCATGTATGTTATCACTCGAGGAGTCCGACTGACATTCAGAGAGGACAGGTGATCGGGTCCTGTCTTCTCTAAAGAGGTTTGGACAGGGCCTGTCATGTCGTCCGGTCGTCACAGTCAGTCAGCGTGCAAGCCTCAAGGATGCGCTTGTACAAGACTGTAGATTGGTCAAGTACCAAGCCTAGTGTCCGTCTGGTGACATTAGGATCATATCCACGGTATAAAAGGCGTTTGATGATTCTGACGCATTTTCGATGGTTTTGCTGCATACCTTTGATCCTTCTAATTTTGTTTATCATATCACCATAGAAGAAAGGTTGTGTAATACTCAAAGTAAGGTACTCTGTTGCGTGTATAGATCCGAATTTTAAAAGAAGTTGACTGTAATTTTTGTAAAATTTCAAGAAAGTCTTAACTAGTTTATGAAAGCGGAAACCTTCACCTAAAAGTATTTTGTTAATTTGTAAACTTCTACTGTGAAAATCCAAAATATAAGTACATGCTCTAGCGTACCGGATGAGCTGTGATATGTAAATGCCGTACACATGTTTCTATGGTGTAAGTTGGTGTTCCTTGTTCCTTTTATGTCTTTTGCTGTAAGTGTTTGTTCTGTTAATTTGCATACAGGTTGTTTTGCGTTTTTCTGTGGGTGCTGCAACCGGGTGTTGTTGGAGATCCCCTCCTTTATTTCTAGAGAATAGGATATTTTACCATTCTCAACGGATTTCGTAAACTTTAAGCAGATTTTGATCGAAAACTGAATCCAAACTGTCGATAATAGAGGATTAGATCTGACGATAAAAACATGTTTCTGTTTACATTATGTTATAGACACATATCGAGGAGGAGACGAAGTAAAACATGTACTTAATCTTGTTCAAGGAAGGAGGAATTCCAATGACGAATTTCCGCCAAATATATTGTACAAATCTTGACACATAAAGGGAAGATCAGAATAATAATAGTGAATTCAAAGAACGTTCGAAAACAATTCTTTGAAAAGGAAGGTTTTCTCTTGACCTTTCTTAAAGTTAAAAAAGTACTTATGGATTCGAGATAAATTATGATTCCATATATTAATTTCGCAGAAGTACCATATAATAGATATCAATCGATATCTTCCGATGCTGACCTTGTGTCATTTTGCACGTATTACATACTTCCTGATGAGAGTGACAAACCAAGGATCAGGAAGTGAATTTTAGTATTCTTCGAACTCACCTCTTCAGTTCATATCTTCAAAGTGATGTTATTCGATACTTTCAAAGATAATTGGAAGGGTCACTAAAGATACATCAGTGAAATGTTAAACATTTTCAAATTCAATAGCATTTTGCAATTTGCAGTATGGACCACTAATGCACATTTCGGGTACTTAACCCTCGTCAGTGATCCTCAATCTAAACAAAGTTATATTGCCAAAGAGTGTAAAAATCATCATGTCCAAATGTACCGGATAATGAAGCAGGATGGATGGGATGTGATGCTTGTTTAATCTTTTTGGAAATTTTACAATAACTATTTTGACCTTCTTTCAAAATTTGGGACTACTTAATCATCAGAGTTTATATCATTGGGAATTGTATTGTCTTTATTTTATGGTGACCATATATAAAAAAAATCAGAAGGATCAAAGATAGATCAAAGTTTAGCCAAGCATGTAAGAAAATAGTTGGTCGCCTGCTTTACCGAGGATATGATCCTAAAGTCATCACAAACCATTGGATATGGTACAGGACCAATCTACACTTTTGTACCAGTGTCTTTCCCAACGTTGCACATCGGTCAACCGTGACGACGGGATCTCCATGATGGGCCTTGTTGACATCTCGTAAGAGAATACTGGGTCTTGGTTCTCTGTCCTATCTGAAAGTTGGTCAGACTTCTCGAGTGACTGATCTTGAGCTCGCTTCAGCCAGCACAGCTCAGATTGTTATACATATGCCATACAATTTTTTAGATCCATTCACATAGAATCTGTGTTACAAGAGGGCGCTGCGTTTAACTATCTTGATTGTGATGTCATCTTACAGTGAGCAGTTTAATGTTTATATAACAATTGTTTACCTATGGAGACCTCTGTGTTTATAGAATAACTGTCTTTTGGAATGTAATTATACTGTCAGAGTGATATTCTACAATGGATCCAGGAATTATGAGAAACATAATGTGGATCCATTGTTGGTTATCACAGTATAATCACATTCCAAAAGACTGTTATTATATATATTTACATTCCAGTTTTTCAGTTTTAAATGACGTTGAAAAACGAATAAAACTCCATTGCTAAGGCTCTGTTACTACGTACCGTCAAAGTTCTAATCAAGCCACGTTACAATGACGTCATAGTTCGAACCACGCCACCGCGGTTATACTCCTATAATCACAGTATAAATTCTATACAAATGAATGGGCATTTGTAAATATATCCGGATAAGTGGGAGGGTTGTGCGCAATTAATCCGGATTACCACATCATTTGCTAGAAGCAGATGGCCGTCCAAAGTCGGCGCCGGGTGCACATTGGTCGTCTTCCTTTTATGTGCTGTCATCAATGTTTGATGTTTCTGTACGTACGTTACGATCGTTTTGTATGTTCTAGTGAATATTGTTGTGTCTTTTTGCGATTTCTAGTTTTGTATGATGTCATTTATGTGTCCCTTTCTTGTGTTTTTGTTTTGCTGGGTGAATGCAGGGTGGCCATGCTGGAGATAATTCCTTTTCTGTATGGAACACAGATAAAAGAGATGAATTCCTATGTATATCTCAAAGCAGACAAATTCACCGAGAGACGCAACACGGACAAGGAACATAAAATCCATACACTTAATTCTTAAAAATAAGTTCTTATAAGGGTTTTATTTGCATATCTGGCAGAAATAATTTTATTCGTAGTGAATAACCATACTTCTTCTTTACCGGATGTCCTTTTCATTGGATGTCTGTCTGTCATAGGGAGCAATTCTGTAGTGATTGCATATTTACTGGATAAAGAAATAAATTAGAACACATGTTACATGACAGTGACATTATTCTGAGGTCTTAAATGTTTGCCTAACATCAGGTGTCAAATCAATCTAGTGAATAAAAGACACAATTGTTCGCTGGCTATATTAACAACATTCCGAAGTGAGACAAGGTACCCGTGGTGAGTCAGCGTTTCCTGTCAGATGACCACACACAAACAAGACAGCAAAACGCAGGGGCCAAAGCAACACAGATGAATATGTAAGTGGATATAAAAGAGGACGTACGTAATACAATCCGTGCTCTGCCGCCGCGAGCTCATGTATGTTATCACCCGAGGAATCCGACTGACATTCAGAGAGGACAGGCGGTCGGAGCACTGACATGCGCAAGTAATCATTGACATTAATATCAAAGACCAATCAATTATTCAGTCTCAAACTCGAGAAGGCAAGGCAAAATCATTAGATTTTCCAATGTTGAGATTGTCGTCAGGATCTTCTTTAACTCATTTGTGTCACATTTATGCCCTTTGCCGTGTGGAGCTCGTAAAAAAGTTCCCCGCGAGGGGTTTGACAGTATGTGTTTTGAATATAGTTCCCTGACATTGTCGCCATAACTTTTTCTATATAGACATAACGTCAGAGAGTGCATGAATTTTAGATATTGTTTTCATTTTCGTGATTAAACATCGACGGCGGGTGCGGCTAGCCAACAGGGGATGCTTACTCCTCCCGGGCACCTGGTCCCATCTCTGGCTTGCTAGGGGTACGTCGATGCTTAATTATGTGCTCTATTGTGAGTGCTGTTGAGATTGTCGTCAGGATCTTCTTTAACTCAATTGGAACAGTTGCGAAACCCGGAATAAGAACATTCCGAAGTGAGACAAGGTACCCGTGGTGAGTCAGCGTTTCCTGTCTGCATGCAACACTAAAACAAAGGAGGGGATCTCCAAAAACACCAGGTTGCAGCACCCACAGCAAAACCCCAAAACACCCAATGCAAAAACACAAAGCAGACGGATACAGAAAGAGACGCATTTGGGACAAGGAACGTCAACGCACAACACAGAAACATCAAACACAAAGGACTACACATAAACCAACGAGACCTATGGGCAACCGGTGCCGACTTAGGACGGCCATCTGCTACGGAAATAGCAGAAGGTGTGGTTATCCTGGATTACGTGTGCACAACCCTCCCACTTTTCCGATTACCCAGAGGTCTCGAAGAACGTACAATTGTGGTGTAAAACAACCTCCTCACTGTCAGACCGCAAAACGCAGGGGGCCAAGCAACACAGATGAATATGTAAATGGATATAAAAAGAGGGCGTACGTTATAAAATCCGTGATCTGCCGCCGCGAGCTCATGTATGTTATCACCCGAGGAATCCGACTGACATTCAGAGAGGACAGGTGGTCGGGGCCCTGTTTTCTCTAAAGATGTTTGGACAGGGCCCGTCTTGGAGTCCCGTCGTCACAGTCAGACGGAGTGCAAGTTTTAAGAATTCGCTGGTACAAGACTGTAGATTGGTCAAGTACCAATGAGTTAAAGAAGATCCTGACGATAATCTCAACAGCACTCACAATAGAGCACCAAATTGAGCATCGACGGACCACTAGAAAGCTAGAGGTTGGACCAGGTGCCCGGGAGGAGTAAGCATCCCCTGTTGGCTAGCCGCACCCGCCGTCGATGTTCATGCACGAAAATCAAAAGAATATATAAAAATGCACTGTCTGAGGCCACGTCTATATAGAAAGTGCTATGGCGACAATGTCAGGGAATAATATTAAAAACACTTACTGCCAAACCAAGCCTAGTGTCCGTCTGGTGACATAATGATCATATCCACGGTATAAAAGCGTTTGATGATTCCGACGCATTTTCGATAGTAATGTTGTCTATCTTTGATCCTTCTTATCTTGTTGATTATGTCACCATAAAATACAGGTTGTGAAATACCCAAAGTAATATACTCTGTTGCCTGTATTGGTCCGAATTTTAGAAGAAGTTGACAATAATTTTTGTAAAATTTCCAGAAAGTCTTTACTAGTTTGTGAAAGCGAAAAGCTTGTCCTAAAAATTTCTTGGTAATGTGTAAATTTATACTACTAAGATCCAAAACATCAGTACATGCTCTAGCATACCGGATGAGCTGTGAAATATATATACCATAGGACGGTAATCTAAGAACATCACCGTCAAGCAAGGGGAACTTTACTATATCAAATCCAAAAGCATCTCTTTTATCATAAACGCTTGTATGGATCTCTCCAATTTTGATATTCAGGTCCAAAAATGGTGTTTATGTACTTGAAACGTTTAACTAAGTCTTATCTTTATTAATTGCGAGGTAATTTAATCTCCCCCTTTCTTTAAAGCTTAACACAAAGTACCATTGACCAATCAAAGAACAACAAATGACTAAACAATAAAATTAGACAAATTACTAAGCATTTATATGTATTTGATTTAGGAAATATTGTAGAGACACAATCTTAACGTCAATGGGAGCACACAGATTAAGGATCACACACAACTCATCCAAATACCAAGCAGGGGCGTTGCCAAGGTGTTTTCAATATGGATGTGTACAGATGTGATATCCGAAAGACAGCGTTGGGAAGAGTATGAGATTCTCCATCTCCTTGGTGGGGGTTCGGGCCGGCCTTCCCAGAGGAAATTTTTAAAAATGATAGACATTGTTGGCAATTGAAGCCTTTTAGAACTATAATTAGAAGGGATCAAGCGTACGATTTATTGTCAGCAAACTAGAAACCGTGTCTAAGATGAAAATTTTCCGATCAGAATAAATGTATGAGATGCTGAAGCTTTTTCGTCAAACATGTACGTCCACATTTAGATATTGAACGCGACAACCCAGCATTCTTCGATAGCGATCATTGTGTGTAAATGTGAATGCATAAACCTGAGGAAATTTTGACAAATGTATTCAAATCTGTACTTTCTGGAGTGTTTCCGGACTTTTTTTTTTTGTTATTAGCAATTTGTTTAAAAACAACCATGTGATTATCGCCTCCTTCTCTTACTTCCTCCTTTTATTTGCGAAAACGATGCGGAATTTGTTTGCAACTACACGTACACCTGCCGACACCCATGCCAATATCTCTCATGTGTACCAAAGGAGATTAGAACTAGTTATGTAATAATAGCCATTGACTCGATATCAGCTGATCAGAAAAATATAAAGAGAAATGATATGTTAAGATATTATTTCACTCTAATCTAAAAATTTTTGCACAAATTAGTCAAAGAAGAGCCTGACGAAAATCTCAACAGCACTCACAAAAGAGCACAAAATTGAGCGTCGACGGAACCCTAGCAAAGTAAGAGGTTGGAACAGGTGCCCGTGAGGAATAAACATCCCCTGTTTGGATAGCCTTATGCATGTTTCGTTCAATAAAACCACATCAGTGATATTCCAAGACAAAATGATTCCAAATTAACCAAATATTTTTGAGTAATATTTTATTTTGGTAGAAAGATGTTTTAAACATCATATAGCTTATCAATATATATATAGAGAGATTTTGGTTTTTAGCAGAGAGATATTTTATCTTCTAAACATAATATAACTTATTTCCTGGAAAACGGGTTTATATTGATTTTTTTCTTAATGCAAAATGTTTCTTTCCTCTTTATATTTATATTGTAAACTCTATCCATACTCCCTTCATATTATCTTTTTTAATTTTCCTTTTTTTTTTTCTTTTCAACTCTTACAAGAAGGACATGTTAAAAAGATTTATGGTTCACTTTGAAAAAAAATCCTTTATTACAGATAAATGATAAGCATTGGAAATCAAAAAAATTCTACCTTGTATCAACGTTAAGATAAAATAAAACTCATCCGTTGGATCTATACACATACGAGAGTTGTCTATAGAGTTCGTGGACAAGTCTTAAATTAAGGAGAACTAGCGTCAAATGTACTTATTTTTGGTATTATTAGTATTTTTTTTATAATGTATAGAAATATAACTATTTGTGCTTTGTTTGTGATGAAAGTTTGCATATTATTGATATGAAACTTGAATTTAATAAAAATGATACTTTCATTTATTTTATTATTTTTTGCTAGCTTCTATCAAGGCAGTCCACGAACTTGACGAACAGCCCTTGTACATGTCAATTTTTTTTAAATTTGAAATGTTCAAAAACAATATCATTATTGATGTGATAATTAAGCATTTGTTGTTTTGTAAAAAATTATTCAGTTTTTTTTCCGAAATTCTTTACCTTTTCCTGAAAAAGCTTGAAATAAATAAATGAAAATGAAATCTAAAGGTAAAGACATAAATTACATGTATATTGATATAAATTATTTACATGATAAATAAGGAAAACTACATACGAGGACAATCCTCCAGACACTGAATAACACAAATAAATTCATCTCATGTAGATTCTTATATACAAAATTGGAGAAAAAAAAACAATTTTCTTTCATAACCTATTAGTCCGAGTCACTCAGTGTATTTATTCTCGAGAACACTATTCGAGATTGCCGTTATACAGTCTGAGTTATTTCCCGTTCGGGTTTTCGCTGTTGTTTGTCTGAAGGTCCTTGCATCTTTTGGTGCATCCAATTTCGATCAGTGCAGGACAGTCTTAATATCGCATCGCCCAACCTTTTTTTTGTATATAATCATTTGCTCCTGTCTATTCGGGAGAAGGAATAGAGCCGATTTCAATCTCCTGTGTCTTGGAAGATTTCATACATGGATACATATCAAATAACCTTCTTCTAAACTCTAAGTCTTTCATACCATAGATAAACCACCGCGTGGGATCGAAACGTATTGTGTTGTGATTATTTACGGAGAATTTTGATGTTTTCTCATCATTTAAGTGATACTGCACAAAACTAATGAGACGTTGCAGTAGAGCAATGTCTAATAAGTAAGTCCATATCGTTTATATATCTGAAAAGTCTGTAGTTTTTGCAAACACTTCAAGAGTTCGTCAGAAGGAATTATTTTCTGTCGTCGACAAACTATTGAAGTGTTTGCGAAAACTATGAACTTTCCACATACCTGGACTATATGGATTGATTTATTAGGTGTTGCCCTACTGCAACCGCTGGTGAGTTTTGTAAAGTTTGATTTAGAAAATGAGAAAATACCAAAAAAACTATGTAAGGAAGCACAACACCATACGTTTCGATCCCACGCGGTGTAAACGGATTAACGACATTATTCACGAGTGGAAAGCGGATGAATATTCCGTGTGCAGCAGAACTTGCTCCCCTTAAGTTATTTTGAAAGTCCTTGTCGACAGCTTTAATGACTGCTAGTATCATGAAAGGTATGTAGGCGATCACAAATAAAGCTGTTAAGATAATAAGGGTAACAATTGTCTTCTGAAGTTTTATTTCGTCCTGGGTCATTGAGCGGTTGGACTTCGACTTTCTGTGACGCCATCTGTTTACAATCAAAGCACAATAACAAGATATTATGACGATTAGACAGATGACAAAACAAATTGATAGGAAGGTCATGGCGATGCGTAGAAACATGGGGTTATCGCTGCTTTCGCCGATAAAACAAAATGCTCCAGTCACACCATCAATGGTTCTAGTCTTATTTCCTGATAGAGAGATCACAATTACAGCTCCTGTAGCAGAGAGTAAGTCGAAACATACACAGAACCTGAATGCATATTTGCTGTTGATCTGCCTTGAGTGTGGGAAACACACCTGACGACAACAATGGATGCTGATCAAGACGATGTGAAGGACACTGCTGACATGTATCACAAATTGTAGATATCGGAAAAACTTACACATTCCGTCTGAATATGGTGTGAATCTGTATGCCAAATCAGCATTGTCCATCGGTAAAATAACTAAGGAAGTAAACATGTCGAGGATTGCAAGGCTGAGTACAAATACTACATACGGATTCTTTTCTACTCGTCTTTGCTTTCTTTGGGATTGGAATCTTTGAACATTAATGATGAGAGCATGGGAATTCCCTATTAAGCCAACGATAGTTAGCGTGACAGAGTAGACACACCCAGCTATTCTATCATACCCACTATATCCATTTGTTGTACCATTATTGATTGAGATGTTTGACTGGATAAAATCTGTTGTCACCTCCATATCGTTTTTACAGTTGAAATCTCTGAATCAAAGGTGAAATAAACGCATCATATTATCTACGACGTTTTCCAATAATAGGTTGAGGATCATATTTTTGTAAGAGTAATGAGGTGATCTCAAACAGTAGCACCAACAGCAAAACACTAAAACACCCACTAAAAGCACAAATCAGACACGCACACTTTCCCAGTTGATCTACCCCCCCCCCAAAAAAAAACCACAATACACAAGAATTCAAAATGCAATATGTGTAATGGACATAAGCAAAACTTTGTTTTTATTTTTTTCTAGATAATACATCGTATGAAATGAAAATTCATTTGAGATTCTTTTTATCACATGATATTGCCTAAAAATGTGCATTTCTTACGTGAAATCAACGTTTTCGAGAACTGTAGAGGCAAATCACGCCGTGTTCTAGAAGTCGTCTGCTACGCCATAAGAAGTAGTGTCCCCTTCGTATAGATATTCTGTGCGTAAGAGGAAATTTTGAATAGTATTTTAATGCAAGAATTAATTCAACAACAAAGATTTTAATCATTGATGTTGATTCCGGGTCTGAATTTAACAGTTGACCGATATTTAAAAGGTCACAATTGTCAAGGTTTCTGTGATTAGGTTCCAAACTTGACCAATCGCATTCAGGCAGAGCGATATGTAACGTGTTATCATATCATATATTTATGAAATGGCTTTATGAAACTGCATGTATTTTATATATTCTTTTCATTTTCGTGCATGAACATCGACGGCGGGTGCGGCTAGCCAACAGGGGATGCTTACTCCTCCCGGGCGTCTGGTCCCACCTCTAGCTTGCTAGGGGTCCGTCGATGCTCAATTTGGTGCTCTATTGTGAGTGCTGTTGAGATTATCGTCAGGATCTTCTTTAACTCATGCATAACGGGTGTACATTATGTATCATGTGATAAATGAAATATATGCAATGAGGTTATCTCTATATAGAAAGTGCTATGGCGACCATTTCTGGAAAAAATATAGTATATACACTGTTACAGTATCAATATGAAGTAAAAAAAAACTCACCCCTTGGAACTGTGCACTAAGATGGAAAATTATTTAACAGATTCGAAATGTAGAAAGAACAATTTTTTACAACTGATTGAATAAGGAAGAATTTGTTGTTTTGTAAATAATTATTTTGTTTTTCCGAAATTCGTTTCCTGCTCCTAAAAAAACAGCTTAAAATGACGGATATCTATTTAGGATGTAATATGATTTTTTTAAGTCTCATCTTTGTGATTTTCATGATCAGTACGAAGACTTGACATTTTTCATAATAGAGAGCTTGTACTACATTGATATGAGTCAACGTGGGTCCTATGGCATCGTATTCTATCCTTCCTGCTACAAAATGTACGTCTTTCCGTATTTTTTGGACATAATAAATTTCACACTCTTTGGTCATACTACATCGTTTACATTGAGGATGACTGACGAGGTTTAAGTATCCGAAACGTGCATGTCTGGTCCATGCTGTAAATTTCTATGTTCTTAAATGATGCTATTGAATTTGAAGATGTTTAGCATTTGTACCACTTGGTTAGTGTTACTGCTGGTGGACCGAGAGTCCCTGAGGGCACATGTGGCCAAGTTTGGTTGATCGTTTCTTCAATAATACGAAAGTGTTCCAGCTCTATACCTTCATGAAGAAAATTCCAAACCAATTTTTCTGCACTAGACACGTGTTTCGAAAATCAAATTATCATCAGTTATGCTTCCAGCGGAGCCTCCAAAATTGATTTCACTAGCACCCTCTTTTATTTTTGAATTTTCGACGCACTCGAAAATTTCTGTTATCAAAGTTTCTTGAAACCCTTCGACATTATTGAACTTTCGAAAACGTGGGTCCTGTAGCATCATATCCGACCCATCCTGATACGTCTTTCAGTACATTTTTGGACATAATAACTTTCACAGTCTTTGGCAATATTACATTATTGAGGATCACTGACGAGGGTTGAGTAGCCGAAACGTGCATGTCTGGTCCATGCTGCAAATTCATCTGTACTTAAATGATGCTAATGAATTTGAGGACGTTCAAGACAGACAAAATTACACCTATTTTTTATAATATCCCGGCATAAAATATGCATTACATATTTTGAAGTCCTTTTTTATCAAAATAAAGAGAGAATTAAAAAACTTTTTCAGTTAAAACAAACACGTAATGAAAAAGAATTAATAATTAGACAGCACATAAACCACAACGCCAGCGAACAGACAGGCGGCAGAGAGTCTGTCTACAGACAGTTAGACAGATAGACAGCCAGCCAGCCAGCCAGCCAGACAGACAGACAGACAGACAGACAGACACAACGGTAATAATCATATCGAAGAAAGATGCACGATAATAATCATTTTGAAGTTTGATTAAAATTCATTAGTTCATTAAGTCAAATCCAACAATAAGAATATTAAACAAAAATATCAATCATTCCACATGGTCAGGAATATATAATTCATAACAATAGGATTCGAATTTTTTCATATGACATAACTCTCGGTGAATGGTTTAGTTGCATGTACTTATCTTAAATTTCAAATTCATTCTTCACACAAACAATCACATTCGATCGTTGGCATAATCATCCCTCTGAAAAAAGGCATCGTTATTCTGGTGTAAGGATATGTTTTTTTTTTCTAATACTATAAGTTGTCTACGGATTCCTAAAAAGGACATGGTGAAAAAATATTTATGTTTTGTAACTCGTGCGAACGACTTTATAACTCGTGTTCCTTCTTTTGAAACTCGGACCAATACCAGCAGCAGAGTATATAACTTTGGGTATTTCGCATTTTATGGTGACATAATTAGCAAAATAAGAAGGATCAAAGAAAGACAACATAACCATCGAAAATGCGTCAGAATCATCAAATGCCTTTTATACCGTGGATTTGATCCTAATGTCACCTGACGGACACTAGGCTTGGTACTTGACCAATTTGCAGTCCTATACCAGCGCATTTTTAAAAATTGCACTCTTACTGACTATTATGACGGGACTCCATGACAGGCCCTGTCCAAACCTCTTTAAAGAAGACAGGACCCCGACCACCTGTCCTCTATGAATGTCAGATGGACTCCTCGGGGGAGAACATACATGATCTCGCTACAGCCGTACGTACGCACTCTTTTTAAATCTATTTACATATTCATCTCTGTTGGTTGAGTCCCTGCGTTTTGCGGTCTTGTTTGTGTGTGGTCATCTGACAGTGAGGAGGTTGCTTATACCACAATTGTACGTTCTTAAAGACCTCTGGCTAATCGGAAAAGTTGAAGGGTTGTGCGCACGTAATCCAGTATAACCATGCCTTTTACTATTTTCGTGGCAGATGGCCGTCCTAAGTCGTCACCGTTTGTCCATTGGTCTCGTTGGCTTATCTGTAATCCTTTGTGTATGATGTTTCTTAATTGTGCGTTGGTGCTCCTTGTCTATTTTGCGTCTTTTTCTGGTGTTGCTTGGGATCCACTTTTTTGTTTTCCATGTACATCATTACCAATGGGGAGGGATAAATCAAGCCGAGCAGCATAAACGTAGTTTCCCTATCTTGAATAACACCCAACCCACTCTTTGTAATAATTTTGTTAAAACGAGAGGGCTTGGGAGGTTGAACACTGCATAAGTATCTTATCCCCTTACGACACCATTTATGTCACCCTAAACATATGGGGCTGGAATGTGGCCGAGTTTTTCCAAGATATCAATCTAGACATATATAGATATGACAAGGATCTCTTTTTTATTAGTTTATAAAAAACAAAAATGAAACAATAATCATAAATTGGCATACAGAAGGATTTAAAAAAAAATCCAACTACAACATTCTGCAAATTATTGAGTTAAAAAAATCTATGAATTTTCATAAAAGGAGAATTATGATAAATAAGACAGGTATCAAACCAAAAAAGCATCTGTATGTATTTATCTTGCTTTTTGTACATTGTACAGATAAAGATAAATAAACGTGTACCAAATGTTGAAGAACAGATACAATTTCAGCCTGTTTCCATTCTGTTATCATTACATAATGACAATCATAAAGCATTATTGACATTAATATCAAAGAAGTACCCATCCGTTATTCAGTCTCAAAGTCGAGAAGGCCAGGCAAAATCATTAGATTTTCCATTGGAACAGTTGCGAAACCCCAGAATAAACAACATTCCGAAGTGAGACAAGGTACCCGTAGTGAGTCAGCGTTTCCTGTCTGCATGCAACACTAAGTCCTATCTTTATTAATTACGAGGTAATTTGATCTCCTCCTTTCTTTAAAGCTTTAAAGTGCCATTGACCAATCAAAGAACAACAAATAACTTAACAATAAAATCGAACAACGAGAGCACACTAAACATTATATGTAGTTAATTTAGAAAATATTGTAGAGACACAATCTTAACGTCACACAGAATAAGGATCACACACGACTTATTCAAATACCAAGCAGGGACGTAGCCAGGGTGCTTTCAATGTGGATGTGTACAGATGTGATATCCGAAAAACCACGTTGGGAATGATATGAGAATCTGATTCTCGTTGGTGGGGTGCGGGGACTTCCCAAATTAAAAATTGTGAAAATTAAAGAAATAGGTGGCAACTGAAGCCTAAATTTAAAGGGATCAAGCGCACGACTCATTGTCAGCAAACCAGGAACCGTGTCTAAGATGGAAATTCCCCGATCAGAATAAATGTATGAAATGCTGTAGCTTTTTCCTCATACATGTTCGTCCAAATATAGATATTGGACGCGACAGCCCAGCATTCTTCAATAGCGATCATTGTGTTTAAATTTTAAGGCATAAACCTGAGGAAATTTTGATAAATGTATTCAGACTAGTAATTTCTCTAGTGTTTCCGTGCTTTTATTTTGTTATTAGTAGTTTGTTTTAAAAACCATGTGACAATCGCCTAATTCTCTTGCGACAGCCGAGGTAGTTACATTATTTCCTCCTTTTTATTTGCAAAAACAATGTGAACATTTTTGCAACAAACGTACGCCTGCCTACACCCATGCCAAGATCTTTCATGTGTACCAAAGAAGATTACAATAATAGCCATTGATTCGATATCAGATGATTAGATAAATATAAAAAGTTATGATATCTTAAGATATTATTTTACCCTAATCTATAATAATTTGCACAAATTAGATAAAGAAAATTCCGACAAAAATCTCGACAGCACTCACAAAAAAGCAATAAATTTCACATCGACGGACCCCTAACAAGGTAGAGGTGGGAATAGGAGGAGTAAACATCCCCTGTTTTGCTAGCCGCATGCTTGTTTCGGTCGATTAAACCTCATCAGTGGTATTTCAAAAAAAACTGATTCCAAATTAACAAAATATTTTATAGTGATATTATATTTTGGTTGGGAGATGTTTTAATCTTTATATAGTTATTTCCTGAATATCCGGAAATGCTCATATTGTCAATGCAAAATGTTTCTTTCCTCTTATATTTATATATTTATATTGTAAAGCTCTATCCGTCCTTTCTTCATATTATCTTTTAACTTTCTCTTTATTTGTTCTTTTCAACTCAAGGCCATGTTAAAATGATTCTTGGTTCACTTTGCAAAAAAAATCCTTATTATAGATAATTCATTTGAAAAATCATTTGATAAAACATTTGTTTTTTATGGTGATATGATAAACAAAATAAAAAGGAACAAAGGTAAGCAGCATAACCATCGAAAATGCGTCAGAATCATCAAACGCCTTTTATACCGTGGGTATGATCCTAATGTCACCAGACGGACACTAGGCTAGGTACTTGACCAATCTACAGTCTTGTACAAGCGCATCCTTGAGACTTGCACTCTAACTGACTGTGACGACGGGACTCCATAACGGGCCCTGTCCAAACCTCTTTAGAGAAGACAGGGCCCCGACCACCTGTCCTCTCTGAATGTCAGTCGGACTCCTCGGGTGATTACATACATGAGCTCGCTACAGCCGGCAGAGCACGGACTGTATAACGCATGCCCTCTTTTTATATCCATTTACATATTCATCTGTGTCTATGGGGCCTCTGCGTTTCGCGGTCTTGTTTGTGTGATGTCATCTTACAGTGAGGAGGTTGTTTTACACCACAATTGTAAGTTCGTCGAGACCTCTGGGTAATTCGAGAAGTGAGAGGGTTGTGCGCACGTAATCCAGGATAACCACACCATTTGCTACTTGCGTGACAGATGGCCGTCCAAAGTCGGCACCGGTTACCCATTGGTCTCGTCGGTTTATGTGTAGTCTTTTGTGTTTGATGTTTACATGTCGTGTGTCTCTTTTCCGTCTCGGGCTGTACTCGAGCTCGTCTTTTGTGTTTTTGCATCGGGTGTTTTGGTGTTTTACTGTTGATGCTGCAACGGGGTCTTGTTGGAGATCTCCTCCCTTCTTTTGAAATCAAACATAGTATACAATGTATCAACGTTAAAGGCCGACGGGGGACTATATAAGGGGACAGGTAAATTTTCTGTCATTTCCTCACTGACCGCGATAGGGTCAACATCTCTTATTGGTATCTGATTGGTTCCTTTTAATCCTTTTACCCCTATCAATTTTTGATTGACAGCTTAAAACAAATGAGTCTCGGGTATCTCATTAGCATAATAATGGATTACCTGTCGGTTTGTCTTTGATGTAACACGCCGCTCGCAAACGGCGTTGTCTTCAAAGACGGTATGCCACGCCTATCAAGCTTATGTCACTCAGGTAAACTTATTAACAACCGGGTGGTTCCCAACATCGGCCTTTAAGAAAAAATCAAACTCACCCGCTGGAACCATACACATACGAGGGCTGTAAAGTTCGTGAACAAGTCTTAAATTAAGGAGAACTAGCGTCAAAGATACTTATTTTTTAAGTATTATTAGTAATTTAATAATGTATAGAAATATAACTATTTGTGCTTTGTTTGTGATGAAATTTTGCATATTATGGTAAATTTATCAGGTTTTAAATGATGCTATTGAATTTAAATTTAACATTGATATGGAACTTGAATTTAATAAAAATGCTACTTTCATTGATTTAACCATTGTTGGACATCTTTTATCAAGGTAGTTAACGAACGGACAACCCTCGTAGATGGCAATTTTTTTTTTAAATTTGAAATGTTCAAACAACAATTTTATTGTTGATGAGAAAATAAAGAATTTGTTGTTTTGTAAATAATCATTTAGTTTTTTTTCCGAAATTTGTTACCTTTTCCTAAAAGAAAACCTTGAAATAAATTAATTAAAATGAAGTCTAAAGGTAAAGACATAAATAACATGTATATTGATATAAATTATGTACATAATAATTTAATAAATAAGGAGAACTACATATGAGAACAATCTTCCAGAAACTGGATAACACAAATAAATGAATCACCTATATTCTTATAAAAATACAAAATGGAAAAAAAAGTATATTTTCTTTTATAACATATTAGTCTGAACCACTCAATGTATTCATTCTCTATAGCACTATTTGGGATTTTCGTTATACCTAGTTAATTCCCGTTCGGAGCTGTATATGACGTGAATCTACTGTAACGTTATTAAGTTCTTTATAAACCAACGTTAAACTCTTGGAAGTACGCTACAAATTCGATGTTTCTATAGACATTTTATTGCCTCAAAATGCTTTTACTTCACACACCGTGTCAAATTGAACACAAGCACACACTAACGATAAGACGGAATTCGAAATGGTGAAAACTAAAGAGGTCAAATCATATTACGTTCTTAGACCTGCTTTGAATATAGTTTTCGCTATTGTTCGTCTGAAGTTCATTGCATCTTGCGGACGTGTCCAATTTTGATCAATGTAGGATAGTCTCAATATCGCTTCGCCCAACCTTTTTTTTTGTATTTGATAATTTGCTCCTGTCTATTCTGGAGAAGGGATAGAAGCGATTTCAATCTCCTGTGTATTGGAAGATTTCAAACAAGGATACATATTCAATAACCTTCTTCTAAACTCTAAGTCTTTTAGACCATAGATAAACGGATTAACGACATTATTTACGAGTGGAAAGCGGACGAATATTCCGTGTGCAGCAGAACTTGCTCCGCTTAAGTTATTTTGAAACTCCTTGTCGACAGCTTTAATGACTGCTAGTATCATGAAAGGTATGTAGGCGATCACAAATGAAGCTGTTACGATAATAAGGGTAACGATTGGCTTCTGAAGTTTTATTTCGTCCTGTTTCATGGAGTGGTTGGATTTTGATCTTTTATGCCATCTCTTTACAATCAAAGCACAATAACATGATACTATGACGACCAGACAGATGACAAAACCAACTGATAGGATGGTCAGGGCGATGCGTAGAAACATAGGGTTATCGCTGCTTTCGCCGATAAAACAAAATGCTCCTGTCACACCATCAATGGTTATAGTCTTACTTCCTGATAGAAAGATGACAATTACAGCTCCTGTAGCTGAGAACAAGTTGAGACATACACAGAACTTGAATGCATATTTGCCGTTGATCTGCCTTGATTTTGGGAAACTCACCTGACGACAACAATGGATGCTGATCAAGACGGTGTGAAGGACACTGCTGAAATGTATGACAAACTGTAGATATCGGAAAAACTTACACATATCGTCTGAATATGGTGTGAACCTGTATGCCAAATCAGCATTGTCCATCGGTAAAATAACTAAGGAAGTAAACATGTCAAGGATTGCAAGGCTGAGTACAAATACTACATATGGATTCTTTTCTTCTCTTCTTTGGGATCGGAATCTTTGAACATTAATGATGAGAGCATGGGAATTCCCTATTAAGCCAACGATAGTTAGCGTGACAGAGTAGACACATGCAGCTATTTTATCATACCCACTATATCCATCTGTTTTATCATTGTAGATTGAGATGTTTGACTGGATTATATCTGCTGTCACCTCCATATCGTTTTTACGCCGTTGAAATCCCTGGATCAAAGGTGAAATAAAAGCATCATATTATCTACAACCTTTTCCGATAATAACTTGAGGATCATATTTCTATAAGAAAAATAAAGGGGATCTCCAACAACATCCGGTTGCAGCCCAACAGCAAAACTCCAAAACACCCACTTTATAATCGATAGTTCTTGCAGGGACATTGCTAGTCATTCTTAGTGTAGAAAGGACGGAAAGGATATACAACAAGACTCAGTAGGATACGACGTTACGAAATACTTATTACAGGAGGAAATAAAGTCTAAATGATACAAAATTTCGAGGTTATATCAGAACCAAAAGTAATTATTACTTATGATTACAAAAGTAATTATTACTTACTTACCACACCATTTGCTACTTGCGTGACAAATGGCCGTCCAAAGTCGGCACCGGTTGCCCATTGGTCTCGTTGGTTTATGTGTAGTCTTTTATGTTTCTATGTTGTGAGTTGGTGTTCCTTGTCCCTTTTGCGTCTCTTTCTGTGGGTATCTGTTCTGTGTTTTTTGCATGGGTGTTTTGGGATTTTGCTGTGGGTGCTGCAACCTCGTGTTGTTGGAGATCCCCTCCTTTCTTTTATGAATAGTGAATTGTTACAAAATGAGAATTATGATTTATAAGACAATCACCCAACCAAAAGATTATCTGTATGTATTTTTCTAAGATGGAACTATTGAGTAATTGTACAGATTAAAATAAGCAAACGTGGATCAAAGCTTGTTTCCGTGGGAATTCTCTTTATGCGTTACCAACCATAAAGCAATGGAATTTATTTGCGATGTATGATTTTGTTATAACTTAAAAGAATGGATGGGATCACAGACAGTGCCTAGTTGAAGCAACCACAGCAATACCGAAACATTCCTATGTAAAACACTAGGAAGACAAGCACACCTAGAGATGCAACACGCACAAGGAAGATCAAAGATGACATCCAAACACTTGGGCAAGTCTTTTATGGGGCTTTTTACATCTCACACAGAAATTATTTGATTGGCAGTAAATGACCATACTTTGTCTATTTCGGACGTCCTTTTAACTGCAACAACACAGTGATGTTTTATATCTATAATTATACATTGTACTAAGAAAAGAATTAACACATGACCGACATTTGCCTCACTTCAGATTAATCCATGTTAGCTAGTGTAGAAAATACACTATAATTGGTCTTAGTCGTTATTCTATATAAATTCAACTAACATCACATTTGCAAGGGATCATATCTCATGGACGATAAACTAAGTCTTAAGATTATTTACTGCGAAGTAATTTGATCTCCTTCTTTCTTTGAAGCTGATCATAAAGGACCATAGTCACAATCAACAGACAATAAATTACCATACAATAAGATCTAACGAGATAATAACGACAGCACACTTAACAAAGATAAATAGAAAACAATGTAGATACACAATTTAACGTCACTTGGAACTAAATAGAATAATGATAAACACAGACTTCCAATTTATCAAGTTAGTAGTATCCAGATCTCTCATTTGAACGAAGGAAGATAACAACTACGTAATACATACTTATGTAATAACATAAATTGACTCGATAGCACTTGGAAAGAAAAATATAATAATATTAGAATGATATTGTAATCTTACACCACAAAGAGGGAGAGATGGCGATTTTTCAATCAGATGGTACAAATTTTGCAAGTCCAGGACAAGGCTTGCCGAGTCGTGGACAAGCATAATCTTTTCGCCCTTATGGTGACGTTTGTTTGTTTTTCTACAGTCGACTAGAGTGTCTGATATAATCACCTTCATATTGCCTACTTCCATAACGTCGCAGGGTGAGATCAATGACGTTAAGACGCCAGCAAAATGTGAGAGTTCTCTGTCTCAAGTGGAAGGAAAGAAGGGATATATTCAAACTTTATTGTACTCTAATTTAAAATCATTGACACAAGACATGCATGTTTGGTAAATGAATGCTCATCAGCGGCGTTTCAAGCCGAAATGATTCTGATTTCACAAAGTTTATAAACTACAGACAGATAATCTCTTGTAAAACAGGATTTTCACATGCGTACTTATTTTCTCGATACTCTTCTCTTTATATTCATGTTGTTTGGCTTTATCAATACTTCCTTCATAATATCTTTTAATTTTCTTTTCTTTTCGATTCTGACAAGAAGAGATGATTTGTCACAATTTCATAAGATTTACCGTTCACTTGGCAAAAAACCCCTTTAAGATTGATAAATAATTGGCAATTGAAATTAAATATAGTGCGTTAAAGAGGATACTGACGATAATCTCAACAGCACTCACAATAGAGCATCAAATTGAGCATCGACGGTCCCCGAGCAAGCTAGAGGTGGGACAAGGTGCCTGGAAGGAGTATGCATCCCCTGTTGAACCCGCCGTCGATGTTCATCACGAAAATGAAAACAATATATAAAATATTATTAGTTACACGGTTAGTTAGTGACCTGATACGGAAAAATACATGGTGTGAAAAGAAAACCCGTATCGGGCGAGGTGAAAGCCGAGTCCGATACGGGTTTTCTTTTCACACCATGTATTTTTCCGTATCAGGTCACTAACTAACCGTGTAACGAATTTATCACGTCGAAGACCTCTAACTGTATGCGTGGGGGTCTCTGTATCATACAACTCACGACGTCATAATAAACTATTCGCCCGATACGGATTTACAAGCCTGATACGGCTTTTTTCACGGCGTCATGTGACCATGATCTGACCAATCAGATTCCAACATTTTTGTCTGAGGCGTGATAAATGCACTGTCTGAGGTTATATCTATATAGAAAGTGCTATGGCGACCTGTCTGGAAAAAATATTTAGGAAACACTGTTACAGAATCAAGATGAAGTAAAACAAAACTCACCCCTTGGAACAGTACACTTATATGGAAAATTATTGAACAGATTCGAAATGTTGAAACAACAATTTTTACAATTGATTGGAAGAGGAAGAATTTGTTGTTTTGTAAATACATGTAAGTATTTTGTTTTTCCGAAATTCGTTTCCTGTTCCTAAAAAACAGCTTAAAATGATGGATATCTACTTAAAGGGAAATCTGCCTATTCAAAACTACTGATGGTTTTTTGATAAAACTCTGCGTGTAGTTAGTTGGATATATATACAAGAGATATCTGAAGAGAAAAATTTCTGAGTCATCGGGAATTCTCGCGAGATTTCAGCAGCGCCAACTGAGAGGTGATTGCAGAAGCTGCGTTTTACAGCGTATTTCTATGTTGTATCTAAATTAGAATGGAAATAAGACTTATCCACTTCATAGATCACATAATTTGTATACATATGACTCTTACCTTTATTTTAAATCGTTGATTGATAGAGTTTCCAGTCAATTCATCTTCTTGATCAGATTTATATTGGCCTTTTTTATGAAAAAATGCCACTATCACACATTACATGGATATTATAGAAAAAAACCACTGATGGGAGAAACATAGTATGGGTCAAGAATTTAAGCTGAAGAATTCCCGATGCCTTTTATGTAAAGAAAGACGGGTGTCATCGCGCTTACAAAAGAAATATAAGCCCTGCTATATGGATTGCGTTAGCGTTAATATAGCGTCGTAAGGAAGAGTTATGTAACTTTACGTCATATATGCGTACTAGAAAAGAACGTCATATATCACAGGGTTGTACATAAGCGGTTGCTCAATTGCTCGTGCCGTATCAAAAATCGGTAGGGCAAGTCTTTTCTGAAGAGGGCACTTTTCTTGTAGGGCAAGTTGTTTTTTTTTTCCGGTCGGTCTTTCTGTTTTTATCCGTGACATTTTGTTGTTTTTAAAATAGTTTAGGTCATGAGAATGCAAATTAAAATCATCTGTATACACTGCTAAAAAATGAGGGAGCAAGGTTTCTACTTTCCACGGACAATACTTAGACATACGCAAATCTATCACAACGGCTATATTCAGTATCGTTCACGGACCAACGTCTATATAAAGAAGGAAACGCGATGTTAATTTATTCACAGTACAATTTATTGAAATGCGTGTCTATATCTTTATACGTCGATCGGACGTACAGTATAACCATGACAAAGTCATGGTCCCGACTTATAAGTAAGTGATACGTGTGCAAAATTTTGGGGATCCGTAAGTACGTGGTCAGTGGGTTATCAGTGAGTAGTCCATTACGGCCTCCGCTCAGATTTGGTAGCACGCAGACATGCCGTAGCAGTTACTGTGTCTGGTCTGTGTATGATACCGCAGCCACCCTTAAAACTGAGCGACTCGCACTGACCCATTCGGTTTTCTTATTGATTTTTATACCCCGCCATATAATGGTGGGGGTATATAGTGATGCACTTGTCCGCCCGTGTGTCCGTGCGTGCGTCCGTCCCACCTGTGGTTTCCGGACATTTAAAGGAAAACTATTAAAGATAATAAATTCATTTCTGGCATATAGCTTTAACACCAAGAAATACAGGTCAAGTTCGAATATGGGTCATGTCCATCAATTTTGTGCAGAGTTATGCCCCTTGAAACTTAGAACAAATCAAAAATTTCTGGTTTCCAGACATTTAAAGGTAAACCGTTACAGATAATCAATGCATTTCTTGCATATGGCTCTTACACCAAGAAATACAGGTCAAGTTCGAATATGGGTCAAGTCCCTTAATTTTGTGCAGAGTTATGCCCCTTGAAACTTAGAACAAATCAAAATTTTCTGGATTCCGGACATTTAAAGGAAAACCGTTACAGATAATCAATTCATTTCTTGCATATAGCTATTACACTTAGAAATACAGGTCAAGTTTGAATATGGGTAATGTCCCTTAATTATGTGCAGAGTTATGCCCCTTGAAACTTAGAAAAAATCAAAATTTTGTGGTTTCCATACGTTTAAAGGAAAATCGTAACAGATAATCAATACATTTCTTGCATATAGCTATTACATATAAGTTCGAATATGGGTCAAGTCCCTCAATTATGTGCAGAGTTATGCCCCTTGAAACTTTTGTGGTTTCTGGACATAACAAGGACAACTGTTACAGATAATAAATTCAGTTCTTGAATGTAGCTATTATACCAAACATTGCAGGTTAGTTTTGAATATGGCTCAATTTCATGCAGATTTGTGCCCTTTCAAACTTGGAAAAAATAAATATTTTATGCTTGCCTAACATTTAAATGAAAACTGTAACAGGGAATATATTTATTTCTTAGATATAGCTTTACATTGAGAAATACAGGTCAAATTCAAATAAAGGGTCATAATCCTCAATTTTGTGTTGAATTGTGCACCTTTAAACTTCTTATACATTGCTTATATGTAAAATATCCCGGGCGGGGGTATCATTGATCCTTAGATCAACAATAGATTTCATTAATGCATGTGATTTATATATACATTTTTATCATCCATATAAACATGTTTACAGAAAAAACTAACATTTTCAGGATAAACACCCTCTTTCACTCGCCACTTCATCCCTTGTACTCAACTTCCTTACTTTTGCCACTTCATTCCTACTACCGGAGAAAAATGTAGCGACCCCCCCCCAAAGTGCATGTGCATTGTCTATCTCTTTTTTTTGTTTACTGAATCTAATTGCTTTTACGTTTGTACATATATGAATAGTCATAAAAGTCGAATACGCACTTAAAGTTCATTGGACTTGTAATGATACTTTTTTTGAAAGTCAACTTCAGGTTGTTGAAATCATTTTTACCTATGTCGCTAATTCATTTGTCCGTCCGAGTTTAGGTACTAATTTGTTAAATGACAGTTCGCCGGTCGCGTTTCGAAATACTGGAGGCTAAGCCCTCATTCGGCCTCCAGAACATTGTGATTTCCACGCCCCCAGTGTCATAAAAAATTGCTCGATACGGAACTGCATGTAAAATATGAAAGCCTTTTTACTTACCATTCAAAAATTATGCTTTTTTGCGGACAGACTGAAAGACTGACAAACAGACAGACCAAAAACTATATACCCCCAAATATCCGATTATAGGGGCATTAAATATAAATAATAACTAAAAATCCAAAGATAATAAACTGAGTATCAAGATCAGTTGGGGAAATTTTATACGATAAAATGAGGAATGTAAGCTTTTTATACGATCTGTCTTTTTATAACTCTCAGTTCTGAATCATTAAAAGTGAGCACATGACTATATCCAAATTAGCTTCCTTGGAAGGCATATTTTGTGGAATTGCTTTTGTATTTTGGTCGCAGGGAATATTTCATTTAAATTCATGCCGGATTAATTTTTTATCTCCGTTTCATGTAGATTCGATGCTCCTGAAGATGGCCTGATGACCGCGCAGTTCAGTATCCAACGCCTCTGTCTCATAATTGTAAGTGCGTTGGGGATAAGGCAGATGGGAGTGGAAGTTTAATACTGATAATTTATAGGGACTCATGGATTTCTTCAATGAAAAATGTTCAATATTATTTACTATCTATGTAAACATTCTAGTACTGCATCGTGTTGAGATATTTTATTTCAACGCCTGATATCAAGAAAATATATTTTCTGCAATCTATCGACTAGCGTAGCAAAAAGAAAGTCAAAAAAAAAAAAATACACGTTTTTGGCCTGATCGGAAATCAAAGATTGCCGTCAAGGGTTCTGATTGGTTGAAACATTTTCGACTTCTCCTTTTGAAACTATGCACAGAATTTAACAAAACATCACATGAATCAAATAACTCAACGTACTCGACGAGTATTTTGCTTTTGAGGCAATCGCATATAAAAAATGACCGCAACAGGCTCGGATTGACTGACACATTCATGATTTCTCCTCTGAAAACGTTGCGCCGGAAAATGATACAAATGTATTTGAGTTGATTTGTGTAAGGTAAGAAGTAGCCGTTTTTACGAATTGACATCATCTCAACAAAGTACAGAATTTATTACCCCTCTTTTCAAAGTCTCTCTCTCTCTCTCTCTCTCTCTCTCTCTCTCTCT
Organism: Pinctada fucata; assembly: GCA_028142955.1. Classification (NCBI taxonomy): domain Eukaryota; kingdom Metazoa; phylum Mollusca; class Bivalvia; order Pterioida; family Pteriidae; genus Pinctada; species Pinctada fucata. The sequence goes on along the minus strand of AP027112.1, from coordinate 47,023,801 downwards.
CTCTCTCTCAGTTTTAGTTGTAGACCTCCATCCTTAATAATTTTGGCTGGATCTGCCTTTGAGGAGATCATCGTAGTATTTGGTGTATTTCAGATTCAACATAACACATCAACGATTTTCATATCATCCATGATTTCTTTATTCCGATAAATTCGTGTATTGATACAGTTTATATATCCTTTTGTGCAAGTCGAGCATCTTGACGTTCTTCGCGCAATTACGTGACGTCATCGTAATTGTTCTGTTTCGCGTGAAAAGTTACGCAGAAGCGCTGAATATGATGCGCACAAACAATAGGCAGATTTCCCTTAAAGATGTGATATAATTTTGTAAGTCTCATCTTTGGGATTTTCTGTACGAAAATTTGACATTTTTCATAATGCGGAGCTTGCACTACATTGATAGGAGTCAGACATTTTTATGACCAATTTTTAACAATTGTCGAACGTTTAACATTTGTACCACTTGGTGAGTGGCACTGCTGGTTGACCAGGAGTTCCCGAGGGCACATGTAGCCAAGTTCGATCAACTTCGGTTGATCGTTTCTTCAACACATTCGAAAATTTCTATTAAAATTTCTTGAAATTTCTAAAACGTGGTTCCTGTAGCATCATATCCCATCCTTCCTACTACGTCTTTCGATACATTTTTGAACATAATAACTTTCACACTCTTTGCCCATATTACATTGTTTCGACTGAGGAGCTGATGAGGGTTGATTATTCGAAATGTGCATGTCTGGTCATGCTGCAAATTTATTTGTTCTTAAATGATTCTTGTACCACTTGGTTAGTGTCACTGCTGGTAGACCGGGAGTCCTCGAGGGAACATTTACATGTAGCAAAGAAAGGAGGGGATCTCCAACAAATCCCAAAACACCCATGCAAAAACACAGAACAGATACCCACAGAAAGAGACGCAAAAGGGACAAAGAACACCAACTCACAACATAGAAACATGAAACATAAAAGACTACACAAAGTTCGATTAACTTCGGTTGATCGTTTATTCAATGCATTCGAAAATTTCTGTTATCAAAATTTCTGGAAATTTCTAAAACGTGGGCCCTGTAACGTCATATCCCACCCATCCTGATACGTATTTGGATACATTTTTGGACATAATATCTTTCACACTCTTTGGCCATATTACATTGTTGAGGATCACTGACGAGGGTTGAGTACCCGAAACTTGCATGTCTGGTCCATGCTGCAAATTCATCTGTTTTTTATTTTGAATTTGAAGGCGTTTAACATAGACAAAGTTGTACCTTATTTTCTTATAATATCCCAACAAAACATATGCAGTGCATATATTGAATTCCTGTTTATCAAAATAAAGAGAGAAAAACATTTTCAGTTAAAACAAACACGGATATGAAAAAAAATAGACAGCACATAAACTGCAACGTCAGCGAACAGATAGACAGACAACCTGTTTACAGACGGTAAGAATTGAGAAACAGACAAACAGACAGACAGACAGACAGACAGACAGTCTTCTTACACGGTCATACAGAGAGACAGAACGGTAATAATCATATCGAAGAACGATACACTAAAACAATCAATTTCAAGTTTGATTAAAATCCCTTAGTTCATTAATCAAAATACAAAAATAAGAATATTAAACAAAAATATCAATAGTTCCACCTGGTCAGGAACATATGATTCAGTACAATAGGTGTCTTTTTTATATGACATAACTCTCCGCTGTTTGGTTAAGTTACATGTACGAGGGCTGTCCGTTCGTGGACAAGTATTTAATTAAGGAAAATAAGTATCAAAGATATCTATTTTTAGTATATTTATTATCATATACTATTTGCGAATTACGAAATGTAACTTATTATCATATTTTGATTTTACTAGAAGGGAGGGGATCTCCAACAAGACCCTGTTGCAGCACCAACAGCAAAACACCAAAACACCCGGTGCAAAAACACAAAAGAGCATAGTATGAGACTACTACAACTATAACTTTGTTATTAGACATAGGATGGTGACCCGGAGCACGGGAAATGTTTACCGAAATATGTTGTTTATCATTTGACTCATTTCATTTGTATTTTGTAAAATTCCGCAGATAAAACAATAATGTTTATATTGTGATGTTGACAATAGTTATGACATCACACATGCAAAATTTGAACGTTCAAAGTTTCAAGATGACAGAGAAAACCGGATTTGAAGGAAATAGGATGTGGTCGTCATTGTTCGAAAAAAAAAGACGTTTTCTCGAGTGGCGAAGTAGAGAGAAGTGATAACAGTTTGCATAGGCTTCAGAGAAACACCGACAAAGACTCATAGATTTCTTAAACAGTCCGCGGAAAATAATATAAAACTAGTCAAATGGCAAAGAGGATTTTTGGACGTTATGACAGTTTTAGGACGGTATGCGCTAGAGGAGACTTTCTACAAAGGAAAGAAGTACTTTTAAATGAAGAACATAACATGATTCATAGTTATCGGCGACTAACAATTCGGAAAATTGCAGTTAACTTTGACATTTAAAAAAATCGTGCATACGATCATATTCCATGAACCTACAACGAGTCATGTCTGTGCTGGATGGGTTCCGAAACTTTTTTTTATCTAAATGTAGCGAGGAGAGTAGAATTGTCAAAGCAGTTTGTACCGGATAACGTCAAGGATTATCATGCTAGTGCTCCGGGTATGAGGAAGTGTTCTTTTTTATATTGCAGAGAAATATATTAATTTGTGTTTTGTTTGTGATGAAATTTTGCATATTATTGATATGAAACTTGAATCTAATAAAAATGATACTTTCATTTATTTTACCATTGTTTGCTAGCTTTTATCAAGGCAGTCCACGAACTCAACGACAACCCTCGTATATATCTTTAATTTCAAATTAATACATACACGTGCAAGCATTCGATCGTTGACATATTCCTTTGTTTAATTATGCGTCTGAAAAAAAGGCATTTTCATTCTGGTATAAGGATAATTTTTTTCTTATACTATAAGTTGTCTACGCAATCCTAAAAAGGAAAAGTAAAAAAGATATTCATCTTTTGTAACTCGTGCGAACAACTTTGTAACTGTTGCGTACGACTTTGTAACTCGTGCGCATGACTTTGTAACTCGTGCGCATGACTTTGTTACTCGTGCGCATGTCTTTGTAACTTGTGCGAACGCCGTTTTAACTAGTGCATAATATTATGACTTTTTGACACGTGCGCACGACTTTTGTAGGTTGTGCGCATGATTTTGTATTTTGTGCGCACTACAAAGCAACTCTTGCGCACTTCGTTTTCTCTTCATTCTATGGTTAAATAATCTCATGATAATAAAAGTACGACTTCGAGCACATAGGAACGAGAAAATGGACCAATAAGAAGCTGAGATCATGTAAAATGGCGAGGACTTATAATGATTTTTGATATCGAAATATGCTTATTGATGACTACTACGAGTTACAAAAGTCGTGCGTACGAGTTACAAAGTCATGCGTACGAGTTACAAAGTAATGCGTGCAAGTTACAAAGTCTTGCGTACGAGCTACAAAAGTCGTGCGTACGAGTTACAAAAGTCGTGCGTACGAGTTACAAAAGTCGCGCACGTCACGACAAAAGCAGATATAAGAATAATAAGAAATCTGCTTTTGCCGTAGCGTATATGCCATAATCTATATAATTCCCCTACCCCTTCTTTATTGGCTAGAACCCCATTGGAAATTTTCTAGATCCATATATGACTGATACATGTACATCATTACCGATTGGGAGGGATAAGTCAAGCCGAGCAGCATAACCTTAGTTTCAGCCTTTTGAATGTTCAACGTCTTTAAATTCAATAGTATCATTTAAAACCTGATAAATTTACAGCATGGACCAGACATGCACGTTTCGGTTACTAAACCCTCGTCAGTGATCCATAGTCTAAGCAATGTAATATGGCCAAAAAGTATGAAAATTATAATGTCCAAAAAATATACCAAAAGACGTAGCAGAACGGGTGGGATATGATACTACAGGACCAACGTTTTCGAAATTTCAAGAAATTTTGTGACAGAAGATTTCAAATGCGTTGAAGAGACAGACGATCAACCAAAATTTATTGAACTTGGTTACATGAGCCCTCGGGGACTCTTGGTCCGCCAGCAGTGACACTCACCAAGTTGTTCAAATGTTTAACGTCTTTAAATTCAATAGCATCATTTAAAACCTGATAAATTTACAGCATGGACCAGACATGCACGTTTCGGGTACTAAACCCTCGCTAGTGATCCATAGTCTAAACAATGTAATATGGCAAAAAAGTATGAAAAGTATTATGTCCAAAAATGTACCAAAGACATAGCAGAATGGATGGGATATGATGCTACAGGACCCTAGTTTTAGAAATTTCAAGAAATTTTGAAACAGAAAATTTCAAATGCGTTGAAGAGACAGACAATCAACCAAAGTTGAGCGAACTTGGCTACATGTGCCCTTGGGGACTCTTGGTCCGCCAGCAGTGACACTCACCGCACCCATCCCCTCTTTGTACTAATTTTGTTAAAGCAAAAGAACTTGGGAGGTTGAACACTGCATCAGTATCTTATCCCTTTACGAACCCATTTTATAGGTCACCCTAAACATGGGGGACTGGAAGGTGACCGTGAATTCTTAAGATATTAATCGTGAGTCTATCGCTGTAAAATACGCCGGTACTTTTCTAATACAGCATGAGAAGTTAACTTTGATATTTGATAGTGTTTCAATAAACATCATCATTATTATTTGTCAACATTAAAATCATCAAACCCATTTGAAAATTTCTTTTTACAAAAGTTTAGCAAATTCCTAAAACATAGGTCCTGTAGCATCATATCCCAGCTACGTCTTTCGGTATATTTAGGCCATAATTTTCACAGGTTTTGGCAATATAACATTGTTAAGACTGAGGATCACTGACGAGGGTTAAAATTCCGAAACGTGCATGTCTGGTCCATGCTGTAAGTTTATCCGCTCTAAAATGATACTAATGAACTTAAAGACGTTAAACATTTGATCCTAGTTTTCTATTTGCTGATTATCTAGTTTGCACGAGTTACAATTTAAAGTCTTTACGCACGAGATAATTTACCAATACAGAATGAAGAAAAAAAATCGTGTGCACGAGTAACAAAAGATGAGATATATTTTTTTTCACCATGTCCCTTCTACGTTTCCGTAGTTGTCAGCTAAATCAGAAAATCTAAGTCTGACTTGTTTACGGATGCAGCGTTTAATTCCTAAGGTACAAGGACAGCTTGATGTATAAAAATGTAAACACAATACCAGGTAACCCGGAAGTACTGGTTTGTTATCATGCTTAGTTTGCAGTATAACAGGATCTTTGTCAGCCGTGACTATGGAAACAGATTGAGTCAATAATACTATATAATCAAATATATATTCTGTAATTTTAGTACATACATTTATGAATAAATAATCATTCAAAGGTAAGTCATGCTTCAAACAAGTAGCTTTTCCATTAAATATGAAGTATTGGATACTCCAGTTTTTTTTCATTCAAAATGGTTTAATTTAGATATGAAAATCGAACATTATTGGGGTTTTGAGAATTTTATTCACTCAGTACTGAAATCAGGGCTTTATCAAAGTTATACGCTATTGATTTTCTGCCATAATATCCTGTCCTATGTTTACTGTTAAGAATGGTACTTTTATTTCGTTCCTTATCTAGTGTTTACTTGTCAAACTGAGATTCATAATCATGCGGTTAAGGATTTTCGTTACTGTTGAATTTAAAACGATTTCATTATGATAAAAAATGATGAGTTACCACATTTCCTTTCACTCTTTTCCGAAAATCGAGAAAAAATTCTAAACAGAAACACACCGAGACGAAATTTGAATTTTGAAGATTTTATGATTTTCGCGCATTGTGGTAGAAATTTATAACCAAGCACCACCAGATGTGGTCATACCATTTACATAAAAAAACGTAAATTAAATGGAATATTTCCGTAACATCTGATACAGGAAGAAAATAAAACTTAACGAATGTTCCGTGCACACCTTTTTTGTTGGCTTAGTTAACATGGAAATTGGTAGAGCGCAGGAAAAAAATCTCATTACGCACTTTCAGGAAATGTTTCGACACGAAAATCCTTACCCGGTATATTTATAATACTGAAAGTGTCACCGACTCATTATGTGAGCGTGTTACGACGAAACATCATCATCAATATATTAAAAATCGTAAAACAAATGGCAAGGTAACCATAAAATCTTTCCTATTGTAGCCTTTTTCAGTCATAAGACAAAGTTTACCTTCAAACCGGAAGCGGCTTTTTTTTTGTTTCCTCCAAGTCTGTGGAATTTGAAGATACACATTTCATGATAATTACTTTTTACCTTAGACTTGAAGAATGTTTGCTGTTTTCTTAATGTAGATATGAAATAGTTAATTTCTACCAATCATAATATTTCAGTATTTAGAAAAATCATTATGGTAAGTTAGAAAGTTTGACTAGTATATTCCACGTTACATAACGTACATGCACCATTACACACCAATAGTACATATATAGTAGTATAGTATTCGCCAGGAACGCAGTATCAAAAAGCAAAATGTCAGATTGTAACTGATTTGAAAATGAATTTAACATACTCTGGTCTCATGAAATTTCTTAGATATTTCTTTTATCTTGCAAGATACGGAAATGAAGTGTGTGATTTTGTTGGTAGTCATCTTTATTTCTACATTTGTTGCTGATTCTGAGGCGTGGTGGAGCGTAAGTTATTTCTCATATCTACACTTATTTCATATTGCAGTGTGAAATTGGTAATACAATTCCCCGTGACCCGATGTTTGAAGTGTTTTTATTCCATTTAGTTCTCTAACTTTTTATTCATATTGTTCTAAGAATCAACATAATGGTCAAGATGATTTATGAACATTTTATTGATTGTTTTCTTTGTTTGTGTGTGTGTGTGTGTGTGTGTGTGTGTGTGTGTGAGTGAGTGTGTGTGTGTGTGTGATTTTTTTGTAAATGATGAACTTAAATCTGGAGTACGATAGCTGTTTCTTTTTTACAGAGTGGTGGTTCTAGGTCAAGCTCTTCACGCTCATCTTCTTCACGAAGGTCTTGGTTCAGCCGATCATCTTCCAGGGGGTCATCTTCTTCAAGAAGGTCCTGGTTCAGCCGATCATCCTCACGTTCCAGCTCAGGCAGAGGTAGATCTTCGGTAAGATACAGGAAATATTATGATTAAAATTAAAAATAAAATGGCATACCAAAATAAATGGTTTTATAGAATATAACTAATTTATATCATTTTGTCCAATGCTGCACGCTGATCAACAGAGGAACCTTTTTTGACGGGTGCTGTCGAAATGTCAATCTGTCTTTTGTCATCCGTGTTATCATTAAGCTTTGCTTCTTTCATGAGTTAATTATCATAAGTTCCCATTGTGTTTAATCATCGGAGGAGCAGTGGGACAGGGATACATCTTTATAATTCATGTCTTCTGCATAGCTCTGTCATTTGCTGGCACTTTGGCGTAGATTTAAGATCATGTAATATTCAGTATTGGGATTTCTTCTTTTCGGCTTCTAGTCATTTGCATCACAAATGAAGCAATGCGTGTTGAAATGCTCATGCAGTGCACTTAACAATTCAATAGAACGTATGTTTCAATATTGCTAATGAGCTCGCAATAAATCGTTTTATAGTAATTCAGTTGAACAAGAATCACACGAGGTAGATCACTTTAATGTTCGGATTATCTACAATAAGAGTCAATTAAAGATGTTCTCATATGAATGTAGTCAGCAAAGGAAATTAAATTGTTTCCCTCTCTTTTCTCTGTTGCTATTCATCTTTGCATCGATATGATAATGCGGAAGGGTTCCAACTCCATACCTTCTTGAAGAAAATTTCAAACCAATTTCCATGCACCAGAAAAGTGTTTCGAATATCAAATTCTCATCAGTGATGCTTCCAATGCTTTTCATAAGCAATCCAAATTAAATTCACCAGATCCCTCTTGAGTTATTTTTAGAATTTAAATTTCTGCATTTTCTTTACAGAGAATGCTCTGCTCGAATATTCCTGTAGGGTCGATTTAGTAGCATATCGAAATAAAATATATCTTCAATGTTAAACGTCTTTAAATAATAGCATCATTTAAGAACAGATTAATTGGCAGCATGGACCAGACATGCACGTTTCAGGTACTTAAGGTCAGGGTGGCGCCTTTTTATAGAAATGAGGTAGAAGAAATATGGATACGTCCACATGTAGAGAAACATTTCTTCGAACTATTCAGACCAAAAGAATCATAATTTGCCCGTCTCGTTTTTCGGCTATAAATGTCCATCTGTTGGCCTACTTTAACAATTTCGTCATTTTAGCGAATACAACATCATAACTTTACATACCTCTGCAATGCATGAAATTTTGAAAATGCACATATACCCTTATTTTTCAGGATTCTTACAGCTTGTGTACAAATGCATGAATTAAGTCTATTTAAAAAAAATCTTATAAAATAAATAGTTCTAAGGAGTGTATTTTCTTATTAATACGATTTTGCTGGTTGCCATGGCAACAACTCGTTATTTTTATTAATAGCTAGAAGGTCACCAGGTACACACATTTTTTTCTATGCATAGAGCTATAGTATTGCTTTATCCTAAAGCAGTCAATCCAATATGTACCCGAATTCTTTTTAGAGCAAAATGACTGCTTCTATAAACAGCACAATAATTTGTACCAAAAAATGAAAATTTTGACCCAAAAACATAGAGATTAACTCAAAGTTCGAATTTCTAATTCTCTCATTATAAAAGAGTATTATAATGAATAGTATATATTCTGATGTTTGAATCTTTATAAGCAGAACTCGTGCGAAAATGACAATTTTTTCCTATTTTCGGTGATTTGTTTTTGAAAAATATGCATTTTTCCTAAAAATAAGAATACCCATTCAGCGATGAAAATTTCAAGGAGTATTTTTTTTTTCGAAATAATGCAACAAACTGAGCTTATACCATTTATCGTCCATGTCGGTTTCAAATATAACGTGATATGAAAATAGAGTTGTCTCCTTGTAGTCGCAACCCTAACCTTAACCCTCGTCAGTGATCCTCAAATATTAACAATGTAATATGCCAAAAAAATATGAAAGTTACAATGTCGAAAAAGCTTGCCGAAAGAAGTAGCAAGATGGGATGCGATAGCATTGGAGGGATGGTGCTAAGATGTTGCATGTAACCTCCTTGAATTTCGATATTTTTCGATAAAATGGCAAGTTTCCGAAATAGCAAACATATTGATATGATGTCACATTGATTTTGATTTTTTTGCAAATGTATATAATTTATGTCGAATGCACAGTATTTTTTTTTTTTGCAAACTTCTGCTTTTTGTCAGCTGAGCTGGGACTTTTTTTTTTAGTTTCTTACATAATAAATGATTTTTCTTCCCCGTAGTTCCCCCATGATATAAAATCAAAGAGCGGACTGACCAGCTTGTACAACTCCAGGGTGGTGAAAGTTGAAAAATACGAAAGGTAATTGTAGCCTTCCATTTTGTTAATTCGATAAATTATTCTATACGTTTGAATACGATGTTGCGTTGATTTTAAGGGACGGGGGTCCTGAGTTAAGATGTGCTCTGAAAATAAATAAATTGTGTCCATATATTTTCTGTAACCAATATTGTAAGAGTTGTCTCTTACAATGGATAATCTCATAATGCATAACTTTGTCCTAAGTTTACTCTATAGGTTTCAGTAATCTTCAACAATGTTTTCCCAGTATTCAGCTTAATAATATGAAAAATTGAGGACTAGAAATGTTCGACAATATAGCAAGCCCCTTTATATTCAGGCCATTGAAAGGATTTCTCGGTAAAGTTGGAATAAAACATAATGGTGTGGTGGCCACAACTAAAGATGGAGGACGATGGCTGATACATTAAGGAAAAGGGTATGGGAAATCATCGAGTACCGTCGTGGTTAATGCCAAGCACATGTCAAATAAGTAAGTTTTTTTACTGTTGAAATGTTTCAGATATTGAATGACAAGTAGTCCAAAGAGTCAATACAACTTCACATATTGTTAAGAACAACGGAGCGGATCTCGAACAAGACTAGGTTGCAGTACTCATTGCAAACGTTTGTGAAATCAAAAAAAAAAATAGACAAGCACAAACGATTGGAATACCTGTAAAAATTAATGCGCTTTGATTCACATGGATTCCTATTCTCTCGTGAGTGGTCGTTTATCCAAACAATGAAATATGGCCAACGACTATGAACGATATGACGAAAAAATACCAAAAGACGTAGTAGACTGGTGGAATATGATGCTATAGGACGTAATTCTCAGAAACTAAACCAAAGTTGACCGTACTGGGAATCACAAGAACATCCGCTCATAAATATATTTCGACTTTGTTGACACATATGTAATAAAGAGTATTAATTGTCATCGTATCGTCCAAAATTTTTAAGGACTGATCATTCGTACGCAAATATATCCCTGACGTCGTTCTTTCTATGCTTGTTTGTTGATGTTCATTCAGGTTGAAAGTACAAGTATGGTTTTGAAACAATAGTCCATTTCTTCGGGAAACGTACCAAAAAGCTACATATACAGTCATATTTTAGCAGATCGGAGATATCCCACTCCCCACCGAAAGGGTGGAATTCGAGTGGGGAATTTTAGCATCTTCACTCAGTCAGTGGCAATCCACTCCCCACTCACCACGGTGTCACCCAGCTCACCTGTACAGGTGTTAAACAATCTCTTTGATCCTAACCGCGCACAGGTAACATCGCCAGTCTACTTTTGTTGTTCACCATCTTTGTTGATCGAATATTCCTGGTAGTGAATCGGGGAAGTTAAATGTTTTTCTAAGTTAGTATCAAAAGTTTTCAGAATGAACTAGGCCAAGAAAAAACAAATAATTGGTTCTCAGGACGCATTCGATTTTTTTTTCAACCAAAATAACGTAAGAAAGTATCGTAAATTCCGGAATTCGGCAAGGTACCAAATCGAAACACAGGTAAAAAAAAAATTCCCGTTTTCCAGCTAATTACCGTATGGCTTCACCTTTTCACCTGTCAATCATTGTAAGGGAGATAGTATGGAGTGTTATTTTAACACTACCGTGGATACCCCTGTGTAGAATTTATGCAACGATATTGATTTTTTAAAACTAAAATAGATAGTCCGAAGTGGGTGTATTCCATGTCGTGGCATTAAACGATCGATTTGACCAACACGTCTTAATTAGGCCTCGCTAAAATATCAAATTATAAAAAGCATTATGTCGGTTTCGTCTTCATTTTTTAATGACCGGTCGTTGGTAAAACTGTTGTACGACTCAAAATTATCAAATGATGAGCCCATCAAACATTGATATATCCTCTATAAATTACTGAACATGAAAAACGGAGGCTTGGCATAGAATTTTATGCCAATAAAAACGACCGTTTACTTCCCATCCGTATCATTCAGTCCCGATCTAAAGATTGAAAAGAAAAAGAACAGACATATCGTGGCCGATAAGTGCAAAGCAGTGAAGCTCCCGGAACAGAGGACCCCCCCCCCTTCCCCAGATATAGATTGCGAAGAAATTCGCAGTCCCAAATATCCAACACCTTCAAGAAAAGCGATGTCATCCGCGAAATTCCAACCCAGACTAGCAAAGACGTCGATCTGGCAAGACAGTTGACATGGAGGGAGCCCTGACCTAGTGGTTTACGGAAACCGTATCAAGAGAAATCCCCGTATCAGGCCCTGTTCTGACAGAGAAGGCGACAGATCTGGTTGAACAGCTGAACGAGCCTAACTTCTCAACAACCAATGTCCGACTAGAGGGACAGAAGTCCTGGGATAACATCGAATTCAAGAGAATTTACGGAATAAGGACGCCGATGACGTAGCAGGCACTACGTTGAAAACATAGCTATAAACGTAAAATATTGATTTTCTCTATGACATTCTTTTGTATTCTTGTTCTGTGCCTGAGATTTAAATCTCTAACGTCCACTTATATCTTATCTAAATGTACATGTACTTGTGTATGCGATCGTCCGTAAAATTTTCATGTCATTTCAGGTGGTCATTCATTGAATACAAAAAGTAATAAATCTGGGCAGAAACATCAATCGAAAACAAATTATCGGCATCAAAGATGTCAACAGATTCCAATTTGCAGTTGTTCTGAAAATGTTTTCCCCTTTTTTTCGGGTGAATTACAATGAACACCAGTAAATCATGGTAACTGAGAATTGACATTTTTTTTTTTTTACTTTTATTAAGATTATTTGTGCGATGTTTCCTCTGTTTGCAATTGTCTTTTAAATGCTAATAAACTTTATCTAGTTTATTTTGGCCAGACGACTCAAATTTATTTTGGCCAGACCGACAACTAAAATTTTCAAACTGAGAGTGTGCATGAATTTAAAACACCATATAAATGGTACTGGCACGACCGGTCAGTAAAATTGAAGTCAAAAAGGTTTTGTTCCCGTATTGGCTTTTGATGTGCAACACACTGACAAGTTTTTAAAATGGAATCGGAATCGCACTCTGTGAATTTTGCAAAATAAAAGCAAAAATGTTATTTTTGTTTTGTTTTGTTTTTTTTTTTTCATTTCTTTTCTCTCTCTTTGAAAATAACGATAATTGTTCGATAAGTCCGGGAAATACAACAGTAATAAATCATGATGACAATTTTCTGCAAAAGAAAAAAAAATAAGGTGTAAACTTACGGATTTATGAAGAAGTCTACAGTGGTCATATTGGTCCTATTACACCCCCCTCTCGTCTATTAGAAATATGTCGGTGACGTGCTTACTCTGTTGAAATCACACCTGTAACCCGCTCGGGCAGTTCACCTCGTTTCAGAGAGAAGCCCCGGTTACTTTACCCCTAACATGCTTAGTCCTCTGCAGGTTTAAAAGAAAGGAGAGGGATCTATTTTGATGTCTTCCTGTTTCTCCCACTTTTGTAAAAAAAAATATATTGAAGGTTGGAATTGAGGTGGGAAGAACAGGAATAGTTACTTAGATTACGGGGTTGCTAGAATCACATAATTAACCAATTAACTAATTAGTACTAAAATTTTACCTGTATTTTGTGCAAGATTACCTGTATTTTTTCTTTATTTCTATCTTATTATCATCTCCGTCACGTACTTGTAGTGAGGCCACCTTTCGTGTGTGTGTGTGTGTGTGGGGGGGGGGGGGGGGTTAGCAAAATTGTGTCGGCAAACTAGAGACAGTTAACTTTCGATTGTTATCGAACTTTGCTTCATGATTCGCCCATTGGAAGTGGATTAAACCTTGATTTTCAAGGTCAAAACATAGTCAGGATACAAAATGCCAATAATCTAAGATACCTCTTCAATAGAATTTCTACTTAAAGCTTATTATCCAAGAAGGATTTCTTTTCAAGGTCGTATGTCAATGATCAAGGTCACATATCAATAATTTTTCAAGGCTGTATTTGAGGTCAACTGTCACGATTATTGGACTCATTCCCAAAGCAGAAATGACCAATATTTCCTACTATTTGAAGGAAATTTTCCAATTTCAAATATGTAAATATAGTGTCTTTGTCTTACTTTGACTAATAGACATGTGCTCACTGAATTGAAAGTTAGAAAAAGACAATAGTATTATATTGAATATACAGGGTTTTTTTTTCTATTTTTGGGAAGATGCCTGTGCCTGTCCCATTTGGTAAAATTTGCGACATTTTGCTGAAATTGGGAAAATTTTTATTCAAATTCTCACCAAAGTATAACCCTTAAGTAACATTTATTAACACTGCTATGTAATCCATTGATTTTCTTGAACTGAGCAAGGGATAAATAAAAAAAAACCTAAAGATGCACTTAGAAATAGGACATATTGTGCTCAGACTTTCAGGTTTTGAGTCTTATTTTATCAGGTGATTTTTTTATAATTCCTCTTTGGCAATTTAAGAGTGATTATTGAGAAAAATAGAGGAAATTTGGCATTGGGAAGGGGCCGAAATTCGGCCCCAAATCGAGGGAAAAAAACCCTGTATTTCATAGTTTTACAAGATGGTATAGGCATTGTATGATAATCAGTACCATGTGCCGATATGTACTTTAAATTGAAGTGAACTTTGGGTAATTTTGGAGCGGAAAATGAATTTTTATATGTGTTTGTATTTTTTCTTCATCAAAAACATCGTGCAAGACGTAAAAACAAAATATCATTACTACAGTCTTATACTTTTGTCTCAACACAATACCAAATTGAGACAACAGAATATTTTCTTTTTCATATACCTATGACAAGGAAACGGCATTTGTTTGTATTTTCGGGGACCGATTGTCCATTTTACAATATGGATTATACTGAAAGAGGGCGATTTTTTTTCTAGCAGAACTTGTTTATGATTTCTTATCTGGTAAGCCTGCTGATCTTCAAAATCATGTGTGCAAGGTGCATTCTGAGAAATTCTTATACAGCATACAGGACTCATGTAGGAATTTAAAACAAATACATATTCTGACTCTGAGTTGCAGGAAGATAAATAATCTGGGCGACTCTGTATTGGAAATGAATAATCTGACCCGGAATAATTGCCAGCCCCCATCCCCTCCCTTTAGAATCAAATTGTCCTCCGCTTATAATATATTACGAGAAAATGCTCTAGTTTGCAAAAAAATCCTAAAAAACTAGACTTTTACCAGTTATTAGATGTTTTACACTAATTAGTATCAACTAGATAAACAACTATGAACTTAATTACTTTCTTTTGTTATATGAAGTGGGAGAAACAGGAATATATATTTTTCAAAAGTGGGAAAAACGGGAAGTAACCTCTATTTTAAAGATGTGAAGATTATAAAAACTGCAAGGAATCATTCTGTGATAAATGTTGCGCTCATTAATTTTTATATGAAGCTTTTGTAAATTATATACGGTCCAATATATGCATTAATCATTAAATAAAATTTTGTTACGTACATTCAAATTACTCACTCTTATATATGAAATAGAAATATTCTTTTTTCATACCCCAAACGGATGAAACGATGATTCTTTTTAATTTATTGAAAGCTGATCTCTTTCCTGAGTTTCCTCCGTCTCAATTCGGACGACCAAATGATAATTATATTACCTTTAAATCGAAAATATGTTCCCTCTCTCTTTGTCATATTTTTCATGCATTTTGTTTTTGGGGTATGGTCACACTTAAAAAAAAAGTTAACTTGTGATTGCAGTTCGTTAGATCGTCAATGAAGAAATACATACTTTGATTTTTTTTTGGGGGGGGGACTCCAAATAAAATATTAGAGCGATTATGAAACTTGAGTCAGAAGCATATTTTGGAAGGGAAGGAGGCCAGAAGGGGGCTCTTGTTTTTTCCATCTCTCTATTTTTTGTTTGCTTAGAACAGCAGAAATCCAAGGGAGCCCGGAGGTGGACCGGGGAGTTGGGAAATGATATGAAAATACGAGATCTATAAAAATGTGCGATTATTGTATTTCTTTAAGTCATACAAATATGATCGTTGTTTCCAATATTCTCTTCTTTTTTCCTTGTGCAGATCGAATCATGTTACATGTATAATTTCCATTTAGCATTGTGTTATGGATTTGATACTAAAATATTTCCATTCGTCCTCCCGTCACTTTTCATCTACATGTACATGTAGATAGACTTCTCTAGTTACAGTTTTCGGCATTTGACAGGTATGATATCCGCACTGTTTAAATATGGAATTACAAATGCAAAAGGAAGATGGCCATAAAAAGAATGCTATCATGCGCGGATATGTAAGGACCGACCCCCCCCCCCCCCCCCCCTTACGCCCTCTCCCTACAACAATCACCATCTTTATCTGTGGTCCGATTCATATTAAAAGGGGGTAACGACCAAATGAAAAGCAGAGATAAAGCGGAAAGTTTTCTAAATCAAGATTTACTAATATATCGGGAGGGGGGATCGATCTAAATTCATCATTAATTTTGGTACCATATCTTAAAAAAAAGTATACTACCAGTGTGTGTTTTCAAAGAAAAAAAAATAAAGCTCTACAATAAATACGCAAAAATAAGATTTTTAACATACATGAATTTATTCCTTAAAATGATCTTTAATCCCCCTTTCTTTCTTTTCTATCTGAAGATAATACCCGGCGATGTTTTTACGTTCGGGTGAATTCACACCTGGTAATGCGGTACCTTTTAGGTACTTTGCATGTTTTATTGACAGGTGCGTAAAACTATACTTGTCAAATCACCTTTGTTAATTGGGAAATAACCGTACATGTATGAAAGCGTAGGCATAGAAAACTGTCTTTGAACGAATTACACTCTGATTTAAAGACGAGGTCGTCTACTTTTCCGTTATTAGAAAAGTGTTGATCCTTCTGTTTGAAGCGGACATTCCCCTCGCACGGCAGAAATAATAAGTTTTTGTTTCAATATATAGAAATTTCTATACATTCGAGATAAATTGTGAAAAATCCCGGCCAGTGAATTATGAAATATATCGGCCAGCGTATTGTTTCCTGATGTCTACTTGTCGCTGACAAGTTCCCGTTTAAGAAAATAAGACAAACGTACGTCCAAAATTTATACAAAAGTCATATATTTTGAAAATTTCCATCGGTCATAAAAGAAAAACACATTCGGAAAAAAAAAACGGAGCAAACTGTCAAAAAAAAAAAATTAAAACGATCACAAACAACAGATTTTGAATGAAATTCGCACAGAAATATATTCATATGAAAACTTTTTTTATTTCGTGAATTTTTAGTACATATCTACATGTCGTTAACCGCCCTTTTTATTTCATGCATATTTGAAATACTCGGAAAACGATTGTTTAAGTAATGGAACGTGAAATATATCAGGACTTTCTTTTAAATTCTGTACATGTATGAATGACTCAATGAGCTCACATACAAGCAAATTCTCAAGTTTTTGATCCATAAAATATTGCTATTGCAAGTTTAAATCTGTTGCTTAGAAATATTTTCCCATTCATTTTCCTTCAATGTCTCTAGAATCAACCTGGACGTTATATCAGGTGAGATCAATCGTGAATTCACAATAAACAATGATATACATGTACGCTTGTACAGGTGCAAATCCAGGTGAGTGGGGGATCCTGGTGGGGAGTGGGGAGTGGGAGTTCACTCAGGTAAACGGGTGGATTTCGAGTGGGAGTCATTTCAGTGGGGAGTGGGATATCTCCAATCTGCTAAATTACCACTGTAGCATGTACATAGGTTCTTGTAATGAAACATTATTTTCTAAAAACACAAGGAACATATTTACGTAGAGGGTAGTAAAAGATTAAGACAAGTTTATTCCTCTACTAATATGTCTTAGATATATGTAAGAGTAATTTATTTTGTCTATGGCTATTTCAAATGATTAGTTTCTTAGTAAACTGCATAGAATTAAGCACTATTACACACACAAAAAATGTCATAACACATCTATAAGCTAAGGCTTAATGCTACTGGGATAGCCGATGGCTGTCCTAAGTTGGCACCGTTAGCCCATTAGTGTCGTTGGTTTATGTGTAGTCATTTGTGTTTGATGTTTCTATGATGTGATTTGTTGTTCCTTGTTACTTTTTCGTCTCTATATCTGCGTGTCTGCTCTGTGTTTTACATCGGTGTTTTGTTGTGGGTGCTGCAATCGAGTGTTGTTTGAGATTCCACTTTTTAGTCCCCTACCGGCAACGCCGAAGGGGACTCTTGGTTTCCTCTCCGTCTGTCTGTCCGTCCGTCTGTGTGTCTGTCCGTCTGTCCCATTTTCAGTTTTCCAGACTTTTTTTTTAGCTGTTGTTGCATATATTCAACTCATTTTTGGTATGTGGATAAATCTCAATATGATAAAGATCAAGTGTGAGTTTGCCTTTGATTGACATATTTGTACAAGAGTTATGGCCCTTGGACATGGCAAATTTTATTAGTTTTCCGGACTGTTTTTTAGCTGTTATTGCATATAGTGAACACATTTTTGGTATGTGGATATATCTCAATGTGGTACAGATCAAGTTTGAGTTTGCTTTTGATTGATCGTATTTTACAAGAGTTATGGCCCTTGGACTTGGCAAATCTTATGAAAATTTCAGTTTTCCGGAATTTTTTCACTGTTGTTGCATAAATTGTACTCATTTTTAGTATGTGGATATATCTCAATGTGGTACATATCAAGTTTGAGTTTGCTTTTGATTGAACTAATTTTACAAGAGTTATGGCCCTTGGACTCAGCAAATTTTATGAAAATTTCAGTTTTCCGGACTTCTCTTCGGTTCTATTGCAAATATTGCACTGATTTTTGGTATATGAATACATATTAGTGTGATACAGACCAAGTTGAGTTTGGTTTCCTTTGGCCTATTGTTATAAGAGTTATGGCCCTTGAACTTAGCAAATTTCATGAAATTTTCAGTTTTAAGGACTTTGACATGCCTATTATTGCAGATAATGAGCTTATTTTTTGCATGTGAATACATTATAGTATGATACAGATCAAGTTCGAGTTTAATTTAGATCGACTTATTTTCACAAGAGTTTTGGCCCTTGGACAAATTTCGTGAATTCAGTTTCCCAGACTTTTCTTGACTGTTCTTGCAGATAATGAACTGATGAACAGAGATGCAGGACATAAATCTGTACTTATATCGCGCAGCGATCATTACATTTTTTATTTTATAACGTAAAGAAGAAATGATTACGGTTCACATTTTGTAGAAATCAATTGAAGATAAGACGAAAAGTCAGGTTGAGGTTTGTTTACAGTTTCCAAGCTCAGGATTCATGAATTAGGATAAAAGAACATAACGGTTTAGGTTTTTCTTTTAATATTATTGTCTTATCATGTAATAAAGCCTGAGTGGTTTCCATTGCAATGTGAGAAATTGACGCGTATGTATTGAGAGTTTTGTCATATACTGTCCCTTTTTTAAGCTTGGTTTTCATCTTTTTTTTTTTTTTTTTTTTTTTTTTTTAAGTCCTCAGATGTTTGGCTTTTTTATCATTTGTCCGATTCCTTCCTGTTACTAGATTATTAAGATTATTAGTGTTAATATGAGTGTTATCTGATGTATAACAGAAAAAGCTATTTTTACAACCTGTATTCTTATACAATGATACAATGATACATGTAATCTTAATCACTGGTATGTTTTATTTCTTACAATTTAAAACAGGAAAATAAAACTAAGAGGAAAGAAGTACTAATTATTAGTAAATAAAAAATGTGAATAGGTGATCAATGCAATATGCGGAAGATACGGACAGTTCAGTACAGCCATTTGTCATCATCATAGCACCATTCTTTATTGGATATTACTTCTATATTATAAACAATATATACTTTACACATTATCACATTTCTTGAAAAGGCGATGAACTTTATAATATACATATTGCCCGTGTAGAAAAAGGAATAGAAAAAAGAGATGAAGAAATATAAGATAATAACGGAAAGATTAGAGCTGATGAGAGCTCCTCTTCGGAAAAAGAATCATAAAACCGGGCTGATGAGATTATCATCGGTTTGCTTCATAGACATTTGACCCTATATTTTAAATGAATTTCAAGAAAATGTAAAGTATTAATAAACTTCATTAGAATTAGTTTTGTTAATGGTGTCGTGCTGTAAGTGGTTTTAAGTAATAGAAGCATCTGAACACGTATATATATTTTTATCTTTTTTTTTAATGGTCTCCATCCTCCAATAATATTAAAAGGTAGAGAAATGAAGACCTTTTTTCTAAAATCTAAGAAGGAAAAATAGAGGAGAGAGAGAGAGAGAGAGAGAGAGAGAGAGAGAGAGAGGGATGAAGTTGAAAACTTAATTATCTGCAGCATCGATAATATTATCGAAGCATTCCCATTTTTTTAAAAACGACGAAATATTATTATTTTTAAAGCTTATATATTTTTCAATTTGGATGTAATATTCTATCTGTTTCTTGAGTTGGTCAAAAATAGGTATATCTTCATTCAGTTTTCTTTGATATATGTATTTTTTGTAAAGAAGTAAAATTGTATTTACTGCATGCTTATTTTTGTCTGAATTCCCAAAAATCACATCTTTTTCTGATAACCTTACAGTATAGGTGTTTTGAATACTATTTAGCCAATTTTCCAAATGAGCAAGAACTGGTGTCACTTTATTACAATCATAAAACAAATGTTTAATGGATTCTTCGCATTGTTTACAAAAAGTGCATAGTGAGTTGTTTCTCATATTCATTATACATAAACTCTTGTTGGTACCAAGTATTCTGTGTACAATTCTGTATTGTAACCATTGTAGATATGTATCTTTAGTGGTAAAAAAAATATTTTCATTACATTTTTGCCAATTGAAATTTTCCAGATCTAACTATGATTCCCATTTTTCTATGTATTTTCGTTCAAAAGAGTTTTCAGAAATGAAAGTGTCATATATAGATTTTGAGCCTTTCTTATCTTTAATCAACAGATATATTGGTTTTGTTATATTTGGAGATAATTTAATGTTGTCATTATTACTGATTGAGGGATAGCCTTTACGAACAGCTTGTATGATACCGTCATATGTAATGAAACATAAATTTGTATCATATAGAGATGTAAATTCTGCAAATGATAAAAAACTACCTGATTGGTCGAATAAGTCGCTCATAAATAAGATGCCATTTTCAAACAAACTTTTGAAGTGTAAAGGCTTCTTTTCAATGCAGATGTTTGAATTATATAAGAGTGGTATATTACCTAGAGATTCTTCATTTCTCATAGAAATTGTGATAAAATCGTGAAGAGCTAACAGAGTTTCTTTCCAAAAAAGGTTGTTTGTATTCTTTGCACAAATTAGTGGATATCTATCTCCTGACTTTGAAATCTTATCTATATCACAATTACTTGAAACAAACATTAGAAAACTATTGTCCGTGTTCGATGTTACCATCCGTCTAAACCAACTAATTTTGACAGATTTAGCAAAAGTGAAAATATCAATCATTCTACACCCATCCATAGTATAATCCTGTATTATTTGTTTTCTGCTAACTTTATCTCTTTTATTTCCCCATATATAAGCAAAAAATATACTATTTAATTCTTTGAAAATATCAGGTTTAGGAGAGGGTAGGGAAAATAAAAGATGTGTCAATTTCGGCAATAAAATTGTTTTTACAACAGTTATTTTACCAAGTACCGTCAATGAGTTAAAGAAGATCCTGACGATAATCTCAGCAGCACACACAATAGAGCACTATGTTGAGCATCAACGGACCCCTAGCAAGCTAGAGGTGGGATCAGGTGCCCGGGAGGAGTAAGCATCCCCTGTTGGCTAGCCGCACCCGCCGTCGATGTTAATGCACGATAAAGAACACAGTATATAAAATACATGCACTGTCTGACGTTATGTCTATATAGAAAGTGCTATGGCGATCATGTCAGGGAAATATATTCAAAACACTTACTGTCAAACCCCTCGCGGGGAACTTTTTCAAGTTACGCAATGACCACTGTGTAATATCTTTTTTAATATTGTCTATTTTTTCTTTATAATTCAATTCATCCATGTTGCTTAAATCAGCATTGAATGTTATTCCTAAAGCAGTGAAAGGTCCATTGTTCCATACAAGATTGTAATTTGAACAGAGTTTTTCTTGACTTCCTATTTTATCACCTATCCATATTACTTGTGTTTTATCGATATTAGGTTTAAGGCCTGAAAATTTTGAAAACTGAAATAGAAGATTAAGGGCACTAGTTAAACTTTTTTCGCTACCATCTAGAAAAATACAAGTATCATCTGCATACTGAAGTAGTTTGAATTCCATTCCACTAACTGTTATGTCTTTTATCGATTTATTTTTTCTAATCATTATTCCTAGAATTTCTGCGCACAGATTAAATAAATAGGGCGAAATGGGATCCCCCTGTCTGCAACCACGCCCGATAGGAAAAAACCCAGAGAAAAAGCCACTCTGAATTACACAGAGCATTGGATTCGTATATAACAGTTTTACCCAATCACAAAACTTTGATCCAAAATTGAAAAAAATTAAGGTTTCTAACATAAACGGCCAGGATACCGAATCGAATGCTTTCTCAAAATCAACTAGTAGTAATAATCCTGAAATGTTCTTTTCTTTAGAGATTTGTAATATATCATATATTGTACGCGTATTTTCCCCAATGAATCGCCCTGACATAAATCCTCTTTGATCTGTATGAATAATTTTCGATAAAACATTTCTCAAACGTTCAGCCAAAATTCCAGATAAAATTTTATATGTAACATTTAAGAGTGAGATTGGCCTCCAGTTTTTCAAAAGTTCTCTTGATTTATTTGGTTTTGGAATGATAGTGATTATACCCTGTCTTTGTGTAAAAGATAACTCTTTTGTTTTGAAGCCTTCAATCCATGATCTTAATACAAACTGTCCTAAATCTTTCCAGAAAA
The DNA here is from genome assembly GCA_028142955.1 of Pinctada fucata. NCBI lineage: Eukaryota > Metazoa > Mollusca > Bivalvia > Pterioida > Pteriidae > Pinctada > Pinctada fucata. The sequence continues at coordinate 47,001,357 of AP027112.1, read as the reverse complement.
ATTTGAAAAATTCAACTGTGAAACCGTCCGGTCCAGGGGATTTATCATGCTTCATTTTCCTAAGATACTTCCCAGCTTCTTCTAATGTTATATCTTTTTCGAGAAAATTGACATCACTTTGATTGAGCTTAGGTATATCTTCGTCTGGTAACAAGATTTGTAAATTAATATTGTCGATGTCATCTTCTCTTCCTTTATATAGCTTTTTATAAAATATTTCAATTTCTTCCAAAATTTGTTTTTGATTCTGTATGATTGATCCATTTTCAAGAGACAATTTTCTAACTGTTTTATTAACATATCTTCTTTTTTCCATACTACAAAAGTATTTTGATGGTTTTTCTCCATCTTCAATCCACCTTGATTTCGTTTTGATTATAAGTTTATCAATTTTTTCTTTTCTGAATACCTGAAGTTCCTCCTTTAACTCGTCTAGTCTATTGGATATATTCATTGGATATATTCATTGTCATTTCAAGTCTTTCAATTTCCTTAATTAACTCCTTTTCTCTTTTTCCTCTCATTTTATTTCGGTAAGACGCGTATGATATTGTTGATCCTCTAATATTAGTAAGAAGAATATCCAGAAATTGTTTATCGTCAATTGAAAATTCTAATTCCTGATTTTCCATATTTTCTGGGCTAGGATTATCCAATGATCCTTTACTATATTGTGTTTTTGTCCTAATTATTTCATTTTTAACGAGAGTAATGTAACTCTGATCCTTAAGCAAAGAATTATTAAAAGTCCAGAATCCTCCTCCTCTTTCGTGATTGTCAAATTTTAAAGATATTTCAATCATAGAATGATCTGTTCGATAACCGGGAGAAATATCAGTATTAGTAATGAAGTTAGACAACTCATCAGAAATTAAGAAGAAATCCAGCCGAGAAAGTTTAATCGGAGAATTAGAAAACCACGTGATCCGACGCTCGTTCGGGTGATTGATGCGCCAGATATCGACTAAATTTAAATCATTTTGTATTGATAAAACTTCATTTCTAGCATTCGGATTGTTGATATTTCTGTAATTTTCACAATCTTTAATTGGATCCAAGATCAAATTAAAGTCACCTACAACAACAACGAAATCACTTTTAAAATCATTCACAACATCTCTGATAGTTTTATAGAATTGTGGAGAGTCTCTGTTTGGTCCATATATATTAATTAAAGTAAATGTATGTCCTTCGTTGAGCTTCAATTCGATTGCTATCATATTGCCATGTAAATCAACTTTAGATCTTTGAATTTTGTACTCAAAATTGTTGTTGAGTAGAATAATTGACCCTCTTGAATTCGATTTTCCTGGACTCATTACAATTTCGTTATCCCATATTGATTTTACTTTCTTTATTTCATCATCGGTCAGATGTGTGTCTTGAAGGCAATAAATCGATTTCTGTTTCGATCGAAGAAAATGAAAAACATCTTTGAGTTTTTGAAAGTTACCCAAACCCCTACAGTTTAATGAACATATTTTTATTGTGTCGGTCAATTGAAATGTATATTTTATTCATTTGAAAATGGAATGCTGCGAAGTGAAACATTGTATAGGATGAAAAAGACAGGAAAAAAAATAAAAGAATATGAGATGTCTTGTCAGACAACCACTTATCTATATCAGCAAATTTTAACTAGTATATATTGTAAATTAAATGCAATAAATGAATGAATGAAAATTCAGAGAAAAAAAATAAAACAAAATGAAAAGAGTTTTGATTGAGTAGTCTTGACTCACAGTTACGATCCGCTGATTGGTCACTGTTCTTCTTTGTTACAGGCACGGTTACGTATGACCTCCACGTCTCCTTCCGACACTTTCTATGTATTTCAGTTTCTTTTCTACAGCTTCATCTCCGATGTCAAATTTATATCTTTCTCCATGGATGTCAATGGCATATATATTACAGTTGAAGTACCATGCTGAGTGGATACATTCATTTTCCCTCAGCTTTGCGATGAGGTCAAGGTTACGGGTGGTCAGATGATCAATCATCAGAAGTTATCTTTGACCTGTTTTCGCTTTGTGATGACTTCCTGTCGTTTTGAACTTGTAAGAAATTTGACAATAACTGGACGGGGTCCACGTTTCTTAGAGGGGATTCTATGTATAGCTAGTATTTCTTCCTTCTTTATACTCACTCCTTCTTTAGACATTATTTTGATCAGTTCGTCTTTAAGTGTTTCGCTATTCTCTGCTCTTTTTTCTTCCCAGTTCAAGATCTTTATGTTATTTTTTTGTGAGTATTGTTGGTTGTGATTCGCCAACTGTAGAGCTTCGTTTGCCGTTTCCATTGTTTGTGTCATTTTTTCATGTAGTTTAGACAGCTCTCGGGACTGCTTGTTAAATTTCTCTCTAAGAGCTTCCAAATCTAAATTTAGGCCATCAAATTTTTCGCTGACAATTGACACATCTTTTCTTGTTTCGGTTTTCAGAGAATGTATTTCTTTTTTTTACTTCTCCGTTTATTTCTTTTTTCAACTCGTCTTTTATCTCTTGTTTGATTTCGGTTTTCATTTTCTCCATAAAATTTGAAACAGCTTTTTCTACAGCTTTCGTAACTATTCCTTCAATATCGTCCCTTTTTATCATTTTCTCACTCAATCTTTTAAGTTCAGTGTAAACATCTGATAATTCTGTCATAGATTGATCACTACTGTTTGATCTTGTTTTTCTTTTTTTACTGGTCGTCTATACGAGATCAATTTTGATTGGACAAGTTTCTTTTTTTCATTTGTTTTTTCTCTGTGTGTTAATCCATTCTCGTCATGATCATCTTCATTGTCACAATCACTCCAATCTTTCTCGCCGTCACCGTCCACTGCACTACTGTTCAATTGATCGTGATTAGACGCTTCACTGGCCATATCGCACCTTTAACTTAACCTGTAGATCTATATCACCGTATATCGAAATCTAATCACTAATGTAAATAAACAATATCCATTGTTAAAAATGCCTCTAAAACTTCGAATTTCGTCGATTTTTTACACAAAAAGATGTATATAGACTGGCATAATGCTCTGCTAATGGTATTCTCAAACTTCAAAATCCTATGAGATATTTAAAATTGGTAAAATAATCCAAACAGCGGAGCGCTAAAAACACGTCTACTCCATTGATTATCAACTCACCTTTTTCATCTTTTTAATATTTAACTTCAAAGGTGGAAACCAGCTGGTTCAAAAAATGCAAGGCCTGGAACTACCATTGGAGGATTAGTAAAAGCAGGTTTGCCAAACAGGAAATACAATCTTTGGAATGGTAAGTGCTGGGACGCAATGAAAGGTATTTGGAAGAAAGCTGGAGGACGCAAGAGAGCTTCATGCTAAAAGTTTGTGAACGATACACGGGGATCTGAAAACATTGTATATTGAAAAATAATTAATAATAAATGACGTAATATAACGTGTGGTCTCGTTGGTTTATGTGTAGTCCTTTGTGTTTGATGTTTCTGTGTTGTGCGTTGACGTTCCTTGTCCCTTACGCGTCTCTTTCTGTGCTTGTCTGCTTTGTGTTTTTGCATTGGGTGTTTTGGGGTTTTGGTGTGGGTGCTACAACCTGGTGTTGTTAGAAATCCCCTTCTTTGTTTCATGTTCATTTATATCACGCCATAAATTAAGGCATATATACTGATGTAGGTTTATTGTCACTGAATTCTATTTTCATATCTTTCTTGCGTAGTTTTTCATCTTTCGTTGAGGTTTTGCTGTTGTTTCTTGACTACCGTCTAATGGAACTTAACGTCCCCCTATTTCTTTGCAAGTACTTAAATGAGTTAAAGAAGTTCCTCAAACGACAAACTCAACAGCACTCACAATAGAGCACAAATTTGAGCATAGACGGACCCCAGCAAGCCAGGAGTGGGACCAGGTGCACGGGAGGAGTAAGCATCCCTTGTTGGCTTCCCGCACCCGCCGTCGATGTTCATGCACGAAAATGAGAACAATAGTACTTGCATAAACATTTCGGACTTTCATTGCATAATTGAAAAGACCTTGAAAACTTTCAGTTGATCGCAGCGGAACAAATAGAACAGAATAATAGGAATAGTAAGAAACATAGATGAGTGTTTTGAGTATTTAAACAAGAAATTTCGACATTCCAAAATATGCGGACGATTGAAAATAATTTCAAATGTTCCATTCTGTCAATACGAAATAAAGAAAAAGATTTTATTTGCATGGTATGTAAACAATTTGTAAAAGAATCAGTGAATGAAAGTAAAACATATAAGCTGGAATCAGATTCCGAAAATCACAATTGAAAAAGTCACAAATACTTGAAAAAATTATATATATACATGTATAAAACAGAATTTTCTCATGCGATGAGAAAAAATAAGACAAAGAGACTGAGACAATGAAACAGAAGCCATACATGAACACCACTGAGGACTTTAGTCTATACGTTCATCAAATTAACAGACTATCAAATAATCAAATTAATAACAAACATCATTTAATTTATCACAGTAATAATGGTACGTATCTAATGCAAGTATTGTATGCTGGTGGACCAAGAGTCAACTTCGGTTGATCGTCTGTCTCTTCAACGCATTTGAAATTTTCTGTTACAAAATTTCTTGAAATTTCTTAAACGTGGGTCCTGTAGCATCATATCCCTCCCATTCTGCTACGTCTTTTGGAACATTTTTGGACATAATAATTTTCATACTTTTTGGCCATATTAAATTGTTTAGACTGAGGATCACTGACGAGAATTTAGTAGCCGAAACGTGCATGTCTGGTCCATGCTGTAAATTTATCAGGTTTTAAATGATGCTAATGAATTTAACGACGTTTAACATACAAGTAGGTAGATCAAAGCAAGAAGACCATATAGCTACAACCGATCTCGATTTCTGTCTTAGTGTTACCCAAAATGTTGCTGATTGGTTACCGAATGACCAAAATAATCGTAAATTGCGGAATGAATACGACAAAACTATAATTGATAAATGCATTTCCATTAATCCCAAGCCCTGTTCAAGATGATACTTTCTTGTTGAATCTGCCATCAAAATAAAAACGCGTCGAACACTCAAATGATGTCAGAATCAACTTGAAAAAAAAACGATTTGTTTAGGTATTCTAAACACATACAAATTGCAGACGAAATATAAGAGAATTCACAATGTCACCTACATTAAGATTCAAATGATTCGATCAAATTATTTTGATAAGCATTCTGCAAAGAAGCAAAAATGCAATGAAGCAATGCAATGGAGCAATGGAGATGAGATCAGGTGCCCGTGGAGAATAAAAGTCAGCATCTGCTATTTGCTAGCAAAGAAAGGAGGGGATCTCAAACAATACTCGGTTAAAACACAAACTGCAAAACACCCACTGCAAAAACACAAAACAGACACGCACAGAATGAGACAGAAATGGTACAATGGACGCCAAATCACATCGAAACATCGAACATAAATGACTTCACATAAACCAACGAGACCAATGGGCAATCGGTGCCGACTTAGGACGGCCATCTGCCATGTCAGTAGCAGACGATGTGCTTATTCTGGATTACGTGCGCACAATCCTCCCAGTGTTCAGATTATCCGGCAGTCTCAAAGAACGTACAATTGTGGTGTAAAACAACCTCCTAACTGTAAGATAACCACACACACACACAAGACCGCAAACACAAGAACCCAAGCAACACAGATGAATATGTTAATGGATATAACAAGAGGGCGTACTACGTAATATAGTCCGTGCTCTGCCTGCTGTGACGAGCTCGTGTATGTTATCACCCCAGGAGTCCAACTGATAGGTGGTCGGTGGTCTCTTCTAAAAAGGTTTGGACAGGGTCCGTAATGGAGTACCGTCACAGTCAATCATAGTGCACGTCTTAAGAATGCGCTGGAACAAGACTGTAGATTGGTCTAGCAGCAAGCCTAGTGTTCGTCTGGCGACATGAGGATCATTTTCACGGTATAAAAAGCGTTTGACAATTCTGACACATTTTCGATAGTGATGCTGTCTACCTTTGATCCTTCTTATTTTGTCAATTATGTCACCATAAAACGCAGGTTCTGAAATACCCCAAGTAATATACTCTGTTGCTTGTATGGTTCCGAAATTCAAAAGAAGTTGACAATAATTTCTATAAAATCCAGAAAGTCTGTACTAGTTTGTGAAGCAAAACTCTTAACCTAAAAGTTTCGTCGTAATTTGCACATTTCTACTGGGAAAATCCAAAACATAGTACATGCTATAGCATACCGGATGATCTGTGAAATTTAGATGCCGTATAAAGTTGATCTAGGAGCATCACCATCAAGGCAGGAAAAATGTTCTATGTTGAATACAAAATCATCTTTTATGTCATACACACTTGTACAGTACCGACAACGTTATCTTACATGCAATAAACGAACGAAAACGATTAACGACCCAGATGTAACGAACGCATAACGCATAACGATTAAGGAAAAACGAACGGTAACGTTTAACGTTGTGGGAATCGTTTCGTTTTAATCGTTATCCGTTATTCGTTTTCCGTTAATCGTTATTCGTTTTCCGTTATTCGTTATTCGTTATTCGTTTATCGTTTTCTATTATGCGTTATGCATTATTCGATATTTTAAATGTTCTTTGTTCGTTATAGACGAGATTTATTAAATCAGCAACGTACATGTAAAATGTATAGCACTAATGTTCGATTTTTAAATTATAGTGCGATTTTTTTTTGCATGTTAGTTTTTATATTCATGTTCGAATATTTATAACTTTTTTTCATTGGCGGATCCAGTACCGCCTTTTTGTCGATCCCAATCAGAACTTGCTGAAAATTTGACATAATATACATGGAAGTCGGACGCCGCCTCTGTACCCCGTGAATCCATATTTCTATTATTATTAGTTTTTATATGCACCGTATGGTTAGAAGGTGTGCAAGCGTACAGTGTACGAATGTCATACTTGTTATTATCAGTACAGTGTACGTATAGGGATGTTCGCCGTGACTTCACGGGTCTCGCGAAAACGAGGCTGGTTGGCAAAAACGGTTGGCTGTGAAGGGAAATATACGTGATACCCGGGGATAAATCGACAATTGATTCTCTAATATACACTTCTTTCCTACTATTATTTTATTGATAAGTCCTGCTTTGACACTGACCATTCTAATCACAACAATAAAGAAATCCCGCTGAGTTTAGTATATCAGACTGCCGTTCGATTGCGGGAGAGGGGGGGGGGGGGGGGGGGCAAGAATCAATAAAACTGCCGATATTTAATTTTTTCTTCAAATTTTGCTTTTCAAAGAAGCCGGTGTAATTCATAGTGTCCCATTTCTATGCTCCTGTATTAGGTGTAACATGACCGACTAATTACCTGTTGTTTTGACAAGTACACACCTATCCCTCAAACATGCAACGTTCCTATATTAGTTGTAATTTAATTAAGGCGGAGCATGTGAACGGGATGGAAAGAGGGAAATAGTTTGACCAAAATTAATGTCGAACTGTTTGAAAACGCAAAACGGAAAAAAATAATTTAGCTCACAAAATAAAGAGTACTAATTTTCTTAGCTTATTTTTTTTTTCTCACGACTGTCTCAAATTTAATTATAGATAAAGCCGATCATAGTATTAACAATGAAAACACGCACAAATCCTTCAGTAATTTTCTCACTTTAGATATGGAAATTACGCAAGGTGTTATCTACCGCCAGGGTCACTTCAAAGTCTTTAAGACCTGTCCCTTATTTAGACAGAGCATATTGTGAAAAGTAGAATTATTATCAAATATATTTTGATAGAAAATTTAACTGAAGAAAGAAATAAAAAGATAAAATAGAAAGAAAAATGAAAGCGATTTCCATGATTTTCAACTTATCGAAACTTTGCAGTTCAGATTTCTTGTCTCCTCGCTATCTTTTATATCTAAAATCTTTTGCATGTATGTCTATTTTTGTCGGAGTCCGTAGACGTAGATATTTACAGAGTATTTGTGATATATATCATAAAATAATTGTAATTGTATTGCAGAAAGGAACAAAAAAAAAAGAATAAATAATAGATAAATTACAAGGTACAAAATGAAGTTCAATAGCCCCAAAGCATTGGATAATCTTCTATTGTATACATACAGGGGGGAGAAAATATGCGATATCCATAGCACAATGTACGAGTGTACAATTTTCGCTTGATTGATCACACAGTTTACCGGTTGACTGTCCATTGTGGTCCGTGTGATAGATAATCATGATTGACAGTTGGTCACTCAGTATCAGATATCTATAGGCGTGGCATAGATCTCGAGTTGGGAATTTTCTGCGATCAAATGCATGTACATTGCAAGTGTTTATTACAAAAAAAAGTTCGGGCCAAACTGGTCTTAATTAAATTATTTTTATTTTTACATTTCGGCTACGATACGACTTTTTTCTAGTTTATTTTTTCATCTTTTAGACTCGATACTTTTTATTAAAATCCTAGACTTTTTAATTAATGTCCGTCAGATGATATATAGTAAAATAAACATCAAAGAAGTACCTAACAGTTATTCAGTCTCAAAGTCGAGAAGGCAAGGCCAAATCGTTAGATAAATAAAAATTATTTATATAGCAAACTCCCCGGTCGAGCTCCCTCTCCCGTATGGATAAGCTTAATTAAAAGTACGGTGTCCCTGAACATTAATTAATTTTACAAAATCTTATGATGCAAAATCTTTGTTTTCATATTAAAGTTTACATTCTTATCTGTATTTGTAATTTTCAGGCGAATTTAACCCATACATTCGTAGTTATTACCGTTTGAAAACGTCATTTTTAATTTGGGGTGCGCAGCTTTAATTCATTACACTAGCGCCACCTACAATGCTTTGCGTTTTTACAATAGAGGTATACATTGTAATGGAGATTTAAATTTATAAACTCGACAATATTATGGTGACTACTGCATATTTTCAAATATATAAAAAAAATTTTTTATGGCTCCTTTTTATTTTCAATCTAGACCCTTTGGAATAAATTTTACGTTTTCAATAAAATTTATTTTCAGCGACACCGTATCAGATTAATTTTTTCATAATTTGAGTTATTGTTAAATCTAATGTAATCAAAGCTGATTAAATAAACGACGTTTCAATCTCCAACATAAACAATGCACGTATGGCCATTGAGTACAGGTACGTACAGTTGTACAACGTCTACAACGACTAACTTCAGCCAACATCGGAAACACGCATTTTTACAGTCAGAACAAACCGGCCTTTATCGAAAATAAATTCAGTTCTCTCTCTCTCTCTCTCTCTCTCTCTCTCTCTCTCTCTCTCCGGACGCACACATATACATATTGGCAGAAGATTTTTATTGGTCCGCGAAGACAGGTTAACTCTTGAATATAACAACATTTCCCACTAATTTAGATAGTATATTATTTTATAAAATGTTCGTGTGTTCATTAATTAGTTTCTTTTTTCCCAATTCTTTTTTCTTTTACACGCCTTCCTTCTTTCAAAGAAACGAACAAACCAAATATAGTCTAGGTAAACACTTCAATAATCGCTCCTAAAACTAAATATGGCTTCTTGTATAGTATCTTGACTATGAAGTCTTCTGATAGGAAAAAATAATTGTTATTTACGATAAGATTTTCAGAAAACCCAAAAGCATCCAATAATTAAAAAAAAAAACAAAACAAAACAAAACAAAACAAAAAAACCAAAAACCACACACACACACACACACACACACCCTCACACACCCTCACACACACACACACACACACAAAACAAAACAAAAAAAAAAAAAAAATGCTAGCGCCTTGTTCTGGTACATGTACTTCAAACGACTCCAAACAAGTTCGTAAAAATTTGATTTTTCATGAATGATGAATCATGTAAATAAATAAAAAAAAAAAAAAAACCCGCATTTTTTTTCAGAATCGGAATAAAACGGTTAGACAATAATGCCGTTTATATAAATATTCTTTTCAGTTCCTTTGCTCTTAGTGCCCTTGTTTATTGACCAAGGTGTAATGTATATGGGTTGTATAGGAAAGCTGTAATAAATTCTGACAAGCGGAAGCGAGCTAGAGAAATTTTCTGAAATTCTATAGATTTCTAATACAAATTCATCGCGAATTTACATGTTTCATAGAATAAGCAGCGCTTATTCTATGAAATATGTACATTTATACAAAAAAATAAAATTCCAGGGGCGTTCCGGACCCTCGAAACCCCCCCCCCCCCCTCTGGATCCGCGATTGCACAGAAATCAAAACAAATAAACAAAGACAAAAAACACAAGATAAACTAGAAACATGGCTTTTATGAAGGTAGTATTAAAATTTGAATAGCTTTTAATAAACCAAATGCTGTGTCACTGCTTTTTTCCGTCTTTATCAAACTCCGCTATAGGTTTTCCGAAGAGCTATATATTAGGCACGGTCCATATGATATTCTAGAGATAGGGGAAGGGGGGCGCTTGGGTTGATTCCGGGCTATATTGTTTTTTTTTTTTTTCGCCCCAAACCGGGGGGGGGGGGGGGGTTCGTAGCAAGAATCTTAATTTTGATATACAAGAATGTCTTAGTTTTATCATAGCACTCAAAATTGTGAATACGACTTTTTTTTAATGAAAAATTGCAATCATGCAAATAATTATCAGCAATATGTAAGCCGGAGTCCGGTGGAGGCCCCAAAGAATGTATAATTTATTATCTATCTGAATCTTGAACGAATCAGAAAAGTGTAAGGAAATTTCTGTAAAAGAAGTAAAATATTCCCTTTTTCTTAATTTCGGACGGGACGCGCGCTCGAAGAGGTTTCGATTTTATACTAGGGTGCATCAATGTACTTGCACACCATATCCCGATTGTTATACTGTAGGATTAATTTTCTTCTCCTTATATGGTCCATAAATCATTAAATACGAAAATCTATTTGCAATGTTTTTTTTTTGGGGGGGGGGGGGGTGGGGGGGTTATAGGTTTTCTTTCTTTCTTTTTTTATTGGATTTCTAATTTAATTTCTAGGTATAATTTTTATTATATAATAGGTATTATTTCTAGGTATAATTTTTCTCTCCTTATATGGTCCATATATCATTAAATACGAAAATCTATTTACAATGTTTTTTTTTTTGGGGGGGGGGGGGGTTATAGGTTTTCTTTCTCTCTTTTATTTTTGGATTTCTAACAATATTTTTTACTTTGTTTCTTGTCCCATTTACATGTACAACATAGTTCATAAAGACAAGATTGCTGTGACTCTTTGACATGCATATCGTCTATAAGGCATTTATCCCTGTCCCGTACAATATTGTTGAATAAACATCCCGAAAGTGTCACGTTTCCTGGTAAACTACGCGATATAAAATACCCTGAACCTTGTAACTATAATAGTAACCAGGTACGATTAAATGGGGCCCTCTATGGGGAACGTATTTGCCAATAAGTACATTGTAAATAAAGCGATAAGTTATTAAAACGAATGTATGTTGTGTATGTGAATATGTCCAGCAAAGAAACTTTTCTATTTCGGCGTATATTTCTCTAGATTAACATACCTATATCAAATTTTGATTAAAAAAGAAAGAAACTAAGTTTTTGATATGTCCATAATTATACATAAAATCAACGATTAATTTGTAAAAATGATTTTTTTTTTTTTTCGCGCGCACTAGAGGGAGATTTCTTTAAGTTTGTGCCGAAATTTGACCCCATCCCGGCAATGAATTACGCTCGGAGTCTACCCCTCAAACCTTTTGGCAATTGTTTGGGTCAATACATGTACATGTCAATAAATCGTCAAATATAGTCTCCTATCACATGCAAAGGGGACGCTGGATCCACCAGTCTGGTGAGCGTTGTTTTTTTTTTATTTATTTATTCTTTTTTCTTGGTACATGATTAAAATTGTTTGGTCGCCGGCAGGGATTGGCAAAGCTGCGACCTGCATCATAGTCTCATTCCTATCAAAAATTGTCCATTACATCTGCAAATCGCTGCGCCCTGGTGCGCTTTATTCTGCGGTATCCATTTTAAAATTAGTATTTATTTATTTATTTATTTATTTATTTATTTATTTATTTATTTATTTATTTATTCATTTATTCATTTATTCATTTATTTATTCATTTATTTATTCATTTATTTTTTTTTATTCATTTATTTATTTATTTACTTTTTGGTCTATTTAAGTTTAGTACTAATATATACTACTTGACGTAGATCTGATTTTATTCAGAAATATATTGAATTTTCTCCGACATTCTTTTTTATCCTTGTTCTGCGCCTGAGATATAAATCTCCAACTTCCACTTACGTACCTTATCTGTGTGTGCGTTCGTCTGTAAAATTATCATGTCATTTTGAAGTGGTCATACAATCAATGGGTACAAATTGAAGTAATAAAAATGTACAGAAATGTCAATCACAGTCGAGTCCCTCTTCCTCAACGCACCGACATGAAATTGGACTTGGCTGTTAAAAAAAGTACTGTGAATTAAACATTGGAAATGGTAAAATTTGGAATTTCAACCCCTCCCCCCAAATAATGATAATAAATAAAAATAAAACGTGCTGAAAAAAAAAATGAATTTCTATTCATTGTTAAACAGATTTGTCCGATGTATTGAAGCTTTTCGAAAATTGATTATTTTTGGAATTGCCCTTTCGTGAGGAAAGATGGCCCATTATGTTTAAGAATAGCCCATTGTTTTTGAGAATGCGTGGCTCATTTAAGTTCAAGTGGAAGGGGCTATAGTCCCATTAAACAAGTTTGCCTTCCCGATCACCTTTAAACGGTATCTGTTCATAAAAAAAACATGCATGATTGAAATCAATATATACTTGTAATAATATATTAAGAGCGAAATTCAGTATGCAAAAGATTTACTGGTATATATTATGTATGGATGACTATAGAAACTCTTCCACGGGGGAAGAGGGGGCAAAGTCGGCAAGAGGGGGGGGGGGTTTCCAATCCTGCTTTGAAAAGAATAAACATGTACTAAAAAAGCGAAATTAAGTGATTGCAGCAAATTCTTCGAAAAGGGAGCCCTAGTTCTCCCACTTGATCCTAAATCTGTTCAGTGTTAGATTTTGGATTTTTGGTGTGATCGGATGATGAAGATCCATATCGTCTGAAGAAAAAGAAAAAAGTGATTTATTATGGTTCGTTTCCTTACGACGCTTACGCTCTTACTTTTTTTTGTATCCCTGAGCCTCCATCCATGTGTTCTCATCACTCAACTATCGATCAACATTAAATAAAATTCGTCACTATTGCATGTTCAAATTTTAATTGGCAATATCCATATGATCAAATCATGTCTATAAATGTTGACACAAGGATGTCTGTTTATTTTTTATTTTTGTTTAACACCACAGACATGTACAATTCATTGACAAGGACAAAAATATATGTCGGCCGACCCGTGGTCCTAGCAAGGCTTGAACCAGCAATCTTAGAGTTACAAGCCCGACGCCCTATCCACTAGACCACGGCGCCACAGGAACTCAGCTATAAGTCCTTGGTTGACTGTGTTGTAGAAGAACCGATCAAGTCAACAAGTGTTTCACTACATATACGTATTTCTCTTTCGAATGTGAGGTTATATCAGTGGCGGATTCAAGGGGGGGGGGGGGGGGCTAGGGCGCGTACGCTCCCCCTAAAATTTTCCAATCATGGATAAAACGATCATTTTCAATCAAAAAATAGTAAATATTAGTGAATATTAAGTACATGTATTTGTACCTGTTAGTAAATTTAATTGTTAAATGCATCAATTTTCACTCTCTAATCAATTACAGTCACGAAAATGGGTCCTAAAATGCAGATATTCAAGAGCTTCCGGGGGGCTTTGCCCCCCCCCCCCCCCTGGTCCCCCTACCAGGGCTCTGCCCTGGACCCGCTGCGGACCCCAGACCCCTCGCCAACTGAAAATGCTGGATCCGCCACTGTATATGTTCAAAATTCTTTAACGTACTTGCACACTATTTTGCAATAAACATGTGTATAACACTTTCGTAACAAATGTCAAAATATTACAGTTTTAAAATAAAACTGAAGCGGTACTTTGATCGGTGAAATCAAAGAGGCGGCATAATTTTTGAAGCGCACGGGCATTGAACTGAGGCTAATAAGCGAAACTTGATATTTAAGTTGATTATTTACATGTACGGTACTTATAACTGATTCATCATATTGATCTTATTGTTTCAGCAATAATGTACTGGCTTCGTTTTCTGCACTTTACCTATATGTAGCTAAGATGCATATTAGCCGGGTTGTATACGCTATGCAATTTCTTGGATGTGGGGGGGGGGGTATTCCATGTAACTATTAATTTTTATGTATATGTACTAAATATACTTCGACTAAATAAATAAATAAATGTAGTCCAGTGGCGGATCCAGCGCCCCCTTTGCCGGGGGGGGGGGGGGGGGTGTCAGGGTCGAATTTTGCCGAGTTGTACCGAACATGGGCCAAAATATACCTGTTTTTTTTTAAATTTTGGGTCAGTGCCGGGGGGGGGCGCCCCCCCTAAATCCGCCACTGACTGTACATCTTATTTCAAATCAACACCGTCTGCTATTTAAATCGCTCAGCAATCGAGGGTTGTTAAAGAGGCGGTGCTATGTATATTAAATCCATGTATATTATGCAGAACGTGACAGGTGGTAAATAAAGAAGCAAGAAGTGGTAGACAAATATTTATTTACGACGGACATGCGCCCGGTGTTTTATTTAATTAACTCTCATGCACATGAGGAAATAAAGATTGATTGATTGATCTTGACACTTTCATTCGTTGATCATTTATTTAATGTCCCTCAGCTTGATCACAAGAACTTTATTTTCGGTATACTAAAATTTCGTCAATTAAGAAGCATTAGAAATTCTTGAACAGCGATTTGTCATCTTTCTAAGCTATCATGAGTATACGTTATATATGGGAACGGTACTAACGATTAACGGATAACTTAAAACGGATTACGATTAACGAATAACGGATAAAGCATAACGCAAAACGAAAAACGGATAACGATTAACGGATAACGATTAACGATCCAGAGCACCCCTAAACGAACGGAAACGATTAACGATTCAGAGCAAACGAACGCATAACGCAAAACGATTAAGAAAAAACGAACGAAAACGATTAACGCATGTAAGATAACGTTGTCGATACTGTATGAGTCTCACCTATATCAATTTTGATATTTAAGTCCAAAAAACGGTGTTTCTGTGTTTGTAACGTTTTTCTTGTTTAGAATCAATTCTTGTGGATAAATAACATTTTTATACTTAAAAAAACAGCCTTCACTAAGGCCGTAAAGAAAATTGTCCTATCCGGTAAATTGTTAAATTCGGTGTTCGAACATTAATGTTTTCCTATTTTAGCGGAAGCTTTGTCCATCTATTTGTCCTGTGTTTCTTTTCTCATGACGAAGTTCTGTTTAATATTTTTCAATGATTTTGGAATCTGATTCTGTGCTTTTTGTTTGACTTTCACTCACATTCAAAAGGACAACCCCAACATAAGTTGTTTGGAAAATTGTTTTTCTTTCTTTATCATTTATATTTTCTAGACAATGCGCAGTTGTAACACAGTCCCCTACCATTGAGTGTTTAAGGTGTTTTTTAATTAATAATATATAGTTAAGCCACAGATAAATGCCACATGAAATCGAATCTACCTCTCATCGAAAAATTTAACATTATTTTAAGCTTCAAAGTACTTGTATGAGAAAAGACATTTGCGTTTCATGTATAAGTATAATTGAATTTATAATTCATCTTACTGATATTGTTTGTGTCGGCATCTCACAGTGGGGTCTATTATATACAAGAATTGTGCGTTCTTTTAGTACACACAAAAGGATCAAGGAAAATGTAATACGACATCAAAATACAATACACAAACGACTTCACATAAACCAAAGTGTAATCGGCAGGCGCGTAGCCAGAGTAGAAATTATGTGTACTCAAATCAGTCTAGGCGGCCCCCAGTGGGTCCAGGGCTATTTGAAATACCCCCAATATCCACCGTAAAAGGCTTATTTTCACGTAAAAAGCAAGTCGACGTTTGATGCAATTTAGTATCTATTTGTACATTTTTTTAATGTTCATAACATGTTGACGTATTTTTTTCTATTTCCGTATAACAATTCATCTAAATGTCCTTTTTACAAAGTTCTGCACCCAATGACGTATGAATTAAAGTTCTTAGTTTAGTATAGATGCATATCTACTACGAAACATTTTTCCTTGTTTCTTTCTATAGATTCTACTTTGATTATTTTCTTAACATTTTATTTTTGTTTATTATTTCTTTTCTCTTTTTGTTGCAAATGATGTGCACGCAGTTGCGTACTTGCGTATGGGCAGCTACGCGCCTGATCGGAGCCAACTTTGAACAACAAATGTTGCACTTGCACGACTATCCCACTTGTTCTGTTCGGTTATCAAGAAGTCTCAGATAACGCGCAATTGTTGTGAATTATAGTCTTTTCACTGTGCTATGACCACATAATTAAGACACAGAAACACATTGGCCCAAGTAACACACAGATGAATATGTTAAAAAATCTATATAGAAAAACATAGGGCGCACGAAAAACAGCATGTCATCGGCTGGCTAGAGCGAGATGATGCATGCAATCACCCAAGAACTTCGAAACACATTCAGAGAGGACACGTTGTCTGGGCCGTGTCTTCTCTAACAAGACTTTAACGGGACCCGTCTTGGAATTCAGTCGTCATAGTCACTCAGAGTACAATTCTTAAGAATGCACTGGTACAAGGCTGCATATTTGTCAAGTTCCATGTAGAATTTCCTTTTCTGGTGACATCAGGATCATACACAATGATACGGAAGTGTTCCAACTCTATACCTTCATGAAGATCGAAAATTTCAAACCAAGTTTCAAGCACCAGACACGTGTTTGATGCTTCCAGCAGAGCCACCAATTTGAAAATTAATTTCAGTTGCGCCCTCTTTTATTTTTTAAATTTATATTTGGACATTTACTTTACACAGAGTGCGCGGCTCCAAATTTCTTGTAGGGTCGATTTAGTAGCACATCCAAATAAAATATATGTTCAAAACAGCATTAGAGGGATGTTGCTAAGATGTCAACTTCGTTTAATTTAATGGTATTTTTGAATGGAATGACAAGTTTTCGAAATAGCAAAATAATATTATAACAATAAGACTGATGTGTATCAACTAAGCGGAAGGGTCGTGTGCACCTTATCTATTAAACTACACATGTTTAGTTATGCTATAGGCGCAACATGCATACTGGTTATTTAATGTGTTCGTTTCGTTTGTTGTACTTGACTTGTTTCATATTTTTGTGCGAGCTTTGAAGTTTTGTTGTACATGCACCATATTGTTTTTGAAGTTGTATTTCAGGCATTTGTTGTAGTCTGTTTTTGTGTTCAGTTTGGATAATGTATGGGTATTCTTAATTCAGTTTTCTTCCACAGTTTTCACAATACTTCTGCATGCTGTGAAAGTTTCATCCATGCAAAATGCTGCTGTCCGGCAGCTAGGTTTGACACTTTGTTTGTAAATGTTAAATATAAAAAATACATAATAAACATACCGTGGTGTGCGATTCCAACACGTATGTTGGATTTACCGTTGAAAACGCAGTGATACAATGGGGCTAGCATGTGTCTAATAGTATATGCAATATATACCTGTTTGAACAACAAAACACACTTAGTTTATTCCTATTCTCATTAAAGAGAGATATTTAACTCCTTTTACTCCTCAGAGGAGCTCACTTTCGCTTTAGACTTATTACATGTTATTACGACCTACGGAAATTATCAAAAGCGTCAGAGTATTTTACGTCAAATTATGACGTCATTTGAGCAGAGAGCACAATGAATCATAACGTCAAACATAAAAAAATGCGATAAAGCTTGTAAAACGCAAATTAACGTAGGAAATCATCTCTTAGTATTTCAAGTTAATTTGGTTTGAGACATGTATATCTTCGTTATACATGCTTGTAGAAATGCTGTGAACCACTAAGAATGCGTGAAACAAATAGGATGAATATTAGAATGGAACAAATCCGCATCCTTCTCTAGAAAAAATACAGGTAACCCCATTGCCTTGATGCATGTACAGTAATTATACGATAAAAGATATATCTAGATAGCTACTGTTGCAAGCAACAGACAATTTCCTACTTTATCAGATCTTCCTCGAAACTGTCGTGTATTCATCCAAATAAAGAAGATTGAAAAAGAAAAGCTTTTATTGTACATTAATCACTGAAGAAAGTAAGTCGGAAAAGATACTTGGATTATTGTCGCTTCTAAAAAGAATTTAATGACCTAGAAATTTACAACTTTACATTGAACCAAGGTCATGATTAAAAGTTGATAAACAGATTTTTTTATCAAGTTTAATATAACTCTGATTAAAGCTTAATGTTCAAATGACAGCATTCTGATGTGACCTTGAAACAATCTGAATGACATTTGGTCAAATTCAAAGTCAAGTTGAAGAGCTTTATTCAAGGAACATTTGAGCTCGTCATCAAAATCTTATTTGTTCAAAACAACTAAATTTGCCAGGTCAACAAATTTTATTTATAATATATTTTCAATACTGTGAATTCGCGCATATGGATGCTCATTTAATCTTCCTAGCCATTTAGAGTGGGAGGAGTTTGGGTAGATTGAGGAGTAGTACTTAGTAGACATAACGTCAGATAGTGCATGATTTTTATATATTTTCATTTCCATGCTTCATTAACATCGACGGCGGGTGCGGCTAGCCAACAGGGGATGCTTTTTTTTTTTTTTTTTTTTTTTTGTGCTCAGATTTTTGGCTCTCTATAGGTATAAACACTAACATCATGATGACATGGTTTATGCAATTATACAAATTGTGCTTTGTGGTGAGAGTTATTCTGTAAGTATTGATTATTGTTAGTACTGTCATACATATCAAATAATTTGTACCAAGTATAGGATACTATTTATAGTATCCGAGCCTTATATAATCATCATCGCACTTTTTTCTCTTTTTTTTTCTTTTTTTTTTTCTTTTTTATTATATTTTATTTTATTTTTTATCATTCAATTCATATTCAACTGATAAACATTTGTAGTATCATATCAAAACATTCATATGTAAACATCTTCAAATTGAATATATCAATAATAACGTTAGAGTTGTTAGTGGTGCGACGAGTAGTTAAATCGATATGGCTAATATTAATTCGGTCAGCGCATGTCACGTGGCTGTGAATCAGGGCGAAACTGACAGTTGGGACGGGTGTGACAGATGGCTATATTCGTTTGGATTGAAACTTCTGTGGATTTCGATAATGTGGAATTATTATGACATAAGAAATGAAGGTAGGGATTAATAATTTCTTTCATTTAATTGTCGATCCAATGCTGTAAATGCTTTGCCTTTCTCTGCTGATGTTGACATTTTAGTTTGACCACGTGTTTTACTAAAATGATCCAAGAGTCATATGTCGAAGCCGTCTCAAGTGTCCCACTTCTTGCACAGAAAACGTGACACCCGAGAAGAATTCAAAGCCTGACTCTTAGAAGCTATGTAAGATATTATTCAATTGATCTGTATTGAATTTAATAGTCATAGTTTTTGCCATTTATCCAGTAAGTATATACATGGTAAATTTACTAATTGTTTTTCAGTTCCTACAGTTCAGATTATTCGAGAGCTACAGACAGAATTTGTAAGTACATTGTGGACCATTGTATTGTATAACACTAAAAATGTCAATTTTATAAATCATTTGTAAATCATATTATAAATCATAGACATATGCATATTTTTAAGTATATATACTGGCAACTTAAATATAACATCATAGATCGTTCGTAATATTCATTTCTACGATAATTTTACTTTTGTTTGTTTTCGTTCTCTTTTTATTTTATTTCATTTCACGTCGAGCGAGAGATGCCTACAGACTTTTGCTATATCCTTTGGTATTCTCACCTTCCGATGTTCATACAGAGCTACGACAGTTTTAAGAGTATCCATGAATAACCATCTACAGCTGATCTGTTTAGTTTTTGTTTCACTTAAGTGATATGTTTTATAGATGGTATATGCAAACATTGTTATCAAATAATTTATAGAATCATAATTTTCATCTTGTACTTTATATCCTATCACAATATTTTTTAGTGTAAATAATTCTTTTTCTATTCCTATTTTAACAAATATTTCTTTTATGAACTGTCTAAAGTTTTCGAAATATTTACAATGTATGAAATAATGCTCATAATCTTCAGTTGCATTACAAAAATTACACAGATCATTGTCGCTAAGTTTCCATTTATGTAACAATATTTTGTTTGGTAAAATTTTGTAAAATAGTTTCCACTTGAACATTTTTATCTTATTATCATCAAGTTTATTAAATATGAAATTTAGTGCATTTTTAATTATTGATTTTGAGATGTCAAATTTTCTAGCCCAATGTGTGAATATTGCTGGTTCATCATACAGATCATTCATGTATGTTTCATAAGTTATTTTATTGTTTAGATCTTTTAATGAGAGAATTTTATGTTGCAGGTTTATTTGTATTGGAATTTGAATATGAAATTTACTCAGATCTTTATTTTTTATTTCCTTTAGCCATTCGATTGGGATACACTTTTTAATTATTGCCAACTCTGCTATCCAGTTAATTTTATGTTCAAGTTTAAGGACTACTAATCTTTCACTTATTTTTCCATTTGCATCTATAATATCTTTTATTGTCAAGATATTGCTGTCAATCCAATTTTTAAACATTAGTAGTTTCCCGTTTAATTTTATGAATTGATTTCCCCATATTACTTGTTTAGTTATCTCCATTGGTTTTTTTGGTTTTGCTTTTTGGCCTCCTCCCAATTTATTCCAGGCTTTTATAACATTTATGTAAAATTGAGATATGAATGGTACTGTTTTATTAAAATTGTCATAACTGTCTATATTCATTTTTAATATCAAGAAATCTTTTCCATAGTGATTCATGTAGTTACTTGGAATAATTTTCCATTGTGCTTTCTCTTTGTTTAAAAGTTTTATCACCCATCCTATAAGTAATGTGTTAATATGTGTTTTTAAGTCTATGACTTTCAGACCACCTTTATCGTATCTTTGAATAATTGTTTTTCTTTTAACTTTATCCTTTTTAAATTCCCAAATATATCTAAACCATATTTTTTCAATTTCTTTTATCTTTTTATCTGTTATTGGCAATTTTGTGCTCTATTGTGAGTGCTGTTGAGATTATCGTCAGGATCTTCTTTAACTCATTTGTGTCACACTTATGCCCTTTGCCGTGTGGAGCTCGTAAAAAAGTTCCCCGCGAGGGGTTTGACGGTAAGTGTTTTGAATATACTTCCCTGACATTGTCGCCATAGCACTTTCTATATAGACATAACGTCAGATAGTGCATGATTTTTATATATTTTCATTTCCATGCTTCATTAACATCGACGGCGGGTGCGGCTAGCCAACAGGGGATGCTTACTCCTCCCGGGCACCTGATCCCACCTCTAGCTTGCTAGGGGTCCGTCGATATTTAATTTTGTGCTCTATTGTGAGTGCTGTTGAGATTATCGGCAGGATCTTCTTTAACTCATTTGTGTCACACTTATGCCCTTTGCCGTGTGGAGCTCGTAAAAAAGTTCCCCGCGAGGGGTTTTACAGTAAGTGTTTTGAATATACTTCCCTGACATTGTCGCCATAGCACTTTCTATATAGACATAACGTCAGATAGTGCATGATTTTTATATATTTTCATTTCCATGCTTCATTAACATCGACGGCGGGTGCGGCTAGCCAACAGGGGATGCTAACTCCTCCCGGGCACCTGATCCCACCTCTAGCTTGCTAGGGGTCCGTCGATGTTTAATTTTGTGCTCTATTGTGAGTGCTGTTGAGATTATCGTCAGGATCTTCTTTAACTCATTTGTGTCACACTTATGCCCTTTGCCGTGTGGAGCTCGTAAAAAAGTTCCCCGCGAGGGGTTTGACAGTAAGTGTTTTGAATATACTTCCCTGACATTGTCGCCATAGCACTTTCTATATAGACATAACGTCAGATAGTGCATGATTTTTATATATTTTCATTTCCATGCTTCATTAACATCGACGGCGGGTGCGGCTAGCCAACAGGGGATGCTTACTCCTCCCGGGCACCTGATCCCACCTCTAGCTTGCTAGGGGTCCGTCGATGTTTAATTTTGTGCTCTATTGTGAGTGCTGTTGAGATTATCGTCAGGATCTTCTTTAACTCATTTGTGTCACACTTATGCCCTTTGCCGTGTGGAGCTCGTAAAAAAGTTCCCCGCGTGGGGTTTGACGGTAAGTGTTTTGAATATACTTCCCTGACATTGTCGCCATAGCACTTTCTATATAGACATAACGTCAGATAGTGCATGATTTTTATATATTTTCATTTCCATGCTTCATTAACATCGACGGCGGGTGCGGCTAGCCAACAGGGGATGCTTACTCCTCCCGGGCACCTGATCCCACCTCTAGCTTGCTAGGGGTCCGTCGATATTTAATTTTGTGCTCTATTGTGAGTGCTGTTAAGATTATCGTCAGGATCTTCTTTAACTCATTTGTGTCACACTTATGCCCTTTGCCGTGTGGAGCTCGTAAAAAAGTTCCCCGCGAGGGGTTTGACAGTAAGTGTTTTGAATATACTTCCCTGACATTGTCGCCATAGCACTTTCTATATAGACATAACGTCAGATAGTGCATGATTTTTATATATTTTCATTTCCATGCTTCATTAACATCGACGGCGGGTGCGGCTAGCCAACAGGGGATGCTTACTCCTCCCGGGCACCTGATCCCACCTCTAGCTTGCTAGGGGTCCGTCGATGTTTAATTTTGTGCTCTATTGTGAGTGCTGTTGAGATTATCGTCAGGATCTTCTTTAACTCATTTGTGTCACACTTATGCCCTTTGCCGTGTGGAGCTCGTAAAAAAGTTCCCCGCGAGGGGTTTGACAGTAAGTGTTTTGAATATACTTCCCTGACATTGTCGCCATAGCACTTTAGACATAACGTCAGATAGTGCATGATTTTTATATATTTTCATTTCCATGCTTCATTAACATCGACGGCGGGTGCGGCTAGCCAACAGGGGATGCTTACTCCTCCCGGGCACTGATCCCACCTCTAGCTTGCTAGGGGTCCGTCGATGTTTAATTTTGTGCTCTATTGTGAGTGCTGTTGAGAATATCGTCAGAATCTTCTTTAACTCATTTGTGTCACACTTATGCCCTTTGCCGTGTGGAGCTCGTAAAAAAGTTCCCCGCGAGGGGTTTGACAGTAAGTGTTTTGAATATACTTCCCTGACATTGTCGCCATAACACTTTCTATATAGACATAACGTCAGATAGTGCATGATTTTTATATATTTTCATTTCCATGCTTCATTATCATCGACGGCGGGTGCGGCTAGCCAACAGGGGATGCTTACTCCTCCCGGGCACCTGATCCCACCTCTAGCTTGCTAGGGATCTGTCGATATTTAATTTTGTGCTCTATTGTGAGTGCTGTTGAGATTATCGGAAGGATCTTCTTTAACTCATTTGTGTCACACTTATGCCCTTTGCCGTGTGGAGCTCGTAAAAAAGTTCCCCGCGAGGGGTTTTACAGTAAGTGTTTTGAATATACTTCCCTGACATTGTCGCCATAGCACTTTCTATATAGACATAACGTCAGATAGTGCATGATTTTTATATATTTTCATCTCCATGCTTCATTAACATCGACGGCGGGTGCGGCTAGCCAACAGGGGATGCTTACTCCTACCGGGCACCTGATCCCACCGCTAGCTTGCTAGGGGTCCGTCGATATTTAATTTTGTGCTCTATTGTGAGTGCTGTTGAGATTATCGGAAGGATCTTCTTTAACTCATTTGTGTCACACTTATGCCCTTTGCCGTGTGGAGCTCGTAAAAAAGTTCCCCGCGAGGGGTTTGACAGTAAGTGTTTTGAATATACTTCCCTGACATTGTCGCCATAGCACTTTCTATATAGACATAACGTCAGATAGTGCATGATTTTTATATATTTTCATTTCCATGCTTCATTAACACCGACGGCGGGTGCGGCTAGCCAGCAGGGGATGCTTACTCCTCCCGGGCACCTGATCCCACCTCTAACTTGCTAGGGGTCCGTCGATGTTTAATTTTGTGCTCTATTGTGAGTGCTGTTGAGATTATCGTCAGGATCTTCTTTAACTCATTTGTGTCACACTTATGCCCTTTGCCGTGTGGAACTCGTAAAAAAGTTCCCCGCGAGGGGTTTGACAGAAAGTGTTTTGAATATACTTCCCTGACATTGTCGCCATAACACTTTCTATATAGACATAACGTCAGATAGTGCATGATTTTTATATATTTTCATTTCCATGCTTCATTAACATCGACGGCGGGTGCGGCTAGCCAACAGGGGATGCTTACTCCTCCCGGGCACTGATCCCACCTCTAGCTTGCTAGGGGTCCGTCGATGTTTAATTTTGTGCTCTATTGTGAGTGCTGTTGAGAATATCGTCAGAATCTTCTTTAACTCATTTGTGTCACACTTATGCCCTTTGCCGTGTGGAGCTCGTAAAAAAGTTCCCCGCGAGGGGTTTGACAGTAAGTGTTTTGAATATACTTCCCTGACATTGTCGCCATAACACTTTCTATATAGACATAACGTCAGATAGTGCATGATTTTTATATATTTTCATTTCCATGCTTCATTATCATCGACGGCGGGTGCGGCTAGCCAACAGGGGATGCTTACTCCTCCCGGGCACCTGATCCCACCTCTAGCTTGCTAGGGGTCCGTCGATGTTTAATTTTGTGCTCTATTGTGAGTGCTGTTGAGATTATCGTCAGGATCTTCTTTAACTCATTGGTTTCAAGGGTATCGTTTGTAGCTTCCCTCCTTCTATCTCTTTTGATAGGGTCGATCCTATTTTACCCTTTGGGTACAGATCTACTATTTAAGAAATAACAACTAACAAGCCATGGTTTATTGTCCAGTAATTCCAAGAGTCGCACGAACCAATCAAATTTAATTGGTTCATGTGACGAGTGGAATTACTGGACAATGAATCACGGCTAGCTAGTTGTTATTTCTATTCTAATATAGCACGTGAATGGGCGGAGCTTAGCGCACTGGAAGTTTGTTGGAGATTTTACACCAGGCGAGTTCTATAATACATATAGGGAGAAAATCTCAAGTCATATTAGAATTCTCATTAGTCGAGGCATCTTCTAGTCAAACTTAAGCAATTGAACACTCAGTAGAAATCACGTGATTTTATGCAAGACGGAAGCTACTTATACAGCCAGAGGATACCCGACATTCTCAAAAATCATTTGCATTAAGATAATGACCCCCAGTAACGTAAACATGGTCAACCATCCGTGGCTTTACTGTGATAAATTGATTGAACAAAGTATTTTAAAAATCTAATTAATTTACGACACGAACAAAAAATTTAAACAAAGTCTATCATTTTACCTGGTCAAGCATATATATTTCAGTACAATATATGTGCATTTTTCAATATGACAGAACTCTCCAATTTATACAGGAATATCTTTACTTTTAAATTTATTTTGTATACACACAAGTGAACAAGTGCAAGACAGATTTTCGCTCGAGAATTTCCTTTACTGACGTTCATATGATAAACTCTAGTAGTATCTAAATGTCAGAAAATACATTGGTTTACTGATGTGTTTATAATAGAATTTCTGTCATCTTATACGATAGGTTTTAAGCTCTTGCAAAATCAGTAATTCAGAGAATAGAACTCTAACTTGTTTACGGATGCATTGTCTATTTCGTGGAGAACAAGGGGGTAATAGAGATTTTTATCTAAAGTCTACGCTGACGATTGAGATCAGACGGTGACTTTACCTGTAGGCCCTGGGGTGATTTCAAAACAAGAAATCGGAAATGAATATTGCGTTAGGACGTTTATTAAGAGGGGTAATTTAGAGGGGACGGGACGGGACGGGACGGGCAAGTAAGTATAAATACCACCTCATGGAATTGGTCAAACATGCTAAGATCTATGCGTAGAATATTTTGCAGGCTTGAACAATCCCCATCTTCTCCAGTGGCGGAGCCATCTTTTTAGTTGAGGAGGGGGATTTACGAGGGGTCTGGGGACCGCCTAGGTCCTCAGCGGGTCCAAGGCAGAGCCCTGGTAGGGGGACCAGCATTTCATCCTTTTCGTTAGGACTCATTTTCGTGAATGAAATTTATTATATTTACTCATATTTACTCTCTTTTTATTGAAAATTATCGTTTTCCTATGATTTGCTTTGGAGAGCCTACCCCCCTTTGAATCCGCCACTGCCCTCCTCATTGAGGGGCAAGACACTTAGAAAGAAATCCAGGATTGGGTCAGAAAAGGGGAGCGACAGTGCTGTGTTACATAATACTGTACTATAAAACTGTACATGCATCTGCATGTGTCTTTTGTTTGACACTGGTCATAGACATTCGTATAAATGAAAATTATTGTAATTAGAATCGAGAACATATTTGTGTTAGATATGCTGCTACTCAAAATTTTTAGATGAGGAGCGAATTGAGCACCATCCAATCCTTTTTATTTCGAAACGATGACCTGCATGAATGTGCTCGCTTTCCAGTTGTATGTTACTTACTTAGTCATTGTAGTCCTTGTTATGCCTTGTGGCACATAGGGCAAGGATATATAAACATCTATACAAATATATTTTTGTATGATGATTAAGTTAAGACATTGGCAAGTTTAGAGGGGGGGGGCGTAGTTACGCACGCCCTCTCTAAAATTGCCAAGTTAATGTTACATCATCAAATAATAACCCTGGAAATCGCTGTTCTCAAATAGATACATGTAGTTAATTGAAACCGCTTTACTGGTGCTCATTTTCCATTCAAAATAACCAATGGGGATTTTTTTTTGGGGGGGGGATTTCAGGATGTTTATCATATTGAGGTTCTACCCTGGACCCGCTTTGAATCGCTCGAGATAAGAAATAAATTTACGAACGGATTGTGGCGAAATCTACAATTGTTCTTTACTTATAAAAAATGATCTAAGATCTATGCCATTGCCAAATGATTCTAGAAGTTGGTGGAATAAAATCATTACTACTCGCAAAAAGTAAATCTGGAATTTATATATTTTAGCTTCATTTTCATATATCAAGTGTTTGCTCTAAATCTAAAATACACTTTTTTAGATTGGGTGACGACTAAAAATGGGGGGGGGGATCAGACAATAATTGATATGAATTTTACTTCCTAGTCCAAGACTAGTCGAATAAATTATTTTTCCAGTAACTCATGGTAATGGTGTTCTTAATTTTTATTTCCAAACTTTACAATTTTATATTATTGAATTTCCACTTTACATGTTTTAGTTGCTTTCTTTTTTATATAAAGTCATTAACTGTGAGCAACTTTTTAACACATATTCATGAGATAGTGCATAGGTCTAGAAGGGGGATAGTGCGTAGGTTTAGAAGGGGATTGTCGGGTTGTATTTCGGAAAAAAATCAGTATACAAGATATAACAAAGAATGTTTATTTTCGCCCACTAAAAAGTTGTACTATTTATTCTCGTCGGGGGGGGGAAAGTTTTTCAGAAGGCAATACGTTATAGACTTCCTAACGCTTGAAGATCTAGAAAGACGAACTAGTGAAAAGGAATAAATTTACTTGTACAAAGAATATAAAACACCCAACAAAACTGCCCAACTATGATTTGAATTATCAGAACTTTAGGCAGACAGAATTGTTCACTATAACTTGAAAAAAAAGTATTTTGAGAACTCCCCCAAATCGTCGGCGTCCATTGTCAATTGTCAGCCTAGACTTTAGGTAAAAATCTCAAATACTATGGTCAGCAATTCGTACCTGCTACTTCAAACCATACCTGACTTCATTTTATCAACTCGTACCAAAGCCATTTCGTACCATATTTTACTGTTTAATGCATAAGAGCAGTTTAATGAATAAAAATATAATTTAAACACAATATAAATGCAAACGGATGTAAGAGGATTGTTTTTATTTTTTTCAAGTAATAAAAAGGCTTTTAGAAATATATAGTTTATATGTCCTTGCCAGGCAGATAATATACCGTACTTTACAATAGAAATGATTAAATAGCTGTTTTCTCTAACTCTTTTGTACACCGGATACCTTAACTGTTGGCAAATAACTGTTTTAATAGAATTTGTACGTCAGTAAAAAAAAACACTGTTCCACTGATAAAAAAAATGATACTGGGTACAAGGACGGTTTAATGCATAAAAATTTCAATACAATTGATTTGTATCAAGTAACACGGATGTACAGGGTTTTTTTGACACTTTCGTTGTGATAAAAATGCATTTATGGACATAGAAATATATAAGGTTATAATACAATATAATCAAATATATTTTCTGAATTTTAAGCACAAACAAATTATCATTCAAAGGTAAGAATTTATTTTCATATTTTTTTCGTACAAATCGTACCTATCAACCTAATGCGTTTATGTTTTGAGTTTTTATTATATAATTAATTGCAGAAAGTGGAAATACATCATACTACATAAAACAAATTCATAGAGAATACTTCAATTTAATTTGTCGTGGCAACACCGTGTATGGAGTAAGAAAACAGGTACTCTGATGGTTGATTTGGTTCAGTTTTATCTTTTCATAGTCAATGTCTTTGTACAAAAATGGTGTTTTGATGATTCTTTCTTTGTCAATCAAGAAATCATTGTAATTTTTAAAACATTCTGACAGAAGGGACGTCGTAGTCGAAATAGGTTAAACACAATGTTGTGGTGGCTTCCACGGAAATATCTACAGCTTTTGTGACAATAATCTTTGTAAAAACAACGGCGCTTTACTTACTAACGAGTCTATA
This sequence comes from Pinctada fucata, assembly GCA_028142955.1. Classification (NCBI taxonomy): domain Eukaryota; kingdom Metazoa; phylum Mollusca; class Bivalvia; order Pterioida; family Pteriidae; genus Pinctada; species Pinctada fucata. The sequence goes on along the minus strand of AP027112.1, from coordinate 46,972,440 downwards.
ATTGTAAAAGTATCAGTTAAAAGAAGGATATAGGCTATGAAAAGATGACATTTAATCAAAACAATTATTGCAGTTCGTCTTTTTCTTTCCTCCAACTGAGCTTTTTATCCATTCTTGGTTTCAACAACTTAAGTCACGTGATGCTACATAGTGTACGAGGGTTGTCCGTAAAGTTCATGGACTACCTAGATAAAAGCTAGCAAACAATGGTAAAATGAATGAAAGTTTCATTTTCATTAAATTTAAGTTTCATATCAATAATATTGAAAATTTCATCTCAAACAAAACATAAATAGTTATATTTCTATACAATATAAAAAGGACACTTCCTCATACCCGGAGCACTAGCATGAAAATCCTCGACGTTATCCGTTATAAACTGTTTTGACAATTCTACTCTCTTCGCTAAATTTAGATTTCTAAGAATTTAAAAACCCATCCAGCACAGACATGACTCGTTGTTGAATCATGGGATGAGATGTTATGCACGATTTTTTTTAAAACTTCAAAGTCACCTGCAATTTCTCTAATTATTAGTCGCCACTCACTATGAATCACGTCACGTTCTTCATTGAAAAGCATTCCTTTCTTTCAAACAAAGTCTTTTCCAACACATACCGCCCTGCAAAATATACCTAACGTCCAAAAATCCTCTTTGCCACTTGAAGCATTACGAACAACTAGTTAAGCATAATTTTCCAACTGTTTAAGGAATCTATGGGTCTCCGTTTCTCTGAAGCCTATACAAAATTTTATCACTCCTCTCTGCTCCGCCTCTAGGGAAAACGTCATTGTTTTCGAACAATGACGATCACGTCTTATTACCTTCAGATCCGGTTTTCTCTGTCATCTTGAATCTTTGAACGTTCAAATTTTGCATGTGTGATGTCATAACTATTCTCAAAATCACAATGTTAAAATTATCGTTTTATCCGCGGAATTTTACAAAATGCAAATAAAATGAATAAAATGATAAACAACATATTTCGATTAAAATTCACCGTGCTCCGGGTCACCATCTTATGTCGAATTACGAAGTCATAGTTGTTTTATTAAGATCAAAATATGATAATTGTTTACATTTCGTAATTTGCAAATAGTATATGACAATAATATATACTAAAAATAAATATCTTTGACGCTTATTTTCCTTAAATTAAGACTTGTCCACGAACTTTACGGACAGCCCTCGTATAAGTGATTTGAATGTCATACTTCTAACTGTAATACGTGGACCAGAGAGAAAAAATTAAGTTTTCCTGGTTACACTCATTTATTATTACGAGAAGTGGTCTTTATTTGTATCTTATTTTTCATTTTATTTTATTGATTTGTTTTGTTTTGTTTTGTTTTCTTTTGTTTTGTTTTGGGTGTGTTTTTTTTTCTTTTTTTCTTTTTTTGCTATGTTTTGAAGTGTTTTGTTTTTGGTATTTTTTTGTTGTTGTTGAACAATTTCATTTTCAAATGAAAATTATTTCCGGGCATTATATTCGCAAAAGTAAGAGGAAGTATTGGTAGCCATATGGTCTCTCCCCCACAACATCATTTTATGTTGGGTAATTTGCACACTTAAAGAAGAGGATTAACTCTAAACTGAATGAATGCATTTATCAGAACACGAAAGTAAATTTATGTTTATTTTAATTCACATAAAGATATTTGAAACAAGATTAGAAATAGTTTTAATACATCTCAGTTAATAAGTTCAGATTTTAAGGGAACTATTCTTTCAGCTTTAACATTTTTAATTGTAATATTGGTTATTCATTCCTTAAAAGTTCAGAGATTGATAAGAACTTAGTTCCAAATTGGTTTTATCTATGAATGGTGAAATGATTGTCAATTCAATTCTATACGTGAAATACCAGCATATTGAGTTTATTTGTGTACAATCCCTCATAATTTCATATGCTTTTGAAGAGTTTTAGACAACCTTATCTTTGAATGATGAACATAAAATAATCTAGAAATATGTCCATCATATTGTGCAATTCCTCTCCCTTGTTTAAATACAATATGTCATTTTTCAATTGTCGGAATTACTTTCTCGCATGCAATGGATTCTTTCAAACAATGTTTCGTTAAATAAATTTTGTAATAGGAGCAGGCCCTATTTTCAAAATTGTTGATATATCAATAATATTTTAGTTCATAAAATGTTTAATATATGGAGAATCCAAATCTGGAAAGCCTGTTTTGATTTCATAGTCCAATACTGAATGATGAGTCGCTCAAAACGTCTAAAAACGTTGAAATCATTGTAAATATCAATAAATGACCGATATTTCGATACAAAACTATGAAATCAAGTAGCACTCCAGGCCTTGCCTATGAATGTTTTTGTATCAATTGATGGATTTCTGATCGGCCTTTTAATTTGTATAGAAAGATTTCGCGGGCAAGACCTGGATCGTAGATGAATTTGGAAGATTTGTGTGTAAAATACACTGATTTTACTTCGTTTTGCGTCATTATAAGCAGAAGACGAAATGTTGCTACTCATGAAAGGGAAGTTTATTATATGTATTACAAGCATCAATCCTTTTACAACCCGAGGGCGGAATGTGGTGCTTTAGAAAATAACTGTCAAATGAACCGAACTGAAAAGTATTCATATCTTATTTCTTATTGTTATATAAAATGTATGAACATACTTTTCCCCATAATGTATTATAAAATATCTCCTTCAGTAGTCTGAGGTTTGAAAAGTACATAGAAGTTTTCCTTTGACCCATATCAAATTTATAAATCAGCCTCGCTCGATCTATATGATTAACAGAGGCAACAATTGAGATTTTGAACCAAAATACTTTTAGTCTCCTGGTATTGATGTGTATGGACAATACGTTACTATACTTTATACGTTTTGTTTTCAGTAATGAGCCGCAATTTCAAACTTTGTTAAGGGCTCACGTTTGGTTTTACTACAATGTACGCAGATGATCATAGAATCAACGTTTTAAGGATAAAAACTTGAGCAAACACATCAGACATGATAAAACAACTTTCTACCTGACAACGTTACATACATACGAATTGACCCAATCGTACAACATATGACTTCAAGGACAACGCAACAGACAGGTGACCTACATGTATGTGTTTTCAAAATGCTGTAAAACTGCGACGGAACATCTCATTTTCAAAATTTAAAGTGATTTAAAGGATCAAAGATAGACAACATCACTATCGAAAATGTGTCAGAATCATCAAACGCCTTTTATACCATGGATATGATCCTAATGCCACCAGACGGACACTAGGCTTGGTACTTGACCAATCTACAGTCTTGTACAAGCGCATTCTAAAAACTTGCACTCTGACTGACTGTGACGACGGGACCCCATGACGGGCCTTGTCCAAGCCTCTTTAGAGAAGACAGGACCCCGACCATCTGTCCTCTCTGAATGTCAGTCGGACTCCTCGGGTGATAACATACATGAGCTCGCGGCGGCAAAGCACGGATTGTATTATGTACGCCCTCTTTTTATATCAATTTACATATTCATCTGTGTTGCTTGGGCCCCTGCGTTTTGCGGTCTTGTTTGTGTGTGGTCATCTGACATTGAGGAGGTTGTTTTACATCAATGGGCAACCGGTGCCAACATTGGACGGCCATCTGCCACGGAAATAACAGAGGGTGTGATTATCCTGGATTACGTGCGCACAACCCTCCCACTTTTCCAATTATCCAGAGATCTAGAAGAACTTACAATTATTGTGTAAAACAACCTCATCACTGTCAGATGACCACACACAAACAAGACTGCTAAACACAGGGGCCCAAGCAACACAGATGAAAATGTTAATGGATATCAAAAGAAGACGTGGGTAATACAGTCCGTGCTCTGCCGCTGCGAGCTCATGTATGACAAATATGGATAATGACCATATCCCTGTATACAGCACAAATCGATAATTCAGAAAATCAGAAACCGAAGGGATAGAAAATCAGGATAAAACAAGAACCAAAGCAAACAAACAAAAACCTCCACCATTTGATACGGAAGTGAGACCAGGTGCCCAGGAAGAGTAAGCGTCTCCTGCTTGCATGCAACATCCGCCGCAACATTCGGCAGAACTGTTACATCCGGTTACTTCTATTTCGAAAGACACAGAGTACAATCTTTGGTTGGATAGTTCAAATGGTCTATGACAGATTATCATCCACCATTCTGGAGAATGGGATATCAAAGTGTATGATGAGTTCCCCATCTCGACCGTAGAACTTCCTCAGTGACGATGTCGGTCACAAACATATCCCTGACTGAGAAGGCTATCTGAAACACGCCTAGCTCTCAGAACAAAATCTTTATATTTGGTACTTGCTCTGGCATAGCGTATCAACTGAGATATGAACACGCCATAAGCAGACGTGGAAGGGATGTTGCTACACTTATTTCACATTGCAGTGTGGAGCAGTTAAATCGTTTCCCGTGGCCTGATGTTTGTCAAGTGTATTAATTACTTCTTTCAGCTCTGTCACCTGAAAGAAGCTTTGTTTTGGCCTTTTATGAATATGACATCATATATAATTTTTGCTATTTCGGAAACCAGCCATTTTACCGATAGATATCATCGAAATTAAAGGAGATTATTATCTTAGCATCATTCCTCCAATGCTATTTTGAACTCAGATTTTAGTTGGATATGCTACTGAATCGACACTACAGGAAATTTGGAGCCACGCACTCTCTGTAATGTAAATGTACAAATCTAACTTTAAAAAATTAAAGAGGGCGCTACTGAAATTATTTTTTGATGGCTCCGCTGGGAGCATCTGATGAGATTTTAATATTCGAAACACGTGTCTGGTGCATGGAAATTGGTTTGGAAATTTCTGCAAGAAGGTATAGAGTTGGAACCTTTCGACATAATCAGAAAAGGAAAGTTTGTTATGCTAAAATTGAAGTCGTCACGTTTGCCATAGAGTAATCTGTTCAGGTGGCCATCAGTGTCGTAGGACAAAATAATGTCCAAATAGGATGCTGAATTATTTGTCTCTTTAGTTTCTTTGACTTCAAGCTCCGAAGGATAGATACTGCTGAGATAATCCGCGAATTTTTGATAATGGATGAACATCGTCTATGTATCTGTAAGTAAGTCAGAAGCTAAATATCTTTACCCTTCAGGAACCAAAGATTGAATGAATCAGCTTCGTAAGAGTAAAGAAAAATGTCGACAAGGAGTGGGCACAATTGGTCCCCATTGGAATTCCGACAATTTGCTGAAAGACCTTTCTTCCAAACACCACTAATGTCGTCGATCAGAAAGTTTAAGATCTGAATAATATTTGTTTCAATGTACTTTTTTTCAGAAAAGGATGTTACATTTGTATCACCCATTGAGTCCGACTGACATTCAGAGAGGACAGGTGGTCGGGCCCTGTCTTCTTTAAAGAGTGCAAGTTTTTTGAATGCGCTGGTACAAGACTGTAGGTTGGTCAAGTACCATGCCTAGTGTCCGTCTTGTGACATTAGTATCATATCCAATGTATAAAAGGCGTTTGGTGATTCTGACACATTTTCCATAGCTATGATGTCTATCTTTGATCCGTCTTATGTTGTTAATTATGTGAAATACCCAAAGTACCGAGGCTGTTCCGAAAGCTCGTTGACAACGCAATTTAAAGTGATATTAGGACATCTGTGAAAATAGTATATAGCATAAGCTCTTTAAAAATGAAATTTTTTTGCTGTAACCACAGAAAAAAAATTCCTGGTTTTAGAGGAAATCGACACTTTTGTCAATTTACCCAATACATTTTCGGGATCGACTGTATTCTTCGTGGGTCTCAGTAAATGACGTCAGAAGTTGTACACGACATTGCCTGTACACGCACATGTGTATACGCATGTTGTTACCATTTCAAGAATAATACAATCATTATCTAAAACATAGTTTTTTATTTATTGAGCAAAAAATAAAATAAAATAAAATAAATTAATCAATAAATCAATAAATCAATAAATAAATCAATAAATGAAATAAATCAATAAATGGCGCACCATTTCTAAACATGCTCATGGCTGACGATCACCTGTAGATTCAGGACAGAAGTTTGACATAATTTATATTCTGAATAAGAAAAATAATCGTGCTGGCAAATGTTTTTGATAGCTTCTGTATCTACATATGGAATTATGGATCTAGCACTTGCCGAATATTAGATCGTGGTTTGCGGGGGTAACCCCCCACACACACGCACATTTGTCCGTTTTGAGTCGTTGAGAGGGATCGAGAGATCATCCAATCTTTTCTATCATCAATTGCCTCTCATGAAAACGTATTTCCAAAATGTTTTCAGATCAATATAAATTTATTGCTTCGTTCTTTTATTATTATGTTATTCCATAAAAACCGCTCGCTGTGACCATAAATTGATGATATAAAAAAAAAGAATAATGTCGAATTGTTTTTCGTTGTTAATCCCTAAAATTGTGACCATATTTATTGATAGAATGAAATTTGATCCTTATTTTAATTAAAATAGATTCCGTGACATCGACTTGGAGCCTCAGAATAATATTTAAATTTATTGAGTGTTTTACCCACTGGGGAGTTCGTGAAATAAGGTCTACCCTATATCCCTGGCACCAATGCAGGTGAATTTTGAAATAATTATTTATAAAGATGAATTCAAAAAAATATATGTAAAAATAGATTAATAACGTTTTGTTTTAGTCATTATACCCCTCAACCCCTTCCTACGCTTCTCCGAAAGATTGTTTTCAATGTTCACTGCGATCCCCCCTCCCTATTTTAGATTCCTGAATCCGTCTATGTCAAAGATATTTCCATCTGTCATTTATCATAAAAGTGAATGTATATGACAACATGAATATAGGTAATACTATGTTGTACACTAAGCTCAATAAAAGGATGGGCAGGGAGCCTGCCGGTCTGAAACTTCAGTCGCACGCATTCGGGCCAAGTTACCCCCCCCCCCCCCCCCTCCCTTCTGCGTTTGAAACAGGTCGGGCTGTATATTCAACCATAGTTTCAAATCGTGCGTGTTTAGAACAAATAGTAAAATTGGACAGACAGAAAATATGATGTGACATCATGTGTGAAATCGTCCATCCCAAGACCCTTTCCCCCTCCCCCCCCCCCCCTTTTTTTTCTCACGGACAGATGCTTGGTCGCATGAAAATTACTAACATTAAACTTTTACATATTAATACTCGACATGATCATGAAATTATCAAAAGTTGTGAAACTGAACAAATTAAATGCGAACTCAGCTTAAATACCTCAACGGTACATTGCATTGTTTACACTTCTTTCGTCTTTCATGTACAACTTTCTACGTCATAAGTCCCTGCATCATATTTGCCGGAAGTGATCATTTATAGAATCAGGGTTTCTGTAAATGGCTAAAGATAGCAACTTCAAAACTGATTTACGCATGTGTGCGGTAAGAGCTGAAAACTATTTTTGGCGTATTATGGTTTATTTTTAGGAAAAGTTTTAGGTAAAAGTATTATCTCATATGTTCTAATATCACTTTAAGGAAAGATCTAGAGAATTTGATAAAAACCATGTTGATTTCCTTGTAATATGGTTTACTTAGAATACATATACAAATTATCATTACGATTGGTCAATAACAACCTTTCAAATCACCCTTTGAAGAACGTAAGGTTTTAGACCACGGAGCAGCTTACAAAAAGTAACGATGTCGTCAGATGTCAAACATAAATTTGAGATTTTAAAAGAAACACCTTTGAAAATTTGTGTGTGCAAAATTTAAAATACAGTTAACTCTCGTTTACTCAAACTCGGATAACTTGAAATTCCGCTTAACTCGAACTATTCTTAAAAGTCCCGTTCGTTTCTGTTCCATTGGTTTCTATGCATTTTTACTCCTGATAACTCGAATTCTGATAACTCGAACTTTCCGTTAAGTCGAACTAATTCTTTAGGTCCCATAACTAATTTTACATTAAAAAATCACCTCGATAAGTCGAACCATAACTAAATTTTAATTCTTAAACAAAAATCAATTAATTACAAGAAGATCGTTGGACAGATAACTGATACTTTCTTGCTGTGGTGTTGCATAAATTACATTGAAGTTTGCTTGATCGTTAAAAGAAGACAACACAAACGTTTGTGAACAGGGATAGAGAAAAATACACCACTCTTATAAAAATCGATTGCTGGTCATGTACTCAGTAAGTCGAACTCCTGATAAGTCCAACTTTTTCTTATAGTCCCTTGAAGTTCGACTTATCGAGAGTAGACTGGTGTTTTCATGTTCTTTTTATAAGTAAGACATGTACATGTACTATTTTATGTGCATTTCTACCTCTTTATCATGATATACATCCATCTATGAATCATTCACGGTCAGGGCACTATTAAGGGAGAAAACAGCATCGCTTTTTTTTTTCGTTTATTTTTTGTTCACCTTCACCAAAAATTGCGTGTTTATGTATCCATTCATCGTAAAAACGCATTCTTCTATTTCAACAACATTAGTTTTTTATATATTTGGTCCACATCAAGATGTATCAATCATCTGTTAAGTCTCCGCATGTTTTATTCAACCTAATTTAAAAACTGAATGTCCCGTAACGAACTCTGACGTCATCAAATTTTGGTTGTTTGATCAACAATATCAAGCATAAACCCTCATAAGATTTGTATATCTGGTCCGATTTTGTTCAGACTTTGCAATGGTCTCGAGAAATGATAGTATTGATAATGAAAAAAAAGTTAAACTAATAGTCGAGTTTTCTTTCTTATTTTATTTAGCAATAAAACGAAAGGGATGAATTCATTTCAACGACTCAAATTCAACTTCTCTGTAACGTCTACCCTTCATTTATTAAGGTGACAATTATGCCCTTTTTGTAAACTATTTCAATTTGATATTTTTTGTTTTCTATTTCTGAATGTATCCATTTCATTTCTAGAAAATTCCATTCGAATACGACTTCAAATGCGATTTTCAAGGCATGTGTCCACGAACTTTTGGAACGGCCCTCGTAATATACTCTTTTGCCTGTATTGATCCAAATTTCAAAAGAATTTGAGAATCATTTTTGTAAAATTTCCAGGAAATCTTTACAAGTTTGTGAAAGAGAAACCCTTGTCCTAAAAGTTTCTTGGTAATTTGAAAATTTCTACTATGAAAATCCAAAAGATCAGTACAAGCTCTAGCATACCGGATGAGCTGTGAAATGTAGATACCATAGGACGGTAATCTAGGAACATCACCGTAAAGCCATGGAAAATTTACTATTTTGAATCTATAATCATCTCTTTTGTCATACACACTTGTATGATTCTCTCTATCAACAATTTTGATATTTATGTCCAAAAATGGTGTTTCTGTGTTTGTAGCGTTTGCCATGTTTAGAATCAATTCTTGTGGATAAATAACATAAGGACAAGGCAATAAACAGGTCACCACATGTCCATGATTTGTAATTAAGAAATAAAGTATCATTTATTAACGCTGCTGTTTTTGATTTGCTTGAACTGATAATGAATAATAACGCCCAATATGTAGGGGAAACAGGCCAGGCTTAAAATCTCGATTTCGAAGTCATTCGTATCAGATAAGAAACTCGCGTCAGTAAAAACAAAGAAATTTCCTATATAATCACTTTGTTAAATACAATCATTCAATTTCGGATATAACAATTACTCCACTTCAGTAATTCTAAAAACTTAAAAATCAAAGTAAAACTGAAACTAAAAAACGCTGCTTACAAGCTGAACTTGCCTGGATGACCAAACTGCAAACTGCGTATCCCCTTGGTCTAAACGATCAGATGTATGGACAAGGAAACATTTCTTCGACCTCTTCAAATATTAATGTTTTTCCATCCGCCCTAACACTAAAAGGAAGCATACGTCTAACGGTAAAAGGCGAAAAAAAAAACTCAGAAAAAGAGCTAGAGTACATCGTACCCTCAAAGATCTACTGATCATTGCACACAACGGCAGCAGACATGAACTGCTACATGCTCTCTCTTCCGTTCCAGCAGTTAAATTAAAATGTATCTTGGATGAAGCACTGGTTGCATCCTTAAGAAACACTGTTTGATTCAGTCTAATCATCATTGTTGCATTCGCACAAAGTAAACTATATCCTTTGGTTAAAAACACCTCCCCTAAAAGACGATTCATAAAAAAATCCATTTATTATCAAAGGATTTGATCTTCTGAACATCTCTAATATTTTTCGGGATCATCGCGTACAAAGTGCCATTCCTCAATATTTTGAAAATTTAGAACCTCCTCTTATTTGTTACAAATATAAGAAACCTATTCGAAATTTCGTTTTTAACTACAACAAAGTTGCACAAGATCCTAAAATTCTTGAATCATGCCCTGCTTCTTGAGAATGTGCAACGTCTGAATATCTATATAAACCAGCTGGTCATAATATTACAGTTGACTTTTCAATTATCAAGGACAGGCAGCTCCGTGGTCTTCTCAAAAAAGGACCTAAATATAGAATCCCATCCAAGATAGATTGTATTAAATGTCGCGAAGTGCTAAAAGAAGCTTTAGATAATTATACCAAACGATGGTGTAAATCGGAAGGAGTCGAATCGCATGCTCTGAATAACTGGAAAAACCTCATTTTGGATATTACCGATATTCGAATAGATAACTACCACAAAAATCCTCATCTTTTTGAAAATCTTATTCCTAAATCTGAAAGATATTTCAAATCCAAGTTACGTAATTTACATGAAAAACATGTCTTCGCGCCTGCAGACAAAGGAGCCAACAACACTATAATTATTTGAAAACGTTACTACATATCAACTTTAGTTTCGGAACTTTCCTCTACTAATACTTATATCGAGAGGAACGAAAGCGTTCCCAATATTTTGAACAGATATAACAGTGAAATTTCTTCTTTTAACATCCCTATTTCTAAATTGGATCTCCCTACGGTATACTGTATACCAAAACTTCACAAGTCTCCTTACAAATTTCGATACATTGCTAATTCTAGCAACTGCTTAACAACAATTTTGTCTAGAAATTTGACGTCAGCACTCACGTCTAAAAAGGAACACGTGACAAAATACTGTGAAACTGTCATGAAAAGGAATGGCGAAAACTTCTTTTGGTCTATTAAAAATTCAGGGGATGTGATTGACAAAATGAAATCAAGAAATTTTGAAGCAAATACGATATCTTCATACGACTTTTCTAATATGTACACCACGCTTCCTCACGATAATATAAGTGCTCGACTGTCCAAAGTCATTAAATGGTGTTTTGATCGAGAGGGGAAAACTTGTATTTGTACTTCTTAATCGAATGGTTTCTTTTCCGCCACTGATTACAAATCATGCAAATCATGGACATGTGGTGACCTGTGTATTGCCTTGTCCTTCCTTTTGGACAATATTTATGTAAGATTTGGTGAGAAACTCTACAAGCAGGTTGTAGGGATTCCAATGGGTACTAATAGAGATTTTTACCTAAGGTCTAGGCTGACAATTGACACTGGACGCCGACGATTTGGGGGAGTTCTCAAAATAACTTTTTCAAGTTTTAGTGAAAATTTCTGTCTGCCTAACTGATAATTCAAATCAGATGTTGGGTGTTTTATATTCTTTGTACAAGTCAAGTTATTCCTTTTCAGGAGTCCGTCTTTCAAACAAAATTTTAACTTGTAAAGAGAAACACATAATTAGTGTTTTTTTCACATTCGAAAGCATAGATCTCCAGACTTAGGAAGTCTATAAGGTATATTGTCTTCTGAAAAACTGCCCCCCCCCCCCCCTCCCCCGAGAATAAATAGTACAACTTTTTAGTGGCCGAAAATAAACATTCTTTGTTATATCTTGTATACTGATTTTTTTTCGAAATACAACCGGACAATATCCCTTACAACCTACGCAATACCTCATGAATTTTTGTTAAAAAATTGCTCACAGTTAATTACTGATATAAAAAAAAACAACTAAAAGATGTAAAGTGGAAATTCAATGATGAAAAATTGTAAAATTTGAAAAAAAAATAAATAAAAACACCATTACCATGAGTTACTGAAAAATAATTGATTCGACTAGTCTTGGACTCTGGAAGTAAAATTCATATTAATTAGTGTCTGATTCCACACCCCCCCTTTTTTTTATAGTCGTCATCCAATCTAAAAAAAGTGTACTTTAGAGCAAATACTTGATAGATAAAAATGTAGCTAAAATATATTTTTGCGCATTTTTTTTTTCGAGTAGTAATGATTTTATTCCACCAATTTCTAGAATCATTTGGCAATAGCATAGATCTTTTATAGTTTTTATAAATAATGAACAATTGTAGATGTCGCCACAATCAGTTCGTATATTTATTTCTTATCTCGAGCGAGTCAATGCGGGTCCAGGGTAGAACCCGCTTTAAATTGGATAAACATCCTGACCCCCCCCCCCCCCCAAATAAAATCCGCATTGGTTATTATGAATGGAAAATAAGCACCAGTATAGTAGTTTTAATTAACTATCTATTTGAGAACAGCGGTTGTGAGGATTATTATTTGATCATGTAACACTAACTTGGCAATTTTTAGAGAGGACATGCGTCACTACGCCCCTACACCCCCTCACCCTCTAAATTTGCCAATGTCTTAACTTAATCATCATACAAAAATATATTTGTATAGATTAGATGTTCATACATCCTTGCCCTATGTGCCTCCTTGCCCTATATGCCACAAGGCATAGCAAGGACTAAATAAGATAAATAAGAAGCATGCAACTGAAGAAAAAGAGGGGAAAGGCGAGCACAAGCACACGGGCAGGAACACGTTACGTCGCCTTACAGTACCGTTGTCAGAGGTATTTAAAGTTCTGCACTTAGAACCGTCCGTTGACATTATGCCACAGGTGAGGATATGAAGGAAACCATCCGTTGTCGTGACAATGAGCATGTGTGGAAAGTATAATTTTCTAATAAACGTTGAAATTTTCTAATAAACGTTCTAAAATTTTTTAGAAGTAATACACTCGAAAATTCAATGGGGGGTAGTCATAACACTAAGCTATTGGTTTATATGCTTTTCTGGTACTGATATACAGTTTGAAAAGAGGAGAGCGAGTTGGCGTCCTTTGATCACCACGTCCTGCACATGTGTTATTCTTCCTTTTTCTTGAAATCTTTAAATATTCAGGTTATCTTATTCCAGAAATATACTATAATAATAAATATCAAGTCTATATAATGCTCCCCTGTTAGTGTCATGATGACGAATTCAATTTTGGACAACTTTTTTTGGACTTTCCTAAAATTAGTCCGTTGTCAATCCATGCTGCGAAAGTTCTGTCCGTTGTCAGATGTCCGTTGTCTGCTTTGATATCTTAATGGATGGAATGATACTATGGTACCGGTACTTATCATTAAAATTCATCAATCAATACGCACAATTTAATTTTCAACCAATTTGAATGGATACTGATTTGCCCAGAATTAAATTCGCCGAATCATCCGTTTTGTTAAGATATCCTTAACGTTAAATTTTATTCGTCCCGTCTTAAATTCGTCTTCTGGGCTATGGTTGAAAAGTTTGACAGACATACACAGATGTACTCTCTCACACACACACACACACACACACAAACAAAAACATGTATTGACTTTGATTTCAGTAAATCCACAGTTTATCACAGTATGCAAGACAGACGGAAAATCAGATAAGGCCAATATCTCTTTCTTGACAAAAACCTCTCATCAAGTCAAGCAGATAGACACACATAGTCAAGCACTCACAGAAAAACAGACACAGGGAGAAACAAAAAGAGATTCACACAGACAGACTAAAAGACAGACACTGATCAAAATACAGACATGAACGTCCTGAAAGGAACATCGTGAAAGACATACACAGACATGCGCAAAACGACAGACTGACAGACACAGGGTATACACAGACATACGCAAAAACAAACGGACAGACATCCATTTATATAGGCAGACACACACAAAAGACACAGACAGATGCACTCACTCACAGACATACATACATGCTAACAAACGCGGACAAAAGAATTCACTCGCAGGCAGACGGAGACACCGATATCGACGCTGACATAAAAAAGACACACGAACTTACATACAGACAAACACAAATGTAAATAACATATCAACTACAATTTTCATCATCACCTGAGATATACATGTAAGGTCTATATCATACCCCAATAGAAGATCTCTATTGAATGCAAAATTATAAATCTAATTTTTCAAAGAGAAAATCCAAACCATTATTGGTAGGCGAGGGAAAGAGGGAAATCTGCTTTAGGGGACTCCAAAGACTACAATAAAGTTTTTTTTCGCCGGGGGGGGGGGGTTGTTTCTCCAGTAAGTGTATAGCAGTGATAGGGAGCTACTATGGGCAAGATTATAATGGCTATTTATTACAAGTCTTTCATTACTTTGTACGTTTATATTCATTTTTATGCATTTGATATCCATTTTGTCCCTTCGATAAAACGGTGCCTTATAATCCATCTGTAGGTAAGAATCTTATTGTTTCTGCAAAAAAAAGCATGCGAAAATTCTAGATCAAAGAGGGATTTCATGTAAAGAACGTTCGGAACAGTTACGTGATAAAGGCTGATGCTATCGATGTCTTTGTTTTTAACGCTATATATGACTTCAAAATCCCTTAAACGATTATTGTTTAATTGATCAATGTATAAATTCATGAACTCATCTAGGCCTACCCCTCTTCAAATTCATGAATCATATTTTCAATTTTAAATCTATTCTATACGTTCTATGTTCACGTAACCTGAAAATTATATGATATCCTGCTTTACAAAAAAAAAAACAAAAACAAAAACAAAAACAAAAACAAAAAAAAAAATTTAAGAATTATCTAACTCATTTAATTGCTCATCCTTAGATTCGAAATAAAGATTCAATTCCCCATTCATGCCCAAATACCGTTACGAGTCATGACAACAGACTATATCTTCTTGTCTTGTCATGACAACGGACATTCTTTATCAAATAATCAAAGTATACAATAGATATACAATGTAAAAGACGGTCATTAACATATATTGTTTGTATAATGTTGTCGATAATGTTCTACATAAAATTGGTATATAACATCAAATAATTCAGAGACAGGATAGTTTTCCTGTTCAAATTTCCGTTTTCGTTGCTGACAGTAGGTCATCGCCAATTAGATCTCCTCATAACATAAAAGGAGTTTTATTCATTTCATGGTAATAATGTATAACTGAAGCGTGTGGGTACCCCCCGTTGGCTTTTTAAAAGAAATCACCGGTTACCTAATGATTTATTTGTGATTTTACTGAAATTTTGTCGATAATTTTCATGACAACGGATGGTTCTCATCTCAACATCTTGAGTAACAGCATATCTAACACAAATATTTTCTCGAAATTCGATTCTAATTACAATAATTTTTATTTATATGAATGTCTATGTACATCCAGCGCCAAACAAAAGACACATACAAATTATACATGTACATGTATTTTACAGTATTATATAGCTCAGCAAATGCCGCTCCCCCTTTCTGACCAAATCCTGGGTTTCTTTCAAAGTGTCTTGCCCCTCAATGTGGAGGGCAGTGGCGGATTCAAAGGGGTTAGGCCCCCAAAACTAATAATAGGTAAAACGATAATTTTCAATCTAAAAAGCGTAAATATGAGTAAATATAATAAATTTCACGAAAATGAGTCCTAACGAAAAGGGTGAAATGCTGGTCATCCTACCAGGGCTCTGCCTTGGACCCACTGAGGACCTAGGCGGTCCTCAGACCCCTTGGCAATCCCCTCCTCAACTAAAATGCTGGATCTGCCACTGTAGGAGATGGGAAGTGTTCAAGCCTGATAAATATTCTACGCATAGATCTCAGCATGTTTGGCAAAATCCATGAGGTGTTAGTTACTGACTTGCCCGTCCCCTCCCCTCCCCTCTAACCTTCCCCTCTTGATAATCGTCCAAATGCATTGTCTTCGTTTCTTGATATGAGGTTATATTCGTTTTCGGTTTCTTGTTTTGAAATCACCCCTACAGGTAAAGTCATCGTCCGATCTCAATCGTCAGCGTAGACTTATGGTAAAAATCTCTAATTGTGCGCCTCTTGTTGCAGATTTATTTTTATACACGTATGAAAAGGAATTTATCCAAAATCTTCGAAAGCAAAGAAAAATTGATGATGTGAAATGCTTCATTGGTACTTCTAGGTACCTGGATGATATTCTTACTATCGACAATCCTGTTTTTGAAAAGTATAAAAATGCTATTTATCCACAAGAATTGATTCTAAACAAGGCAAACGTTTCAAATACAGAAACACAATTTTTGGACCTAAATATCAAACTTGTTAACGAAGAGATCCATACAAGTGTGTATGACAAAAGAGATGATTTTGGATTTAACTTAGTAAACTTCCTATGGCTTGACGGTGATGTTCCTAGATTACCGTCCTATAGTATCATTCTATATTTCACAACTCATCTGGTACGCTAGAGCATGTACTGATGTTTTGGATCTTCATAGTAGAAATTTACAAATTACCAATGAGTTAAAGAAGATCCTGACAAAAATCTCAACAGCACTCACAATAGAGCACAAAATTGAGCACCGACGGACCCCTAGAAAGCTAGAGGAGGGACCAGGTGCCCGGGGGGAGTAAGCATCCCCTGTTAGCTAGCCGCACCTGCCGTCGACGTTCATGCACGAAAATGATCACAATATGTAAAATACATGCACTGTCTGAGGTTATGTCTATTTAGAAAGTGCTATAGCGACCATGTCAGGGAAAGTATTCAAAACACTGTCAACTGTCAAACCCCTCGCGGGGAACTTTTTTTACGAGCTCCACACGGCAACGGGCATAAGTGTGACACAAATGAGTTAAAGAAGATCCTGACGAAATTTCAACAGCACTCACAATAGAGCACAAAATTGAGCATCGACGGATCCCTAGAAAGCTAGAGTTGTGACCAGGTGCCCGGGAGGAGTAAGCATCCCCTTTTAAGAAACTTTTAGGACAAGGTTTTCGCTTTCACAAACTAGTAAAGACTTTCTGGAAATTTTACAAAAATAATTGTCACCTTCTTCTGAAATTCGGACCAATACAGGCAAGAGAGTATATTACTTTGGGTATTTCACAACCTGCATTCTATCGTGACATTATTAATAAGATAAGAAGGATCAAAGATAGACAACATCACTATCGAAAATGCGTCAGAATCATCAAACGCCTTTTATACCGTGGATATGATCCTAATGTCACCAGACGGACACTAGGCTTGGTACTTGACCAATCTGCAGTCTTGTACAAGCGCATTCTTAAAATTTGCACTCTGACTGACTGTGACGACGGGACTCCATGACGGGCCCTGTCCAAACCTCTTTAGAGAAGACAGGGTCCCGACCACCTGTCCTCTTTGAATGTCAGTCGGACTCCTCGGGTGATAACATACATGAGCTCGCGGCGGCAGAGCACGGATTGTATTACGTACGCCCTCTTTTTATATCCATTTACATATTCATCTGTGTTGTTTGGGCCCCTGCGTTTTGCGGTCTTGTTTGTGTGCGGTCATCTGACAGTGAGGAGGTTGTTTTACACCACAATTGTTCGTTCTTCGAGACCTCTGGGTAATCGGAATAGTGGGAGGGTTGTGCGCACGTAATGCAGGATAACCACACCTTCTGCTATTTCCGTTGCAGATGGCCGTCCTAAGTCGGCACCGGTTGCCAATTGGCCTCGTTGGTTTATGTGTAGTCCTTTGTATTTGATGTTTCTGATCATGAGTTGTGCGTTGACGTTCCTTGTCCCTTATGCGTCTCTTTTCGTGCTTGTCTGCTTTGTGTTTTTGCATTGGGTGTTTTGGGGTTTTGCTGTGGGTGCTACAACCGGGTGTTGTTGGAGATCCCCTCCTTTGTTCTACTAAAATGAGTGGATTTCAGATGTACTAAATGTTCCTTCGAATTCTTTAAAATCCACATGTGGTTTAACAAGACTGTCGAAATAGTACTTTTTGCAAGTAAATGTGAAAGTATTTGAGGCTTTATCTGCTGGTGTAATGACATATGTTTTTGGCGGTAGGTAAGCTTCGTGATAGGGTTTTAAAGATAAACTCGAATCTGGTGTTCACGGTTGATTTTAATTGGTAAATTCTAAAATAACCCTCTGATGGATTTTATCCATTCGGAGCGGGTGTTGATCTTTACATCCTCGTTCATTGTCCAACGCCTTGCATATTCCTCACAGGAGTCCATGATAATTTTGAAATTTTGGTTCCATGTAAAGGAATTACTTTCTCTGTATTTGGGACCCTTTCTTAACAACGCTCTAAAATGTCGTTCTTGACTTTACTTACGTCAGCAGTAATAACATGTTCACAAGGAGAGTAGTTGAAATCCGATGAAGAATATTTGCAACGAAACGTTGCGCATGCATTAACATGAAAGGATGTTTATTTTTGTGTGGAATTAAAATGCAAAGGCACAGTCATATATACACACCTTTTTGCAACTTTAAAGACATTTCTGATGTACAAGTAACTTTCGGCAGAGTGCATCCAAAGACTCGGGACTTTTTAAAAAGCCGGATAGAGTTGCATAGTGTTGATCTCGGTTGAAATCTAAAAATAGTAACCCACCCACGCAAGACCTTGCAAAATTCGTTCTAGTTATTGACCTTTATGAACCGGCGTGATGTGGATATGGGCTGAAATTCGTCCTATATATTCAACTCTACTATCTTAACGAGATGGGTAGAAATGACTCGAACACCAGGCAGTAGAAAGAAAAACAAAAATAAAAAAAGGAAAAAATCAGACACTGATATTGAGTTTAAAGAGGCGAGAAGAGCGAAAGGTAAGAAAAAATTAGAATTGTCAGATGAAATGGAGAATTTAACAAATATTAATCCCCCTTTATACACCCCAAACGGAGCAAATGAATCGAAACCAGATGAGGCTGAAGGGGCCTATGCATATCCACAAGGGTATGAGCCGACTATGACAAACTTAGGCAATACGAACATCCATGTTTTGATTAACATTGAAAAAAGGCTTGCAAATATTGAACGAAATATGAGCAAAATTAGTTTGTTGGAAAATATAAACACATCACTGGAAAACATCGGTAAAAGATTAGATGGCCTTAACGAGAGAGTGAAAATAACGGAGGAAAAGGTCGAAACTACAGAAAAAGCACAGAGTTTATGAGTAAGAAATATGACGATATGGTTGCAGATTTATCTGAGACAAAGGGTAATACAAGAAAAAGCAAAGAATTAATGGACAACAAGTTACGAAACGTTCAAGCTTTGGTCGACGAAAACGCAGTGGAAATCAATGATTTGATGAGAAAAAATTGAAAAGATGAAAGAGAGCGTACTAGATATTCAAATGAGAAGTATGCGTGACAACCTTATCTTCTCTGGAATTCAGGAATATGAGGAAGAAAACACCGAAGAACTCCTTAAAGACTTCATAAAAGATGAATTAGATATATTTGACGACATCAACTTCGAGAGGGTCCATAGGCTTGGTAGACCTCAAGATAATCAGGCAGAGGACAGAAAACCACGAGCGATAGTCGCAAAATTTTCTCATTACAAACAAAGGGAGCGTGTTCGTATGGCTGGTCCTAGGCTCAAGGGAAAATCATAAGGCATAAATGAGCAGTTCCAAAAGGAGATAATGGAGACGAGAAGACAGCTATTGCCTGTGTACAGAAAAGCAAAGCGTGAGAAGAAGAAAGTGAGACTTATTGCTGACAAACTGTACGTCAACGACAGGCGTAATCTTCCTGAAGAGGTAAATCAACCTGAGATAATGGACACTCAGCCTGGCAACCGCATCGAAATATCAGAGTCCGATAATTTGACAAATGAGCGTCAGCGAGGCCAAACTAGAGGCGGAAGTCGAGGACATCGAGGTCGATATTACGCTCCACGTAGAGGTTACGGTAGAGGGAGGGGCTCAGGACGACAAGGCGCGTGGCGTTAGCGATGTCTGGATATTCATACCGCCAATACAGCGACTGACACTCAACTTCGTATAGCTGCACTAAATGTAGGCGGTTTAAAACAAAAACTTAAATATCCAGATTTCATTGAATTTGTAGCCAAATATGATGTCATTGGAATTTGTGAGACTAAACTGAACGAATACGACAAAATAGAATTTGAAGACTTCAATATTTTCTGTAATAACAGAAAACAAACGACCTTGAGAAACTCTGGTGGCATTGCCTTTTTAGTTAAGAAAGAAATTACGAGTAATGTTTATGTTTTACCTAACTCATGTGAATTTGTACAGTGGCTTGAAATAACACAAATTAATGATTGTAATGACATGTATGTTGGTATGATTTATTTACCACCTGAAGGCTCTAAATATGCACACGATGAAATGTGGGATGACTTACAGTTAGAATTTATTAAGATTAAATCTATATCAGAAAATGTTCTATTAATGGGAGATTTTAACTCCAGAACAGCTCGTGAAGCTGATTTCGTTACTTTTGATGATGTTCTATCTGAACAAGTAGAAATAGATTTCGAATTAATATCTGAATTTAATCATTTTGAATCAATGTTTGAATCTGGAGAGGTCACAAGAGACCGATGTAACGAAGACTCCACAATTAACAATTATGGTAGAAAATTATTGGAATTTTGTAAATGCAATAATATACTGATCTTAAATGGACGTTTTGGTGAAGATAATTTAGGAAGGGTTACATGTAAAAATGTTAGTACTGTCGATTACCGTATAGCAACATCACACGCTTAATTGAATTTATCAGATTTTAGGGTTTGTGGATTTTCAAATTTATTATCAGATGTACATTGCCCCTTAGAGTTCATAATTAATTTGTTTATGGAGGAGCCTGTTCTAACCGAAACTGAGGATACTCATGATTGCACGGATAAACCAGGAAAATGGAAAGACGAAAAGAAGGAAATTTTCATTCAGAATATCGACTTAGAATCATTGAGAAAGCTACAAACCTTCATAGATAGTGTACCAGGTGATGGAGCCACCATTGATAATGCGAATGAAATTGCCGAAAAATTACGCAATATATATCTATCTTCTGCTACAGTTACATTTCCACGTAAAAAACGACTTAACTACAAAACTAATAATAGAAGATTGTTCGGAAAGGAATGTCAAAACGCCAGAAGAAAAATCACCTCAACAGGCGCAGATATAATATTAACAAAAATGAGTACAACCTACAGTGTTTAAGAAACTCAAGTAAAGCATATAAAAAACTATGGACAAATTCATTGACAAGGACCGAAAAGATACAGAACAAAAATTCAACAGCCTTCGAACAAATAAAACACGGGATTATTGGAAAATTCTTAATAGCATTGGTAAAAAGACGAAGAGAAACATTGACATCGACCAACTCTTTGATCATTTCAAAAATATTAACTCTGGTGATGACGCTGATGACATCATCAATGATACAGATGGTTCAAATGACGTCAATAATGAATATCTAGACAACGAAATTAGTATTGAAGAAGTGAAAAAGGGAATAAAAAAACTGAAAAATGGGAAATCAGCGGGTACAGACGGAATTCTCCATGAATACATAAAGTCAACGGAAAGTATTTTTCTCCCAGTTATTTGCCGCTTTTTTAATATTGTATTGAATACGGGTAACGTTCCAAAGGACTGGCTCGAAGGCATAATAATCCCCATTTACAAAGGAGGTAACTCATCTATTCCTGACAATTATAGACCAATCACCCTACTCAGTTGTCTCGGCAAACTCTTCACTTCAGTGCTGAACAATCGACTTAATATTTACTTGGACTCTTATAATATCCTATCGGAAGCTCAAACCGGTTTTAGACATGGCTACTCTACCTTGGACAACATTTTCGTACTTCATTCACTAATATCAATTTTAAATAGACGGCGCAAAAAACTTTATTGCGCATTCATTGATTTTTCCAAGGCGTTCGATACCGTCTGGCGTGCAGGATTGTGGCATTAACTGATTCACAAAAACATTAATGAGAAATTTCTAAACGTAATTCGGAATATGTACAAGGAAATAAAATCATGTGTCCGACTGAATGATGACGTCACTTCCCTATTTAGCTGCACTTCCGGTCTCCGTCAAGGGGAGAACTTATCACCGATCATGTTTAGTCTATTCTTGAACGACCCTGAGCAATTTCTGACACAAAATCATTGTTCAGGTGTCACCGTTCCTCCAGATCTACCACTAGAATACTGCATTACCTTAATCATACTCCTTTTCGCGGATGACACCATCTTGATAGCTGATAATCCTTCTGACCTTCAACGCAATCTTGATATGTTTTACCATTACTGTAATACTTGGAAACTCACTGTTAACATTAGGAAAACAAAAATAGTTGTCTTTGGTAGTAGAGGTATATCAAATCATACTTTTAGATTTGGAAGCAGCGTTGTTGAAATTGTTGATTGTTATAAATATCTAGGTATCATGTTCAAAAACACAGGCAATTTTCGATTAGCTATAAATACGATTGTCTCACAAGCTAAGAAAGCTATGCATTTACTGTACAGTAGAATTGTCAACTTAGATTTATCGATAAAATGTCAAGTTTTATTTTTCAATCAAACTATTGTACCCATTCTATTGTACGGATGTGAGATTTGGGGCTTCAGTAATATAAAACTACTAGAAAAAGTCCAGTGTGAATTTTTGAGAACTATTTTAGAGTAAAAAGTAGCACACCACATAGTATGTTATATGGCGAAACTGGAGCCCAACCTTTGATATGTACTGTAAAACAGAGAATTTTGAATTTCTGGGCGAAACTTGTTCATGGTAAATCAGAGAAATTGTCAAGTATTTTTTATAGAATTCTACTCTATGACAAAACCTTAAACATTGAGCATCAGTGGTTGAAAAATGTCGAAAATATTTTGAATGAATTAGGTTTTACTTTTGTTTGGGAATCACAAAACGTATATGATCTAAAATGGTTTTTGAATGCAGCCAAACTTAGAATATGCGATCAAGCTAAACAAAACTGGTATTATAATAGTAGTATTAATGATTCACTAAAATGTATTACTTATAGAATTTTTAAACATTCTTTCTGTCAAGAAAATTTTTGTCCATTTTACCAAAACGGTCACACATTATTTTTAAAAAGGTTTAGGACAACCAACCATAGATTGCCAATTGAAACTTGCAGGTGGGTCAACATCGAACGGGCACAGAGAAAATGTTCACTCTGTGTCGAAAATGATTTAGGTGATGAATATCATTATCTCTTCAAGTGCAAATTCTTTTCAGCACAAAGACAAACATATATAGATTCATACTATCACATTCGACCAAATGTTTTGAAATTCAATCAGCTTTTCTGTTCAAACGATTTAGACGTATTATCCAAACTCTGTAAATTTTAATCAATTATAATGAACCATTTTTCTTAAACGTCTGTGTAAGTTTTTCTTCTATTTTGTTCTTCTTGCATAATTTACGATACTCTAAGTAAATAGACTTATGCTAAGATAATGTACTTGTATATACTTCAATTATGAAATATAACTTTACACTTTAATACCTTTATGTATCTAGTAATTACGATCAATTAATTAGTTGTGTTTCTACATATCTTCACAACGACAATGTTTACTTTTGGAACATACTTCTAGAAATCATTATCGAATATCCTGTTAAGCATGCTATTCATATTCATAAATCATTATGTCCTCAATATGTCATATGACCTTGAGAGTAATAAAGTTCTGTTCTGTTCTGTTCTGTTCTGTAGTGAGGGATTACTTTAATCAATACACTCTAATAATCGTTTGTAATTGTAAATGTTAGATGCAACTCTACTTGGTGTGTAGCTATAGGAAATACAGGGAGTTTTTTCCACTGAAATATCGTGGGATTGTTTCCGTGACAGTTCTGTGATTCAAAATTTGACGAAGATTCAATTCATCAATACCTATGTTTGCAAATCTGACCTTAAAGAAATTGCGATTTGTTTTCTCTTCTGATTTATCTGATCTAACTTACGGAAGCCCATTGGTTTCACAGAAAAAAATAATTCATTGCGTATATACGCAGCCCACGTAGATTGCCCTCTACAATATGGGTTTTACTTAGTAAATTTAGTAAAAAAAAAATAAATCTGACAAGCCGATAAAATGAATCAAAACTTGTAAAGTTTCCCTAATATCCTACCAAACCTGTCTGAACAAGCGAAATTATACTAAGGCACTAGAAATGTCCCAACCCAAGTAAATGGTAGATATGAAATGACGAATATGGATAATTCAGAAAATCAGAAACCGAAGGCATACAAATTCAGGATAAAACAGGAACCAAAGCAAACAAACAAAAACCTCCACCATATGAAAAGAAGCGAACTCCCGATATGGGAGTGAGACCAGGAGCCCAGGAGGAATAAGCATCTACTGCTTGCATGCAACACTCGCCGCCTCAATTCGGTAGAACTGTCACATCCGGTTACTTCCATTTCGGTAGAAATAGAGTACAATCTTTGGTTGGATGGTTCAAATGGTCTATGACAGAACATCATCCACCATTCTGGAGAGTGGGACATCATAGTGTATGACGAGTTCCCCATATCGACCGTAGAAATTCCTCAGTGACGATGTTAGTCGGTCACCAACATATCCCTGACCGAGAAGCTTATCTGAAAGACGCCTAGCTTTCAGAACAAAATCCGTATAATAGATACCTGCTCTGGCATAGCGTATCAACTGAGATATGAACACGTCATAAGCAGGCGATGAAGGAATGTTGCTGCTCCGCTCAGAAAAGGAAAGTTTGTAAAGTCGGGAAAAAGGGGGACGGGATCATACTTTTTCCAACTTGATGTTTATACCGATAAAAATCCAAATGAGCTGCTTAATATGGATTCTCTGTAATAACCTAAACAAATCAGACATGTTTGGCCACGACATGTCTAAGATTTTGGATAATCTATGTGTACAAGGTGTATAGGATGTCCTCAGAACGAAACGACCTTCCATTTTTTTTTCTCTGACGTTCCGTTGCCATTTTAACCAAGGTTTTGTATTCAAAAAACCCTTACACAATGCAATTTTATGCATCCCGTTGCCATGAAAATGAATGTTGAATGTATGTATATTTTTTTCACAGATTATTCAAATCTTCTTCAGTTAATATGATTTAATTGTTCAGTGCTCCTTCTTTCTGTATTTTATGTAAATTTGCTTCAGTTTCAAGAAAAATTGCTTATTCAAAATGTGCCATTTTGGGCCAATTTAGGCCTGATTTTACCTTCATTTCCCCCACAACCCCTCTAAAAGGCTGGGTTCTCGCTTCTCACCTCTAAGATCCCGGGTTCGAATCCCAGATTCGGAGAAGGGTCGGTCTTGTGTGGGAGGGTAGGTGGTCCCCCACCCAGGCCCCTGCAGGTGGTTTTTCTCCGGGTACTTCGGTTTCCTCCTGCTCCTTGGACCCCCTCACGCCAACATCTTAGCCAACGTGAGGCATTAATATAAGTTGTGTATCTTGTTCGTTAAACTATTTAAGATAAATAAAGTTTAAATTCAAACCCCTTTAAATCCGCCGATGATTTCGTACTAAAAGATACAGTGGACAGAAAAGAGGGACAGTTACAGTTACTCTTTTTTGGTGTTTTCAAAAGGACCATATACGCAAATTTAAAAGAGATCCCATAACTTTGCCAAAAATTGTTGGTTTTTTATTCTGTTTTTACGTACAATTTCATAAGTTCATAGGCTTTAGCCCAAACCCTGATGTCTCTGACCCCCTCCCCTTGATTTTTTTTCTAGAATTGCCAATATACCAGAATTTGGAACAAATGGAATTTCGACAAACCTGTTCATCAGACTACCGAAAGCACGATTGCCATGACAACTAATAAGCAAGTAATGACATAACATTTTCTCAAATAACAGGAGAATTATCATCATTCATCGAGGAAGTTCTTCGGTCACTATGGGGATATAATAAAAGCATATCAGATCCCCCTTTCCAGAATGATCAGTGACATTCTGGATTGTGATTGAATGGCTGTCATCATCACCAAACAAAATATACTTACGTGATGTGCACATCAATATGTAAATCGAAACAATCACCGAAGACAAGTTTCCATGGAGCCTTGGTATTCATGGATGTTACATGCAATCAGGAGACGCTGACTCTTCCCGGGTACCTGGTCTCGCTTCGGAATGTTATTCATGCCGAGATTCGCATTCGTTCCTATGGATATTTCAATGGTTTTGCCTTTCATTCTCGACTTTGAGACTGAATAGCTTATAGGTACTTCTTTAATGTTTTTATCAAAGTATTACAAAGATAAAATCCCTTTTTCAATTGAAAATTACACATTTTACATGTACATGTACGAGGGCTGATTGATATGCTGTGAGCCTACAAAATTAGGAGTTCCTTATAAGTGGTATTAAGGCCCTTAAACACCGGTTGCAAAAGTATATAGATACTGAAAGGATTATGTAGAAAAATAATGCAAAATATCTTATAAAATTCCAATATGAGGCTCGCAGCATATCAATCAGCCCTTGAATATTAAGAGAAATTTTACCACTACAAAAAACTTCATACCATTTGATAAAATGCTCAAAATTTAACTCAAAACCAAATAAAGATATTAAGATAGAAAATGAAAATGATCAGAAAAAAAATATAATGGGCATTTTGTAGCGTGCATATCATGACAATGAAGTATTGCTATGCAGAATTGGGATTTATTTCCATTTTCTCGTAATTTGTAGAAACAAATGACCATTTTCCCTTAATTTTTACGACTGCTTTTTCTACAAAATAGCTTTATGTCTTTTATTGATTAAAGATTAATTGAATTAAATTTTGAAATATACGCGATGAAAGATAGCAAAAGATAAAAAATTCTACATAGTAATGAAAATTCCAATGTCTATTGATGATAACAATTGTTCGTTGCTTTGGAGATATCTTCCTATTTTTCATATTTTTTTTAAGTGATATTAGAAATATAGAATATCCTGTATGAGTGAAACAAAGAAATAGTCTTATTTTCATAAAAGGTACAGGAATAAAGGGAAAAGACGGAAAATTGCTTTTAAAAGTGTCAATTTTGCAATTTTAGGCATGGTTACCACGGCAACCGATGATAAAATATAGACCCAATTTAAATGAAATTGTCGGAAAAGTTGAAACCTTCAATAATATACAAAAATTACATATTTATACCTTCTATGATCTGAGATACTTTATGTTATTCAACAATTATATAAAATGCGGATGTTGCTATGGATTTTTTTATATTTTCTTAATGGATAATCAAACTTTCATTTTACAATATTCAATCAATTCACTTAGCCTGGGTTATGTTTCTATGCATAGCCAAAAATGATAATTTTTTGTGTTTTTGTGAAATGCCAAAATATTGAAACTTTGTCGAAAATTTTTAATGATTTTTGCAGTTTTATACTATAATTTAATGGCATAACATAAAGATCACGGTACCTAGTTTTACAATTTGGATGATAAATTGAACAATTGAAAGAGTTTACCCGAGCAAATTGTACTTGAAAGTACTTCATTTAATGCTCGTCAGAGCCCCTTTTCTTGTCAAAATGGGATGGGGTGGTTACCATGGCAACGGGTGGTCGTATATAAAAACAAATGTTATTTTTACTATCAGGGGGTCAAACTTGGCTCAGACGCTCAAAATCATGAAAATCTGAGATGATCGTTTTTCAGCCGCCTCGGTCCTTACAGAGAATGGCTCTTAATATAGATTAATGATAAGCATTTGAATTCAAGCATATTCTACATATTATCAACGTTAAGAAAAAATAAACTCACCCGTAGGAACTATACACATTCGAGGGCTGACAGTAAGGTTCGTGGACAAGTATTAAATTAAGGAAAACTAGCGTCAAAGGTACTTATTTTTAGTTTTATTAGTATTTTCATAATGTATAAAATATAACTATTTGTGCTGTGTTTGTGATAAAATTTTGCATATTATTAATATGAAACTTGAATTAAATAAAACTGATACTTTCATTTATTTCACCATTGTTTGCTAGCTTTTATCAAGGCTGTCCACGAACTTTACGGACAACCCTCGATGGCATTATTTTAAATTTGAAATGTTCACTAACAACAGTCTTATTATTGATGTAGGATAGTCTCCATATCGCTTCGCCCAATCTTTTTTGTATTTGATAATTTGTTCCTGTCTATTCTGGAGGAGGAATAGAACCGATTTCAATCTCCTGTGTCTTGGAAGATTTCAAACAAGGATACATATTCGATAACCTTCTTCTAAACTCTAAGTCTTGTAGACCATAGATAAACGGATTAACGACATTATTCACGAGTGGAAAGCGGATGAATATTCCGTGTGCAGCAGAACTTGCTCCCCTTAAGTTAGTTTGAAACTCTTTGTCGACAGCTTTAATGACTGCTAGTATCATAAAAGGTATGTACGCGATCACAAATATAGCTGTTACGATAATAAGGGTAACGATTGTGTTCTGAAGTTTTATTTCGTCCTGGGCCATGGAGTGGTTGGACTTTAATTTTCTTTTATGCCATCTGTTTACAATCAAAGCACAATAACATGATATTATGACGACCAGACAGATTACAAAACCAACTGATAGGATGGTCATGGGGATGCGTAGAAACATAGGGTTATTGCTGCTTTCGCCGATAAAACAAAATGCTCCTGTCACACCATCAATGGTTATAGTCTTATTTCCTGATAGAAAGATCACAATTACAGCTCCTGTAGCAGAGAGCACGTCGAAAAATATACAAAACCTGATTGCATATTTGCTGTTGATCTGCCTTGATTTTGGGAGACACACCTGACGCCAACAATGGATGCTGATCAAAACGATGTGAAGAACGCTGCTGATATGTATGACAAACTGTAGATATCGAAAAAGCTTACACATATCGTCTGAATATGGTGTGAACCTGCATGCCAAATCAGCATTGTCCATCGGTAAAAGAACTAAGGAAGTAAACATGTCGAGGACTGCAAGACTGAGTACAAATACTACGTACGGATCCTTTTCTACTCTTCTTTGCCTTCTTTTGGATTGGAATCTTTGAACATTTATGACGAGGGCATGGGAATTCCCAATCAAGCCAACAATAGTTAGCGTGACAGAGAAGACACACCCAGCTATTCTATCATAACCACTATATCCATCTGTTGTTTCATTGTAGATTGAGATGTTTGCCTGGATAGTATCTGTAGTTACCTCCATATCTTTTTTACGCCGTTGAAATCCCTGAATCAAATGTGAAATAAAGCATCATATTATTTACAATGTTTTCCGATAATAGGATGAGGATCATATTTTTATAAGAAAAATAAAGGGGTCTCCGACATCATCCGGTTGCAGCCCTACAGCAAAACTCCAAAACAATCACTGTATAATCCATAGTTCTTGCAGGGACATTGCCAGTCATTCTTAGTGTAGAAAGTACGGACAGGATATACAACAAGACTCAGCTGGATACGACGTTTACGAAATACTAATTACAGGAGGAAATAAAGTCCACATGATACAAATTTCCGAGGTTATATCAGAACCAAAAGTAATCATTACTATGTTCAAATAATGGGTGAATTGTTATAAGATGAGAATTATGATTTATAAGACAATCATCCATCCAAAAGAGTATCTGTATGTATTTTTCTAAGATGGAACTATTGAGTATTTGTACAGATTAGAATAAGCAAAAGTGGAGCAAAGCTTGTATCCATCGGAATTCTCGTTATGTGTTGCCAACCATAAAGCAATGCAATTTATTTGTGATGTATGATTTTGTTATGACTTAAAGAAAGGATGGAATCACCGAAAGTGCCTGGTTGGAGCAATATCGAAACATTTCTATGTAAAACACTAAGTATACATGCACAGCGAGAGATGCAACACGGACAAGGTAGACCAAAGATGAATTCCAAATACTTAATTCTTAAAAATAAGTTCTTTATGGGGCTTTTTACAGATAATGCAGAAAATTCTTGATTGGCAGTGAATGACCATTCTTTGTCTATTTCGGACATCCTTTTAATTGCGTCGACGGCCCCCTAGCAAGCTAAAGGGGAAAAAAGCGTCTCCTGTTTGGCTAGCCGCATGCATGTTTTAGTCAATAAATCCTCATCAGTGGCATTTTAAGCCAAAATGATTCTTATTTCACAAAGCATACTTGTCAAAATTTCTAACTCACCATTCTACGGGTATGGATTTTCGTTAATATGGAATTAAAATTATTTTAACGATATTATACAACATTTCACTCTTTACTTTAAAATCAAGAAAAACGAAATTTCTTTCAACGGAAACAGACCGTGATAAAACAGTCCAAGAGAATACTGGAAACAGTAATATTACTTAAAGCAATAATATAGATTAAATTGGAGTTATCTTTCTTGGAAATTTATCTCTTTATATTACTGTAAGTAGTTATACTATTTAGATTGTCAGTTCGCTCTTATACCAGTGGATTCGGGGAGAAATGAAGGTGATTAGGAGTTGTATCTCATTTAAATGTACATTGAAAAATTATTTAGAACATCAGGAAAATTTTTTCCTTCACATATTTGAAGAAAATGTGATTTCAGAAAGAAGAAAAAATGAAAAATAGGTTCCAAATGGACATTATTTTCACTTTTCAGTAGAATTTTTTTTTCATATTTAATGAATTTGTTGTTGAGTGAAAGAATTGTATGATAGAAGCTGCGCTAGTGGCTTTAAAACGTTCCTTTGTCTATATTACAGAAATATGTAATATAGGGTGGCAACATTACTGTTTTCAATAATATCAGGGATTATTGTTTACAGTAATATTACAGTTTTAAGTAATATTACTATTTTTAGTATTCTCCTGGACTGTAAAATTTGTAAGCATATCACTACGAAATAACAGCTTCAATCGCGAATATTTCAAAATCCGAAAAACGAATCGCACGATAACCGTAAGAACTTTTCTATTGTTGCCTTTTTGTCAGTCAAGAGACAAAGTTTTCTTACGAACCGGAAGCGGATGATTCTTTGCTAAAATGATGTACAATTTGAAGATACACATCGCAGGATGATCATCTATTCATTTACACTTAAAAACAAATTTCGTTGTTGTTATATATATAGATATTAGATAATTGATTTATACCAATCGTGATATTGAACTAAATGGGAAAATGTAAGTTAGAAATTTTGACTAGTATATTTCAGAGTTGTATACTATTTTCAATTTCTAAACTACAGAAAGATTATCTCCTGTAAAACAGAAATTTCAAATGCTTGCTCATGTTTTCGATACAAAATATTTCTTTTCTCTTTTCATTCTTATTGTTTGGCTTTATCAATACTTTTCTTCAATATATCTTTGAATTTTTTTTTTCTTTTCGATTCTGACAAGAAGATATTTTTCACAATTTCTTAAGACTTACCGTTCACTTGGCAAAAAAACCTTTAAGATTTATAAATGACAAATATGGATAATGACCATATCATAATTGGCAATTGAAATCAATTATGGTATAGACACTATTACAGTATCAACATTAAGTAAAAAAAAACTTACCCCTTGGAACTGTACACTAAGATTTAAAATTATTGATCAGATTCGCAATGTTGAAAAAAAAATTACAATTGATTGGATAAGGAAGAATTTGTTGTTTTGTAAGGAAGTATTTTGTTTTTTCCGAAATTCGTTTCCTGTTCCTAAAAAACAGTTCGACATTTAACATTTGAACCATATGGTGAGTGTCACTGCTTGTGGACCAGGACTTCCCGAGGGCACATGTAGCCAAGTTTGATCAACTTCGGTTGATCGCCTGAATCTTCAACGCATTTGAAATTTTCTGTGACAAAATTTCTTGCAATTTCTAAAACGTGGGCCATGTAGCATCATATCCCACAAATTCTGCTACGTCTTTTTGTACATTTTTGGACTTAATGATTTTCACACTTTTTGGCCATATTACATTGTTTAGACTGAGGATCACTGACGAGGGTTAAGTACCCAAACGTGCTTGTCTGGTCAATGCTGCAAATGTATCTGGTTTTAAATGATGCTATCGAATTAAAGACATTCAACATTGAAATGAAATATATCTACTTAAGATGTAATATGACTTTTTTAAGTCTCATCTTTGTGATTTATAGTACAAAGACTTGCCATTTTTTATCATGGAGAGCCTGTACTACATTGATATTAATCAGACTTTTTTATGACCAATGTTGAACAAACATTTATACCACTTGGTGAGTGTCACTGCTGGTGGTCCTGGAGTCCCCGAGGGCACATGTAGCCAAGTTCGATTAATTTCGGTTGATCGTTTCTTCAACGCATTCGAAAATTTCTGTGATCAAAATTTCTTGAAATTTTCCACCCTTCCTGCTACGTCTTTCGATACATAACTTTCACACTCTTTGGTCATATTACATTGTTTAGATTGAGGATGACTGACGAATGTAAGTATCCGAAACGTGCATGTCTGGTCCGTGCTGTAAATTTATCTGTTCTTTAATTATGCTATTGAACTTGAAGACATTAAGCATTTGTACCAATTGGTCAGTGTTACTGCTGGTGGACCGGGCGTCCCCGAGGGCACATGTAGCCAAGTTCCATCAATTTCGGTTGATCGTTTCTTCAACGCATTCGATAAATTTCTGTTATCAAAATTTCTTAAAATTTCCAAAAGGTTGGTCATGTAGCATCATACCCCCATCCTTCCTGCTACGTCTTTCGGTACATTTTTGACATAATAACTTTCACACTCCTTTGCCCATATTACAATGTTGAGGATCACTGACGAGGGTTGAGTACCCGAAAGGTGCATGTCTGGTCCATGCTGCAAATAATCTGTTCTTAAAGCAAACACAAATGATATAGGTACACCATTTTTTGATCTTGATATCAAAATCAATAACTGAGAAATTCAGACAAAGATATACGATAAAAGAGAAGTCTTTGGCTTCAATATCGCACGGCATTTATATCTCTCAGCTCATCAGATACGCTAGAGTTCGTTCCCATGTTTCGGACTTCCATGACAAAAATATACCATTTACAAAATCTTATCTGTCAAGGATTTCGATATCATAAACATGTAAACAGTTTTTGGAAATTCTACAATAACTATTCTCAACATCTTTTAAAATTTGGGACACCTCCAGCATCAGAGTTTGTATCATTGGGAATTTCATTGCCTTTATTTTACGGTGACCTTATAAATAAACTTCAACCAAAAATGTAAAGAAAATAGTCGGTCGGCTGCTTTATCGAGGACATGGTCCTAAAGTCATCACAAAAACACTAGGCTTTGTACTTGACCAATCTACAGTTTTGTGCCAGTGTCTTTTCCAACGTTGCACACTAGTCAACCGTGACGACGGAACCCCATGATCGAGAAACATGATTTTCTTACGGAAACAAACCGTGACAACATTTGAATTTTGAACATTTTTCGTGGTTCGCCCAATATGTCAGAAAATTATTACCAATTACCACCAGAGTTGTTCATACGATGTACCACCAGAGAAGTATTGTATCCGTTAAAACGGCGACAGTAATGAAATAAAACTAAACGTATGCTCCATGCGCATAACTCTTGCGAGTGACACATACGAGGGCTGTTCCAAAAGTTCGTGGAAACGTGCCTCATCTTTTAAGCGAATGTTAATGAAATTTTCTAGAAATGATGGGTCATCATCTATGAGAGAAAATGCGAAATTTCAATTTAAATGAATATCGTTATTAACAGATGATTAAGATGCGATTTTGTACAAGAAGGGTAGATGTTATGGAACACATCGATTACTTGTTCTATAAAATTAAAATGAAAATAAAACCACGAAAAACGATTGCTTATGAAAAAAATTCTATGGCAAAATTTCATATGACGGATGGTATTCCTGTGGAATTTCAGTAAGTTTTGGCAAGTACTAGGACATTTCTAAAATAAAATGAAAATGAATTAAATGACGTCAGTGGATTGCACGGAGCACTGGACAATGACTTAATTCTGCATGGAGTTTTTAAAAATCAAACAGAGACTTCATACAATGTATCTTATGGATGTGTTTTGAGATTTACAGCATACATCTTACTGAATATTCCATAAGTAATAAAGTTGCTCCTTGAAGTGTGACTTAATGATATTTAGATTAAAGTAATAAATGAATCAAACTAAATCTTCGACATATCCATGTAATATATTTTTACTAGTAGATTTTAAAAATATAAGAAATGAATATTGTTTTAATCAAAGCGTTATAATCATTCCACAATTTGAGTTGTCCAAGAACTTTCGGAACGACCCTCATATAATTAGATTCCATTGGGTGTACATCTTTATGTAGGCTTTGTTAACATGAAATGTGGCAAAGCGCAGGGAGAAATCTCATAACGCATTTGTAGGAAATGTTTCGACACTTAACCGGTATATTAATCATACCGGAAGTGTCACAGACTCATAAGGCACCAAAACATTGTTAGCGTATTTTGCCGAAACAACATTATCAACCTACGATGTATCAAACATACAAAAAATGAATCGCACGATAACCAAACCATATGTTACATGCACCATTAGTGTATTGCAATACCCCAGAAGTACATTGGCCAGGGACGCAGTATCAAGATATTTCTTTTATCTATTAGGCACAGAAATGAAGTGTGTGATTTTGTTGTCAGTCATCGCCATTTCTACATTAGTTGATGATTCAGAGGCGTGGTGGTGCGTAAGTTATTTATATTGTTATCTGATAAAAATCAACATAGAGGTCAAGATGATTTATGCATATTTTATTCAAAGATTGTTTTTGCGAATGACCGTATTGAGAAACGAATTTAAGTCTTCTGTACGATTAATGATTTTTACAGAGGGGTAGTCCTAGGCTAAGCTATTCACGCTCCTGGAGGTCCAGGTTTACGTCGACACCCAGGAGATGGTCATCTTCTTCAAGAAGGTCCTGGTTTAGCCGATAATCCTCCAGGGGTTCATCTTCTTCAAGAAGGTCCTGGTTCAGCCGATCATCCTCAAGTTGTAGCTCAGACAAAGGTAGATCTTCGGTAAGATGAAGGAAATATTTTGAAAATAACTTGAAAATAAATAGTAGAGAAAAAATACGGTTGATAGAACTTCTAGTATAGGATCTATCGGAAATATCTACGGTTTTGCATTGTACCAGAATTTTGTCAAATGCGGCATGCTGATCAACTGAGGAACCTTTCAACGGAACTGTCCTAATGCCAATCCGTCTGTTGTCATCCTTTTATCAACCTTTGCTTCTGTCATGAGTTGATTGTAATGTCCCATTTACTCTTTATCCAAAAGCAGTGGGACAAGCCTATTGATCAGCTTTATAATTAACGAGTTATACACAGCTCTGTCCTTAGCTGGCATTCTGGTGTTGATTTTAGGTCTTGAGATATTCACTATAGGAATTTCTTTTTTATTTTGCCTCGAATAATTCTTATCACAAATGATAATGTTGCAATACATGTTGCAATGCTCATATAGTGCAACAAAGAATTCGATAGAAAGTATGTTTCATTATTGCTTATGTTCTCGCACTACATAGTTTTACAGTTATTTCGTTAATCGAGAATGTCAGGAGTTGGAACACTTTTAATTTTCTGATCATCTACAGTTACTCTCTTTTTATGTGTGGTGTAATTAAACACGTTTCCCGCGATTTAGTGTTTCAAGTATTTAATAACTCTCCCTCTAGCCCCGTTGCCTGATTGAATGTTAAACGTCTTCAAATTCAATAGCATCATTTAATACCAGATCAACTGACATCATGAACCAGACATGCACGTTTCACTTTGGCTTGAAGTACAACTGATGAGGAATTAAAATCCCAAACACGTTTCTGTTGCATTATAATCAAACCATGCCCTACGAATGCTGTCATCAAAGAAATTTTAGTTGTTTCTTTGTTTTGTCTGTCGTCAATACTCTTTGCATTATTATGACTTGATAGTTATAATAACCATTTAAAAATAATTCCTTTTTTCCCTCACACCTAACAAGCACTCTGAAAATCAGAGAATGTTCTTCATTCGATTTCTGGATTTGGAAATTGTTTTAAAATGCCTTAATGGTTTTTCTCGAATGTTCAGTATTTTTTCTCTCACTTGAGACTGATTTGTCCGCGAAATCAGGTATCAGGAAAAATGTTGTCTAACTCTGCAAGATAAAATAAGCTCATTCCGGAAGTGTTATCAACTGTATTAACTGTATTAACTGTAACGTCATTGTGACGTCATACATGATTGCTGCGTTAGCCGGTCAAAATATTATAAAGAATACATAAAAACTCATTTTTGAGCTCTTTTAGACAATGAGAGAAAAATAATCAATACCAAGATGTTACCTCGTGTCCAGGATTAGATATTGTCCACGACTCTTCGTTGTATAGGCAAATCCTGGACACTAGGGTTGGATTTCCTTGTTCCTTATCACATCTGGAGATAGATTCTATTAATCTTTTTTTGCAAAATTCTGCTTTCTGCCAGCTGAACTGGGACTTTGTCTGTTTCTAACATTATGAATACTTTCTATTTTCTATAGTTTCCCCATGATATCAAATCAAAGAGCGGACTGACCGGATTGTACAACTCCAGGGTGGTGAAAGTTGAAAAATACGAAAGGTAATTGTCGGCTTTCATTTCGTTAATTGGCTAAATTATCATTATACTGCAATTATTCTGTTGGTTTCTGAGCTCAGAATCTAAAATAATTGCTAAAACCCATAAATAAGAAGCACGAGATGACCATGATCGCTTATCTGAAATTACGTTAATTAAGCATACAAAACAAAAATCAACTTCTTTCATGTAAGGGATCTTTCTTGATCATTCTGATGCTTTCGTTATGTCGATACGTGTTTCGCTTCTGAAGAAGTTTGTCAAAGGAGGGTAAGCCAGTGACCTACTTTTGACTGGTGGCACCACCTGTTGACAAATCTGGACGAAAAAGACAACATCCGTAGGGACTTGGAGTACCTCATACATTGTACCTACCAAGATTCATGAAAGAAGCTGGAAATGTATGAAAATCTCATCCGTCCATTTTACACCAGAAAGAAATCATAAAAGAATATTTCCATTGCAGAAAAATCCTATGTTAAGCGCCCGATAGGCAAAGGGATTTATAAACTATAATTCTGGTTGTCTACTATATGACGTCACACTTTCGTTTTGAAAGTACGGAGAATTTACCGACGTTCAGATACTTTTGACGTTATAATATTCAATACGCACATTATTAATGCTGATCGAGTTGTCTGATATTTAGAACAAATGGAAATATAAGTAATGACTGTCTTACTTTGGGTGTTCATGATGGTATAATTCTGGTTGGACACGTGCAAAGGAGCTGTTAAGATAAGGCGTAAAATCAGCCCTGAAAAGTGGAATTTTGAAAATTGAAATTTCAAGAACCTTTTTTGGTAAAATGTATACTTATACGGCATCCCATCAGAATATGAAGTTATTTTTTATCTGTTTTGCATAATATTGCTAATTTTGGGGTCAAAACTTATCTTTTTCTCATAGAAATCAATAGAAAACGAAAAAGTTTTATTGAACATTGTTCCCCCCGGATATACAGAAAGCCACTTTTACTGGAGATGTGTATCCATGATACAAATTTTTTGGCAAAGTGGGGTTCTGTATCTCCGGGGGGAACACTACCCCAGAGACGAAAAACTAAAAATGGAAAGGGGGGTGCATTTTTTAAGAATCGATCTTTTTGACCATTAAATATAGCACATTTGACTATTTTTCCTCTTTAATCCATCAAACATTGTGTACTCAATATGATTGAATGAAAGATACAAGAAATAGGAACGAAATAAGCAAGAGTGATGTTCATTTCTCCGTCAATGTGTATTTCGCGCTAAAAGGCTTACATTGTAGCCATTGAATGAAGAATAAGACCGTATTTTAAGTTCCGGATTTCATTATTTACCGATTAAAGGAGGTAGAACGTTCGAAATCTATTTCTGATACACAATGTAGACACATTTGATGTCTTTTAGCTTATATTTATCCATTTTAGACAAAATATTCAAAAATGTATACGTTTTTTGTCGATATTATCGAATTTTCTATCCGAGCACCCCTACCTCTTTCGACCTTAATTTTACAACCTTAAGAGTTCCTTAACATAATGTAAAACATGTAAAAGTTCGGCAAATACATTATATTTCAATAATGATTCATGTTTTTCTGTATACGATTCGCCATGCGCAAGAAATAAGTCACGGGATTCAGGGCTAAATACGGCCCTTATCTTAACAGCTCCTTTCCGAGAATCGGAATCACGACTAAACATGTGCTAATATCTGATTGTATGCAAAGCTTTTCGAAAATTGATCATTTTTGGAATGGCCCTTTTATGAACAAAGATGGCCGATTGATTTTGAGTATGACCCATTGAAGTCCAAGTGGAAGGGGTCACATTGCACTCATTCATTTTTTTTTTTTTATTTTCCTTCTGATTCGGTAAATATGGAATGCTTCAATTTTAACCTTGCTTAAACATGTAAAAGAGTGAATGAGCGATAGAGGCTCACTTGTTTTATGCTTCCAGTCGCACGTCACAATCAGCTTGAATTTGCGATCGATCGGTATGTACGATCTTTTCTTAAACCGCTTTGATTCCAGTTGCTAGTAACATGCACCAGGCGAAAGTTGAAGTGTATCTGTTTATGAAAATTCATATTTATCGGGATATTTAGTTAGGACATTTATAAAATCTACAATTATTGAGGACCCGTGAAATAAAATGATTACAATGTATTGCTACATGTACGCTTGTTCTCTCTCTAACGTGTCCTAAGCTTCATATATTTCGCCCGTATCACGCAACGTTTCTATTTATGTCCCCCCCCCAACGGGGAGGAGACATATTGGTTTTGCCTTCGTCGTCCGTCTGTCCGTCTGTCACACATCGTGTCCTGGCTATATCTCCTGAGCCGTTTGCCCGATCACTTTCTTATTTTAGTATGTTGTTGCTTTTGACCCGAAGGTTTCACATCACCTTGACCCAAGGTCATGTGACAAAGGTCAAGGTCACTTAGTGCATTTTTAATGAAATTATGCATACATTCCTGTCCGGACTATATCTCTTGAACCGTTTGCCGGATCACTTTCATATTTTAGTATGTTGTTGCTTATGACCCGAAGGTTTCACATCACCTTGACCCAAGGTCATGTGACCAAGGTCAAGGTCACTAGGTGCATTTTTGATGAAATTATGCATACATTCCTGTCCGGGCTATATCTCTTGAACCGTTTGCCGGATCACTTTCATATTTTAGCATGTTGTTGCTTATGACCCGAAGGTTTCACATCACCTTGACCCAAGGTCATGTGACCAAGGTCAAGGTCACTTAGTGCATTTTTAATGAAATTATGCATACATTCCTGTCCTGGCTATATCTCTTGAACCGTTTGCCGGATCACTTTTATATTTTAGTATGTTGTTGCTTATGAACCGTAGGTTTCACATCACCTTGACCCAAGGTCATGTGACCAAGGTCAAGGTCACTTAGTGCATTTTTAATGAAACTGTACATTCATTCCAGTCCGTGCTATATCCCTTGAACCGTTTGCCGGATGGCTTTCATATTTTAGTATGTTGTTGCTTATGACCCGAAGGTTTCACATCACCTTGACCCAAGGTCATTTGACCAAGGTCACTATGTGCATTTTTAATGAAATTATGCATACATTCCTGTACGAGCTATACCTCTTGAACAATTTGCTAGATCACTTTCATATCTAAGTATGTTGTTGCTTATGACCCGTAGGTTTCACATCACCTTGACCCAAGGTCATGTGACCAAGGTCAAGGTCACTTAGTGTATTTTTAATGATATTGTGCATACATTCTTGTCCGGGCTATATCTCTTGAACCGTTTGTCGGATCACTTTCATATTTTAGTATGTTGTTGCTTATCACGTAAAGGTTTCACATCACGTTCACTCAAGGTCATGTGACCAAAGTCAAGGTCAATTAGTATATTTTAAATGAAATTGTATTTGTTACATGTATTATGTCCAGGCTTAATCTTTTGAACCGTGATCGGATCACGTCATATTTTAGTATGATGGTGCTGATGACCCAAAGGTTTCACACCTCCTTGATCAAAGGTCATATGACTAAGGTCAAGTATTACATTTTTTAATGAAATTGTAAATGCTACTATTATTACTAGTATTGAGTCTGTGCTATA
Organism: Pinctada fucata; assembly: GCA_028142955.1. Classification (NCBI taxonomy): domain Eukaryota; kingdom Metazoa; phylum Mollusca; class Bivalvia; order Pterioida; family Pteriidae; genus Pinctada; species Pinctada fucata. Next base: position 46,932,175 of record AP027112.1, on the reverse strand, counting down.
TCTGTGGAATCGTATACTGGATCACTCTTATACTATAGTATGCTGTTGCTCAGGATTGGAGGGTTTCTTATCATCTTGACCAAAGGTCATGTGCCCAATGTCAAGATCATTTAGTTCTTTTTAATGAAATTGTACATACTAATATTGTCTGGGTTATATCTCCTGAACCCTTCTTACAATTGTTTTCATATATTAGTATGTTGTTTCTAAGGACTAAATGTTTCTTATCACATTGTCCCAACGTCACATGGTTAAGGTAGCTTCTTACTTTGGTAATGAAATTGTATATGCTAAGCATGTCCAGGCTGAACTTGTCTATGCTAATAATGTTTAGGCTTTATATTTTGAACCGTGTATCCAATCACTAATTCATTCTTTTGTTGCTCATGATCCATACAATGTTAAACGTCTTCAAATTCAATAGCATCATTTAAAAGCAGATAAGTTTGCGACATGGACCAGACATGCATGTTTCGGGTACTTAACCCTCGTTAGTGAGTGTAGGTTTCAGATCACCTATATCCAAGGTCATGTGACCAAAGTCAATTTCTTTAAATATGCTTATAACAAAATTGTATATGCCAATCATGTTTGGCCTTTACCTCAAACAATGTAATGAATCACTTTCATGTTTTAGTATGATGTTGCCCATGACTCAAAGGTTTCACATCATTTTGCATTTTGGCCTAAGGTCAAAGTAACTTAGAGGGAGGGGGGAGACATCTGTTTTTTTTATGAAAAACATTTTGTTTAATTGGTTCCGGCTTTTTATCGAAGGAATATTTAGAGAAAATTGCCACTCTTTTTTATGACCATATTGTTATTTCTGTCAACTTCCGAAATTAAACGTTTGTCGTATACGTATTTGTGTGCACAATTTTAACATGTAAGCGCCTACATTTTGTACATGTTGTATGTGATAGGAACGTAAATAGATGTTTGTGAACGAAAAAAAAAAGAAAGCTAAAATAGCTTTATTCAGAGAAATTCGAGGCGGCGATTTTGGTCAATCGAAGCGGCGATATTTCGCGGGTGCCGGCTCTTATTGAAATCCCTGGTGCCGCGGCGGGATGGCGGGGGTGGGGGGACGAATACTATAGTAGACCGGACCGCACGCTATGACAAGAGCTCACTTGAGCTTGATCATCAGAGAGAAAAGGGTTTGATTGATTTTGTTAGATAATTTACAAACCCTTTTTATTCATTAAGGCCACTAAAAGGATTTCTTGGGAAATTTGGAATAAAGCATAATGGTGTCGTGGCAACAACCAAAAATGGCCAACGGTGGCTGATTTATAAAGGGAAAAATTTCGGGAAATCGTCTAGCACTGTCGTGGTCAATGCCAAGCATATGTCAAATAAGTAAGTGTTTTTGACAATTGTATTGTTTTGCAAAGTAAATAAAGAACATGGACTACAAATTGGTTTTTTTTTCAATTATACCTCACATATTTTATAGAATGATAGAATAAAAAAAGGACTGGGTTGCAGTGCTCATACCAAAACATCGAACAGCCCCTTATTTGAAAACACAGAGTAAATGCATCGAGATAGGAATGCTTGTACATCACCTTCGTTTCTCATGGCTTCATATTGTCGAAAGGTGTTCACTCATAAATATTAATTTAAAAACATTCTTTTTTATTACAATCATCGCTTTAGAGCCTGAATTCTTTTTTCTACTTTTCCTTTGAATCAGTGACATGCAAATGAATCATGTTTTTTTCATTGTCTTACATGTATTATCTACAAAAGTATTTCATTATGAGACATGGTCAAGTATGTATTGTAAATTTCCGTGATAATACGTTCGCCTCTAGATTTACATTTATTTTTTCTGTGTTATCTAAAAGGTGGAAATCAGCAGGTGCAAAGAATGCAAGACCTGGAACGACAATTGGAGGATTAGTAAAAGCGGGTCTGCCAAAAAGGAAATGCAACCTTGTGAATGGTAAGCACTGGGATGCAACGAGAGGTATTTAGAAGAAAGCTGGAGGATGCAAGAGAGCTTCATCCTAAAAGTTGATGCGCGATACACAGGGATATGACAACTTTGTATCTTGAAAAAATTATTAATAAATGAATGATATAACATCATGTGTTTTAGGTTTATTCATATTGTGCTATAAATGAAGGCATCTATACTGACTCTATCACCTACTCCCCCCCCCCCCCTTTTTTTTTTATCTCCATACACAGTACAAAATCAATAATTCAGAAAATAATAAACCGAGGAAACAAACAAAAACCTCCACCAAATGAAAAGAACCTATCTCCCAATATGGCAGTGAGACCAGGTTCCCAGGAAGAGTCAGCATCTCCTGCTTGCATGCTTGAAAACAACAAAAAGAAGAGATCCAAAATATGAAAACTTTTAGTTGATCGCAGCGGAACACATGAAAATTCCGAAAATCACAACTGAAAAGCTAATAAATTCTAGAAAATATATACATGTATATATAACAGAATTTTTTCATGAGATAAGAAAAATCGGACAAACAGACGGAGAAAATGAAACAGGAGCCATACATAAGTAACTTCATTTTGCACGTAATAAGGATTTTCATTGACTTAAAGGTTTAGGTTACTTTCCATAACATGAAAGTTATTAGGACACGCCCCCTTTTCTGGAACATCATCCCAAATATAGCAAAACAGCGGATTCCGTAAACTTGATATACTAAATTTTACCCTGAATATATAATATACGTCCTTTATGCCATTTTCATCCTTAGATATAAAAAAATAATCTATTGTAGTAACATGCAAACCATTAAAAAGTACTTACCATGAGATTGTTGGTAAATATAACGCTGCGGTGCAATGATAGGTCAACCTGTTGAAAGATTGCATTTTAATCCAAATCTACAACAGTGACTATCAAACATGTGCCTGCTTGTCAGATGCTTTTGCAACCCATCCAGAGTCATTCTATATATATCAAATGACTCGGGCTGAAAAGTATGAAAACAAACGCCTCCATTCTTGTACTGTCGGTTGTTGTCATAACGTAGCAACGAGGGAGATAATCCCTAAGCAGGTAATTTGCAATGCGTATATTTCATCATTTTCACGATTTTCCTAGATTTAGTCAGTCTTAGGAAAGACTTAGAATTAAATTATAAGGAAAGTTTCTTAAATTGTTTTTGTTATGGGACATAACCTCAAAATGCCGATGCACAAACGTGGTATAATTCGCTACGCGAACTATACTGTTTGTGCATCGGCATTTTACGCGAATTATACCACGTTTGTGCATCAGCTTTTTGAGTTTATTTCTCATAACCAAAATAGAATTTTAGAAACATTCCTAAAAGAGCACTGAAGATTTTCGTTTATACGTCCATCAAATTAAACGAACAATCTAATAATCGTTTAAATTACAAACATAGGACTTGATATATCACATGTTTCATATTTAATGCAATTTGATTTGGGAACAAGCAGACAGGACGTAGCAGTTTTAGTACATGCAGAACTTTCGCTGCGTCCTGTCTGCGTGCTGTCTACGAATTCAATAAGATGTACGACACGCCTACGCACGTTGTTAGTACGTTGCGAGTACGTGTAATCCTTGCGTTAGTTTACGTCTAAATTCGACATCCTTACAATAACGTAGGAGATGTACGGAGCAAGTACGGTGTAAGTAAGTCGCATGCAAGTCAAATTATACATTTTTCAAAGAAGCAAGAATGGATGATTCCATGTGCCCGGTAAGAGTAACATTAATTATCTCCTGTTTGCTAGCAAATGAGATAAAGAATAGAATTTACAATAGAGCACCAGATGGAACATCGACGGACCCCTAGCAAGTAAGAGGTGAGACCAGGAGGCCGGGAGGAGATAGCATCCCCTGTTTGGCTAACCGCACCCGCCGTCGATGTTCACGCATGAAAATGAAAACAATATCCACAATTCAAATTATGATGCACTGTCTGAGGTAATGTCTATTTAGGAAGTACTATGGCGATCAAGTAAGGGAAAACAATTTAAACACCTACTCTGAAACCCCTCGTTGGGCACTTGTTTGCGATTTCCACACGGCAAAAGGCATAAGTGTGACACTATGAGATTAAGAAGATACTGGTGACACCCTGGATATGCTTGCAACACCCGTCACCTAGGCCATATAGAAAAAGGGTCTTATCAGATAAATTGTTAAATTTGGTGCTCGTGGTTTTCCGATTTTACCTGGAGCTGTCGCCATCTATTTGTCCTATGTTCCTTTTCTCATGAGGAAATTCTGTTTAATATTTTATAAGTTTAAGTATATTTATGGTTTTTGGAATCAGCTGATTTCGGGTTTTGTGATTGACTTTCATTCACAGATTTTATTCGCATAAAAAAGAAACCCAACATAACGACTTTAAAGTTGTTTGGAAAGTTCGTGTTTTTTTTTCTATATTTTTATATGTTTTGACAAGTTGTAACATAGTTCCCTAGAACTGAGCGTTTAAGGTGTTTCTTATATTTGTATATTTTATTCTTAGGCCATATACAAATTTGTCATCATCTTCCATCGAAGACCTGCTGCCATTTCAGTCAGAATTATCTTAAGCCTGCTTATAGCGTGTTCATATTTCAGTTGATACGCTATGTCATAGCAAGTACCAAATATACGGATATTTTTTTCTGAGAGCTAGGCGTTTTTCAGATATGCTTCTCAGTCAGGGATATGTGTGTGACCGACTAACATCGTCACTGAGGAAGTTCTTCGGTCGATATGGGGAACCCGCCATACGCTATGATGTCCGACTCTCCAGAATGATGGATGATATCCTGTCATAGACCATTTGAACCATGTCTGTCTCTTCAACGCATTCAAAACTTTCTGGTACTAAAATTCTTGAAATTTCTAAAACGTGGGTCCTGTACATGTAGCATCATATCCAACCCATCCTGCTACATCTTCCGGTACATTCTTTGACATAATAGTTTTCATCCTCTTTGGCCATATTACATTGTTAAGGGTGTTGCATGCAAGCAGGAGATGCTTACTCTTCCTGGGCACTTGGTATCACTCCCATATCGGGAGTTCGCTTTTGTTCATATGGTTGAGGTTTTTGTTTGTTTGCTTTGGTTCCTGTTATATTCTGATTTTGTATGCCTTCAGATTCTGATTTTCTGAATTATCGATTTTGTGCTGTATACAGGGATAAGGTCATTATCCATATTCGTCACTTCGAAGTATTCGAAAATATCTGTTCACAAATTCTTCTCAAATTTCTGAAACCTGGGTCCTGTAGCATCATATCCCAGACATCTTGCTACGTCTTTCGTTATATTTTAGACTTAATTTCCACTTAATTTGGTCAAATTTCATTGTTAAGATTAAGAATCACTGACGAGGGTTAAATACCCGAAACCTGCATGTCTGGTCTATGCTGTAAATTAATCTGCTTTTAAATGATGCTAATGAATTTGAAGACGTTTAACATATGTATGAGACATTTGCATTACATATATAAATATAATTGTCATTCTTATAATTGATATGATTCATCTTACTGATACTGTTTGTGTCGGTATCTTACATTGAGGGCCCATTATGTACAAAAAATTTACGTTCTTTCAGGATCAAGGAACATGAAGTACGACATCAAATACTAGATACAGAAAACTAAATTTAAACAAATGAGGCCAAACGTTAATCAACTAAGAATGACAATTTGTCACGAAAGCAGCAGAAGGTGGTGTTACACGATCATCCCACTTGTACTTTTATCAATAACACTAAAAATTGTTATGTGTAACAGTCTTTGAGCACTGTACTATGACCACAGAAACGAGGCAACGATATACAGGGGTCATAGTAATAATACGGAATGAGTTAAAGAAGATCCTGACGAAAATCTCAACAGCACTCACAATAGAGAACAAAATTTGTTCTCTATTGTGAAGTGAAGTGATCCAGCTCTATACCTTTATGAAGAAAATTCCAAACCAATTTTTCCTGCACCAGACACGTGTTTCGAATATTAAATTCTCATCAATGATGCTTCCAGTGGAGCCACCAAAATTCATTTCAGTAGCATATCCAAATACAATACATGTTCAAAATTGCGTAGGAGGGATGGTGCTAAGATGTTAACTTCCTTTAATTTCGGTGATAGTTTTGAATTGAATGACAAGTTTTCAATATAGCAAAGTAGTATCTATGATGTCTAATCAATAAAGAGCCAAAACAAAGCTTCTTTCAGGCGACAGAGCTGGAACGAAAGAATTAATACACTCTTAAACATCACGTCACGGGGAACGATTTTAACTGCTCCACACGCAACATGAAATAAATTCATTTCAGTAGCGCCCTCTTTAATGTTTTGAATTTAGATTTGTACATTTTCTTTACAGAGAGTGCGATTTAGTAGCATATCAAAAAAATGTTCAAAATAGCATAGGAGGGATGATGCTAAGATGATAACCTCCTTTAATATCGGTGATAGTTTTGAATGGAATGACATGCTTTCGAAATAGTAAAATAACATTTATGATGTCAAATGTGTACATTTACACACAGATGAATATGTAAATAGATATAAAAACGTAGGGCGTACGAAAAATAACAAGTGGTATGCCGGCTGGAGAAGGCTGATGCTATCAATTACCCGATATTTAGAGAGGACAGGTTGTCTGGGTCCGGTCATCTCTATCAATATTTTATCAGGACCCGTCTTGGAATCCCGTCGTCATAGCCATATAAGTGCAATTCTGAAGAATGTGCTGGTACGAGACTGTATTTTTGTCAAGTTCCATGTAGAGTTTCCTTTTCTTGTGACATCAGAATCATATCCAAGTATTGGATGACTGATGTGTATCCATGTAAGTGGAAGGTTTGTATACACGTTATTGATAAAAACCACACATTTTTGCTACTTCATTTGCGCCATATGCAAACTGTTTAATTTATGTGTAGATATTCATGTTTTAGTGCGAGCTTTGAAGTTTTGTTGTACATGCATCTTTTAAGTTGTATTTTCCTGGTGTTCGTTGCATTCTGTGTGTGTTTTCGGTTTGATGGAGGGTATTCTTAATTGAGTTTTTTATACAGTTTTCATAATACGTTCACATGTTGTGAAAGTTGTAGAATGCTGCTTTCTTGCAGCAAGATTGGACACTTCGTTGTACATGTGAAATATCATTAGGGAATAAACAAGATAAACGTACTGTGTCTGCGGTTCCGACACGTTTATGTTTTGTATATACTATTGGAAACGCAGATTATGTAAAGTAAATGTCCAAATTTAAATTCAAAAAATAAAATAAGACAGTGCTACTGAAATGTATTTTGGAGGCTCCGCTGGAAGCATCACTGATGCGAATCTAATATTCGAAACTCGTGTCTGGTGCATAATAAATTTGTTTGAAATTTTTTTTCAAGAAGGTAGAGAGTTGGAACCCTTCCGCATTAATATACGGTCGGGCATTGTATGTTTCTACCAGTATATCCTATATATACCTTTCGGAACCCAAGACACAGTTAGTTTATTTCTATTCTAATTTATGTGAGATGTTTTAACTCCTTCCACTCATTGATCAGAGGGTCTGACATTTCGCTTTAGAGATGACGTTGCTACGGACGACCAACGCAAATTATTGTGCTCCAAAATATGAAATACATGAACTGCTTCGTGTTAATTACAATGGCGAAAAATCATTACTAAGCCTAGGAGTATTAAAAATATCTTACTTTTCCTGTTTTTATATACGAGTAGAACGCCGTTTACAAGCTCATCACTAATAATTTTACATCAAATTATGACGGTCATTTAAGCAAAGAGCACAAGAAATCATAACGTCATACGTAAAAATTGCATTAAAGTATTTCTAGTTAATTGGTTTGCGGCATGTATATCGTCGTTATACGTGCTTGTAGAAATGCTGTTAATCATTAAAAATGTGTAAAACAAACATGATGAATTAGAATGGAAAATACCCGCTTTCGTTTTCAGAATAAAAAGACAGGTACCCCTATTTCCTTGATGAATGTACACTAAATATACGAAAATAGATATGTTTAGAAAGCTACTTTTGCAAGCAACAGACAATTTCCTACTTGAGCAGATCTTCCTCGAAACTGTGGTGTATTAATCCAAATAAATAAGATTGAAAAAAGAATAGCTTTTATTGTACATTAATCACTGAAGTAAGTGAGTTAAAGAAGATCCTGACGACAATCCCAACAGAACTCACAATAGAGCACAAAATTAAGCATAAGCATCGACGGACCCCTAGCAAGCCAGAGGTGGGACCAGGTGCCCGGGAGGAGTAAGCATCCCCTGTTGGCTAGCCGCACCCGCTGTCGATGTTTAAACACATTCCTGAAAACAATATATAAAATTCATGCACTGTCTTACGTCGTGTCTATATAGAAAGTGCTATGGCGACAATGTCAGGGAAATATATTCAAAACACTTACTGTCAAACTCCTCGCGGGGAACTTTTTTACGAGCTCCACACGGCAAAGGGCATAAGTGTGACACAAATGAGTTAAGTAAGTCAGAAAAGAAACTTGTTTATTGTCGCTTCTAAAAAAATTTAATGACCTAGAAAATGACAACTTAACATTGAACCAAGGTCATAATTAAAAGTTGATAAGCAGATTTTTTTGAATCAAGTTTAATATAAATCTGTTTAAAGCTTAATTTTTAAATGACAAAATGTTGTGACCTTGAAAAAATCTCAATGACGTTGTGTCACATTTAAGGGCAAGTTGAAGAGCTATATTCAAGGAACATTTGAGCTCGTCATCGAAATCTTAATTGTTCAAAACAGCTAAATTTGACAAGTCAACAAATTATTTTTACAATATATTTTCAATACTGGGAATTCGCGCATATGGATGCTCATTTAATCGTCCTAGCAATATAAAGTGGGAAGAGTTTGGGTAGACTGAGTAGTACTTGGCTTCAGATGTATCGTTTGTAGCTTCCCTCCTTCTATCTCTTTTTATAGGGTTGATCCTGTTTTACCCTTTGGCTATATATCTTCTATTTCTCGTTAGTCGATGCATCTTCCAGTCAAACTTAAGCAATTGAACACTCAGTAGAAATCATGTGATTCTATGCAAGACGGAAGCTACTTATACAGCCCGATATACTCAAGAACAATTTGCATTAAGATAATGACCCCCAGTAACGTAAACACGATCAACCATCCGTGACTTTACTGTGAGAAATTGATTGAACAAAGAATTTTTAAAAATCTTTTTAATTTACGATACAAAAAAAGAATATTTAACTAAGTATATCATTTCACCTGGTCAAGCATATGGATTTCAGTAGAATATAAGTACATTTTTCAATATGACAGAACTTTCCGCTTTAAATATCTATACATTTTAATTTATTCTTCATACACACAAATGCAAAAAAGATTTTCCCTCGAGAATTTTATTTACTGACGTTCATAAGACTAACTTTTTTATAGAATTCAAATGTCTGAAAATAACATTGGTGTACTGATATAGTTTCTACATATGCTTGTTTACACGAATCTACGCATTTTGATTGGTCCAAAATACATAACCCCAATGAACACGATAAAATACCTAATGAGCCGGAACTACTTTCATTAAAATCATGACATGTTGCTGAGATCGGCTTTTGAATGATAAAAATGCAAATATATAAATATATTTTTTTTTGTTAACGTTAGTCCTTAGATATAAATACGATATCAGAATTAATGAAAATGGTGTGACAATTTCGATGATGTACCGGTGTACGCGGTTTTGACAGCGTTTTTCGATTGCTATGCACCTATTTTTTGAAGCTCCTTCCCTGTCCTGAAATTTTGATGATAGACAGAAAATGCAATAAAATCACGAGAGAAACAGAATCTCCAATCTATTTTCTTCAAAATTACAATCCTATCGTAACAGTTTTTGGGTCGAGCAGCATTCTGCGTTTCAAATCATTCAATGGCTGACGACTGTCAACGTGCAAAAGTTTTGAATGAAAAGGACCGAAGATCACTGTTTCAACATTTCTAATGAGAAACAATCTTTCTGAACCTATGAATTATTGAAACTAGAAACTTTTCTCATGATGTATTTTCACCGAGATGAAGAATTAAGAACAGAATTCATTATCAGCGAACAGCAAATGAGAGATCAATAGACGGTGACCTACCTCGGCCTCGATCAGGACACAGTATCTTAACGAATTTTCACAAATAACTTGTCACTTATGAAATAACTAAATCCTAGGAAGATAGTCTGATACCAAGAGATCATAATCATGCCGTTTTCTGCAAGTATTAGATCTATAAGTACAGAGAATCAGTCTGTCTGTATAAACTGCCAGTTCCTGCGTATACAATCCAAACACAATAACTGCCATTTTGGTGACCTTGAACTGGAACTGCAGAACGAGTCATCAAAAAGCTACGTCACATCATCTGATGATGAAATGAACTGGTTAAATGGGGCTCCAGACAGGGAACAAATATTTTAAACAAATTTGTGGCTTTCAACTAGTTACGTATGCATTATTTCTATTTCGTTTTGGAACTAGTTCGCCTACGGGCCCTAAGGAGTTGTCATTTTCATACGCTACATTTTGTTATGCGACAAAACAAAGTTGACACTCCAATAAACTGTCAAAATTGAATAGAACTCTTATATGATTATGATAGAATTTCTGTTGTCGTAAACTATCAGTTTTCAGCTCTTGCAAAATCAATAATTCAGAAATTTAACTCTCGCTTGTTTAGTTCGTAGATAGCAAGGGAGTATAGACAATTCGTACCATAACCAAGTCGTACCTGACACTTCGTGCCAAACCTGACTACCAACTCGTACTAAAACCATTTCGTACCATTACCAACATTAATGTACATACAATAGAAATGTAACACGGATGTAGAGGATTGTTTTTATGGTTTGTAAGAAGTAAAAAGGTTTTAGAAATATATAGTTCATAGCTCCTAGCCTGGTACATAATTTACAATACTTTACAATAGAGGTGATTAAATCGCTGTTTAAAATGACTCTATTGTACATCGGATACCTTTATTGTTCGCAAATAATCTTTTAATAGAATTTGTAAGTCAGTAAAAAGCATTGCTCTACTGATAAAAAAATTGATACTGGGTACAAGGACAATTTAATGCAAAAAAAATGTAAATCAAATACATTTGTGTCAAGTAACACGGATGTACCAGATTGTGTTTACGCTTTAATTATAATATAAAGGCTCTTATGTAGCCTTGATAATGGAAATATATAGGGTAACAATACTATATAATCAAATATATTTTCAGTATTTTTAGCACAAACAAATAGTCATTCAAAGGTAAGATATTTTCCAAAAAAGTGGATTTTTTCAGTAAACTGAGTATTTGAAAATCCAGTTTTGCGTTCGAAATAATTCATATTCGGTTTTATTTATGAACAAATGGCATAAATGTATGTGAAAAATAAAATTGTAATACCTTGTCATTTTCAAGAGTGATACTTTTATAAGTTCCATCTTTGATTTAAGTACTAAAATACATTTTACTTGACCATAATGTGTTTCTTCTCTATGTTATTCAATTTCAATACATGAAACTGCATCAGATATGCCAGAGGCCAACTTCTTCATTTACAAGGAACGCAGCATCAATGCGCAAAATATCAAATTGTACTTTTAGACATTCTCTTTCAAGAAATTCCTCATGAATATGTATATCAATTTGTTTATTTTGCAAGGAACAGAGATGAAGTGTGTCATTTTGCTGTTTTTCATTGTCCTTTGTTCACTTGTCGCTGATTACGAGGCAATGCCATGCAATATCGTAAGTTATTTAAGTTACTGATCTATGAGAATCAACAGGACATTGAACATCTCACATTCTTTTTAATTTCAACTTATAGGATTTAAAAACAATTCTACAAGTTTTGTTTAGGGTGATTAACTTTTAATTGGTTGCACACTGATTATCTGTGACATTGGAACCAAATGACGGACACTGTCTAAATCTCATCAGAGATCGCGCTGTCAAGGTGATTCAACTTTTCGGTATACTTATAATGAGCCAGCACCAAGAACAGAGCAATAATACGGAAGTTCTCTAACTCTATACCTTCATGAAGAAAATTCCAAACCAATTCTTTCCTGCACCAGACACGTGTTTCGAATATTAAATTCTCGTCTGTGATGTTTCCAGCGGAGCCACGAAAATTCATTTTAGTAGCGTCCTCTTTAATGTTTTGAATTTAGATTTGTAAATTTACTTTACAGAGAGTATTTGGCTTCAAATTTCCTGTAGGTTGGGTCAGTAGCATATCCAAATAAAATATATGTTCAAAATAGCATAGGAGGTATGGTGCTAAGATGTTAACCTCCTTTCAATGTCGGTGATAGTTTTGAATGGAATGACAATTTTTCGAAATAGCAAAATAATATCTATGATGTCAAATCGATAAAGGACCAAAACAAAGCTTCCTTCAGGCGACAGAGCTGGAAATAAGTAATTAATACACTTCTAAACATCAGGTCACGGGGAACAATTTTGATTGATCCACACTGCAACATGAAATAAATATCTTTTTGAAATGGATTAATATAAGTTTGAAGCTTTTTCCAGATCCATGGTCCTCTGTGGCTCCACTTAATAGTGAAACAGCTGTTGTGGGCATGTCTCAGGAAATGTTATGTGTATAATCTAAAAAACTGAATGCAGTCAACATTCCTTTTTCTCTTTTAGTATGTTGGCATTTGTCGTTCACATGGAGAGTTTATTGCGCATTAGATTTTCGATTTGCTTCACAATAACTTTATTGCGCAACATATTCTACCGTGTAAACGCTAAGCGAAACTGTTGTTCAATAAATTTGACGCATGCGCATCTTAATTGCAAGAGAAAGAGATTAACATATTCTTCAATGTAATTACTCATTGTATTTATTTGCTAGATTCTACTACGTGATTTAGATTTTTTCTATATAAGAATACTTAAGTCCCTCGTAGAAAATGACGACACAAGTAAATGACGTCATGCACTATACTAAGTATACAAATGGACACTGTATGGATCTTTGAATTTGCCTTATAGTATTTCAAGGCTTTTCGATAATTGTTGAAATATTGTTTTCTTAACACCTTTTACTCATATTTCTTGTACATGTTTAATGACATTTTATTGCGCAACAGATTCGGCCGTGTGAACGCGAAAAGGCTTATTGCGAAACAAATTTGTTGCGCAATAAAGTTAATGCGAAACAAATTTATTGCGCAACCTTGTAAACGAGGCATAAGAATTTTTGCACTGTTTCTAAAAGGTTGATACATTTAGGGACGGTCCATTTGATATTTGGGGGGATTGGGTTTTTTTTGGAGCACGATTATTTTGTTCGCTCCGGTCCGGAGCAAAATTATTTCTATCTTGCAAAGTGGGAGCAAGAAAATGTTTTTCTAACAAGTATTATGCAATATATTAAGAATGTTTGTGTTTTATCAATAGAATTTTTTATTTTTATTCAAAACTCTAAAATATTACTTTATTTTTATGAAAAATTTAATTCACTTCTAAACAGAGAGATTGAAGTATTCTACAATATAAATATATAAATCCTCAGTAAAAAAAATCCATATAGATAAGGTACAAGTCAAAGGGTCTAAGAGGAGAGTTTTCTAGACGAATTTTCGAATTTATAATTGTAATTTGGGGAAAAACTTAAGTTCTCCTTCAAAGCTTATATATAGAATTAGACTCATGTTGATACATATATCTATTAATAGTAAGATATACTTAAGCCTCTAAGGGAGCCTTTGTTTTCCATTAACATGCATCATTTTGATATTTTCAAATATGAACTCTGCCATTTAAAATCAACGTTTTGATAGAAAACTATGGCGAGCAAATGGAGCCAAAAAATTGTAATATACATCGAAAATTGTGGCGAGCGAAGCGGGCTGGAAAATTTTAAGAAATTTTTAGTGAAATTATATTGTAATACTTCAAATTCAGATTACATGTGAGAGCAAGATTTTTTTTTTCTGACAAACCATAAGCAAATTTATTTTTTCATCAAAATCCAAAGCAAAGTTAATTTTTTCGAAAAAAAAAAACCAAGACCCCCCCCCAGAATATCAAATGGACCGTGTTTCAGTTCCTAATCCTCAAAGTTGTCTAGCGTAAACTATATTAAATCATTCCAGAAAAAAATTGCGCCAGTTAAAGTTAATAATTTTGCCAGTCGTTAGGCCCTAATTTGTGATTTTCATAATCTGCTGGAACCGAGTGCTCAATTTAAAAGAACGATCTTTTTTTCAAAATTCACGTCAAATACTGATCGAGTAATGAATATTAGAGGAAAAGGCTATCATAAAGTACCTCAGATTAACAGAATAGTAATGATACTTATAAATGAAATCTAATATCACCTTTTATAGACATTAATATCTACTTTATCACGTAAATATAATTCCTTTTTTTTAAATCAACAAAATGCAAGTTCATGGCTCAAAGTCTCAGTGTTGCAAAATAGGCTTAATCTCCATTACAAGGTAGTCATCTTTATTTTCGAATACTCAAGAGGCTTTACCAACAAATGACTATGTTATTTATATGTTTTTTTAAACAAAAAATTAACTTTCAATCTGCCAATTTTGAGTTTTCAGAAATTAGATAGAGAAGATCCTGACAACAATCTCAACATCTCTTTCAATAAAGCACCAAATTGAACTTCGACGGACCCCTAGCAAGCTAGAGGTGGACCAGGTGCCCGGGAGGAGTAAGCATCCCCTGTTTGGCTAGCCGCATCCGCCGTCGATGTTCACGTACGAAAATGAATAAACTATTTACAAAATATGCACTGTCTGAGGTTATGTAAAATGGCAAATAGAAAGTGCTATGGCGACCATGTCCGGAAAAAAAAACATTCAAAACACTTACCGGCAGAAAAGGGACGTTCTTATATAGGATAGTTACATATAAGAATCTAACCAATATAACAGATATTTCTTTGCAAATAGCGACACATACTTTTTTAATAGATCATTTTGCTCAACACACGTCTTTAGAATATCAAAAATTTACATTACTAGTAGATTTCCCATGTTAAACGCCCATTAGGCAAATAGAATTATATTCCAATAACTTGGGTTGCTATTGTGGCTTCACGTTCAAGTTTTGCATGTAGGGAGAATTTTTACACTTTAAAATACATTTGACGCTGTTACAGGCAAAATGTGCGATGTGCATGCAAATAAAAATAACAGATAATAAGAATAAATTGGACATGTACAAATTTCCGAGAATGGCTTCGCTATTCACGGAATTTGCACGTGACCAACCAGAATTATACACCCATGAACATCATAAGTTAGACAGTCATTTCTTAAATTTATGACGACTTCAATTTCAGCATTATAAACTTTCCTTTTCTGAGTAGCAAAATCCCTTCATCGCCTGCTTATGGAGTGTTCATACCTCAGTTGATACGCTATGCCAGGGCAAGTATCAAATATACGGATTTTGTTCTGAGAGCTAGGCGTCTTTCAGATAAGCTTCTCAGTCAGGGACATGCTTGTGACCGACAAACATAGCCATTGGGGGTGTTCTACGGTCGATATGGGGACCTCGTCATACACTATGATGATCTGTCGACAAAAAATATAAACTAGATAAATAAGAAAAGTTTCAAAATATATATTGTACCTTACTTCTAACATAGGACTAACGGTTTATTAGATCAAGGAAGCCCCTGCACTATGATAAAATTTTAGGGAAACTTGGGATATTAATGGCGATAATCTGTATATTGAATGAATAATAATTTTGTTCGTCATGAAAATAATCTTTATAGACATACATTCAGATAGTGCATGTATTCAAATATCGTTTTCGTTTTCGTGCGTTTACATCGACGGCGGGTGCAGCTAGCCAAACAGGGGATGCTTACTCCTCCTGGACACCTGGTTCCACCTATAGTTTGCTAGGGGGTCCGTCGATGCTCAATTTGGTGCTCTATTGCTTTATTGTGAGTGCTGTTGAGGTTATCGTCATGATCTTCTTTTAATTAACTGATTTAGAAGAAACACGATTTGAATAAACGATGAAAATCCGCTTTCAAAATATCTCCTTTTAACTGAGCATTAAAGAACTGTGCGTTTTGTACGGGATTATGTTAAGGTTCAGAGGCATACAAGTTTCAAACATCTGTTAAAGGTACAAAAGGTCTCGTCAAGATCAAACCATGAATCAACTATTTTTGTCAAAATTTTAACGCAGACGAGTCTATTATGCTTAGAAATAAGAAACTGGCTGGTTACAATGTCACGTATGCCCTCACTACCGAACTATGATCAATTATTGCTTATCAAATTGGTACCCTTATATAACATACTTTTCTCCGTAGGAGACCGATCGCGAACACGTGTAAGCACTTATTTGCATAAGGCTAGTACTATGTCAAAACAAAACAACTTGTTACACACGTAACACGTGGGACGAAAATGAATCGACAATCAGAGTTATCAAAATCTGAAAAGAGAAATGTAATGAGCAAATATTGGCTTGATATTGGAAAGTTATAGATACCTAGCTTAGAGGACGACCGTCAAATTAAACTCTGACAAGTCTGAGGAAAAATAAGCAAAAGGGAACTACAGTGTAATGTATATGTATAGTTCTCATTTATTTGTATCCATGAGAAGTATATATATAAGTTTGACGTGTATATATATATCCATAGTAATTATTATATGTGTATAATGTTAAACCTCTTCAAATTTAATAGCATCATTTAAGAACAGATAAATTGGCAGCATGGACCAGACATGCACGTTTCGGGCACTTAACCCTCGTCAGTGATCCTCAAATCTAAACAATGAAATATGCCAAAAAATGTGAAAGTGACTATGTCCAAAAACGTACCTAAAGACGTAGCAGGATGGGTGGGATATGATGCTACAGGACCCACGTTCTAGAAATTTCAAGAAATTTTGATATCAGAAATTTTAGAATGCGCAACCGAAATTGATCGAACTGATATATATATATTCCCAGTCTAAATCAAATATTGAAAAACGAACAAAACATCATAACAAAATAAAGGTTAATTTTCATTCAGGATCTGGTAAACAAACGCACATGTGTATAGCAGACTACACCTGCCTCCCATTCAAGCCGTCATACACTATTACACGTTGTTAGTCATATGAAAGTGTTCGATTATACACGTTCAAAATGGTGATTTGAATGGAACATGATATCTACAGATGATTTAAACCTTCTATTTGCAATTAATGAAATATTAGTGAGTTAGTTTTTTTTTAAAGAGAGAGAGAGAATTTCAAAAAGACTGTATAGGTGGTTTACTGCATGTTTCGTAGTAATCCCACGATGTGAAGGGAGGAGATCTCCAACAAGACCCCGTTGCAGCATCAACAGCAAAACACCAAAACACCCGATGCAAAAACACAAAAGACGAGTACAGCACGAGACGGAAAAGAGACACACGACATGTAAACATCAAACACAAAAGACTACATATAAACCAACGAGACCAATTGGCCACCGGCCATTTGTCACGCAAGTAGCAAATGGTGTGGTTATCCTGGATTACGTGCGCACAACCCTCTTACTTCTCCAATTACCCAGAGGTCTCGAAGAACGTACACTTGTGGTGTAAAACAACCTCCTTACTGTAAGATGACATCACACAAACAAGACCGCGAAACGTAGAGGCCCCAGAGACACAGATGAATATGTAAATGGATATAAAAAGAAGTTCATTCAATCGATTAGCTGATCGTGGTAGCGTGTTCCCTTTGACCTTGGTAAACATGTCATATTTCTACGAACTGTATATGCAAATAACAATTTCCGAAGTTTACCGAAATCGTGTGTACCAGAGGGTTAAAACGTCTATAAAACAAAAATGTGAGATATTTTATGCAAGTAATATAAAGATGTTCAAATGTAGTACTTAAAAGCTACTTACAGTAAACATTATTGACAGTTTAATCCCTGTTAGACTATTTGTACCTTAAAACGTCCATTAGACATCAGTTTTACTGTCAATCACCTCTGTAACACTTTGACGTGAAGTATATGCGAGCGATCATATATCCGGGGTTCGCCTCTGAACAATGCTAGCTCAAAATCTCTAAACTCCTTCACCCAGTCCTGCAAACAAATTTTGAAAAAAAAAACAATTCCTCCAGTCTTGGGAATCAATGAGATCTTCTTTAACTCATTTGTGTCACACTTATGCCCTTTGCCGTGTGGAGCTCGTAAAAAAGTTCCCCGCGAGGGGTTTGACAGTAAGTGTTTTGAATATACTTCCCTGACATTGTCGCCATAGCACTTTCTAATTAGACAAAGCGTCAGACAACGCATGATATTTATATATTTTCATTTCCATGCTTCATTAACATCGACGGCGGGTGCGGCTAGCCAACAGGGGATGCTTACTCCTCCCGGGCACCTGGTCCCACCTCTAGCTTGCTAGGGGTCCGTCGATGTTTTATTTTGTGCTCTTTTGTGAGTGCTGTTGAGATTATCGTCATGATCTTCTTTAACTCATTATCAAGATGGCAAGCTTAGTACATACATAACTTTTAAGACAAATTTTGGTTTTGAAAAGTGTCTGCAGACACTTTATAATTTTGATCAGAGACGAAGAGTTACACAATTTCGACTATCTGCTCATAAGGTTTTAATTAAAACTGGAAGGTACAACGGTATTCCCAGAAATGAGAGAATTTGTGATAAGTGTTTACTAAGTGAGGTAGAAGACGAATGTCACTTTCTTTTTCAAACGTTCAGCCTTCAAAGAATTCAACTTATGGATATTATATGCAAGTCTTGTCCAAATTTTATTACTTTAAATAGCACTGATTAACTAATTTGGGCATGAAGTTGTGAACCTGTTGATGAACTCTTTGCTATTTCTGAATCTATAAAGCTATGTGAATAATTAAGTCTTGCGAATTTTCACTTCCACTTCTGTCATTGCCAACAAAATTAATTGCATATATTGCCAACTTTATCAGTACTATTCTGTCAAAAATTATTGAATTAATCTTATTTTTACATGTGAACTGAACTTCAGTACTTCACTCATGATGTTATTACTCATGTTATTACTGTCAAAATTATTGAATGAATCCTTGTTACATGTGAACTGAACTTAAGCACTTCACTCGTGTTATTACTCACAATATCATTTTAATCTTCGACTATTTGTTCATTGCTTCACATCACTTATTATAGATTCGAAACCCTTTATATATATATTTTTTTACATGTATCAAAGAGTGAAAATCAAAATGCACATGCATGTAGTAGTATTACACATTTCCTTATCTCGTCATGTCTTTTTTTCATGGACTGATCTGGTAGTTGTGCGGTGGTCACATGTGGAACACTTGTCCTTCAGCACCGCCTCATGGAGTCTTCCGCATTCCTGCCATTTCATCCCATGTGTACACTCCATTACTGATCTGGTGATTATGCAGTGGTCACATTTGGACAATTGGTCCTGTAGCATCGTCTCCGTTTTACAATGTGTTCACATTATAATTACTGTCTCAGTATCTAGCATTATCTTGCTTTTACCATATATTTCTTTATATCTTGATTTTGTGACATCAGTGACATTCACATGTACCAAAGAGTGAAAATCTGAAATGCTTGCAACTGCTTGTAATATTATTTATTTAATACTCATTTCCTTAATTGTTACTAGTATCTTGTAATGTTATATCATGCCCTTACGGGCCCTTCTTTAGGTAATTAAGCATATCTTATCTTATCTTATCTTACCTTATCTTATACCATTAGTTTTCCTTAGACTGTCTGTCTAAATACAAGTGATTGGAGTAAACAAACGAATCAAATATATGTACATCAAATGATTGGAGTATTAGCAATGAAAACAACAAATGAACTTTAATGTAACCAACTTCGCCCTGTTGTTTATATTACAGTGCGAACTGTCAACAGCGCTTAGCCAAGCTACCTTGCACGTCAAGTGACGAGTGACGCGCACCTCTCCCCAGTGCTATGCACTGTATACTGACAGATGACTGCCACGAGTCTTGGCTCTCCTCCTATCCTTGTTACTGGCAAACACTGAGTGATAGACACTCGATCACCGAGTGCACGTCAAGTGTCCCAGACAAATGGTTTTTCCAACCAGCCAATTGATTAATAGTTACATTCTATATAATACAGTCCAATATATATTTAGCCTCAAGTTTGATGTTTATTTTTGCCCATTTTCAAAATTGTTGTGGCGCTTTTTTTCCAGAATCACTGTATTTGTAGCATTATTAAGGTTTTTATGCAATGAGTGATTTCGTTGAATGTCGAATGCACACTATAATTATTTTGTCCACCAAATGCTGCTATCTGATTTCTGAGTTAGGACACTGTTGTTTTATGTTTCTTACAAAATATATACATTTTATTCTCTGTAGAATCCCAATGCTAACAAACCAATCAAAGGAAAGGAAATAAATATAGTTGACCTGTTAAAAACCAAGGTAAAGAAAGCTGAAAAATATGTCAGGTAATTGCCGTCTTCTATTCTATCTAGAGCTTTTTTGCCAGTATTCCATACAGACACCGGATATAACAAAAAAAAAATAGCAATATTATTCATAATGCCGTCACAGTAGAACGCATTTATACTATGACAGCAAATATGACATAAAACTAGGTTTTAAACAATCATAACTTTATGCTATTGAATTTGAAGACGTCAAACATTTTAAATGGAAAATGGTCTATTGGCCCATTGGATTGATTGGCATAACAAAACGTAAACTAATTACTCCTAAACTGCAATGATTCTTTTTCTTATTCAGAATTCTTGATTCAAGAAAAAAAAATGATTGCAATAAATGAAAAATATAGATGAAAGCCTATTCATGAGGATACTAATTTATCCTATTTATACACAGGCACTTGTTACGTTAGTCCCTTTCTGCTCTGCTAAAACTCCTCTATCGAACTGCACACATCTGAAATCCACTCATTTTAGAAGAGTCCATTCGATCAAAGCCTATGATTTTTCGACACTTTACACTACAATTCCACATTCTAAATTGAAAGAAAGACTCGCAAAAATTATAAGTAATGCGTTTACAAGTAAGAACGGTAATCGCAAATACAAATTTATTGTTGTTAACTATGACAAAACCTACTTTGTAAAAGAAAAGTCCGATTCTGAAAATAAGTACACTGAAACAGACATTATTCAGATGTTAAACTTTCTGATCGACAACATTTTTGTGGTGTTTGGAGGAAAGGTCTTTCAGCAAATTGTCGGAATTCCAATGGGGACCAATTGTGCCCCACTCCTTGCCGACATTTTTCTTTACTCGTACGAAGCTGAATTCATTCAATCTCTGGTCTCTGAAGGGAAAAGATACTTAGCTTCTGACTTCAACTTCACTTACAGATACATAGACGATGTTTTGTCCATCAATAATCCAAAATTCGCGGATTACCTGAGCAGTATCTATCCTTCAGAGCTTGAAGTCAAAGAAACAACAGAGACAAACAATTCAGCATCCTATTTGGACATAATGTTGTCCTACGACACTGATGGTCACATGAACACCTCACTGTATGACAAACGTGACGACTTCAATTTCAGTATTACAAACTTTCCTTTTCTGAGTAGCAACATCCCTTCATCGCATGCTTATGGCGTGTTCATTTCTCAGTTGATACGCTATGCCAGAGCAAGTACCAAATATACGGATTTTGTTCTGAGAGCTATGCGTCTTTCAGATAAACTTCTCAGTCAGGGATATGTTTGTGACCGACTAACATCGTCACTGAGGAAGTTCTACGGTCGATACGGGGAACTCGTCATTCACTATGATGTCCCTCTCTCCAGAATGGTGGGTGATATTCTGTCATAGACCATTTGAACCATCCAACCAAAGATTGTACTCTATGTCTTCCGAAATGGAAGTAACCGGATGTGACAGTTCTACCGAATTGAAGCGGCGGGTGTTGCATGCAAGCAGGAGATGCTTATTCTTCCTGGGCACCTGGTCTCACTCCCATATCGGGAGTTTGCTTCTTTTCATATGGTGGAGGTTTTTGTTTGTTTGCTTTGGTTCCTGTTTTGTCCTGATTTTGTATGCCTTCGGTTTCTGATTTTTGAATTATCGATTTTGTGCTGTATACAGGGATATGGTCATTATCCATATTTGTCATTCTATCCAAGGTAGAGCAAGTGACCATATTTCGCCGATGACTATATTTCGCCGTTGATTATTTCAATTTTTCTCAATTTTATCTTTCGATTTTCGTAAAAGCATGACCGTGGCAGTCATGTTCTGTTTTACTGCAACGTATTTTGATCTAAAACTGTGAAGAAAAATACTACAAATTAACGAAAACAAGTTTTTTTTCTGACACACAATAAACTAATCATTTTTTCATCAAAATTCAGAGCAAAATATTTTTTTCCAACACCCCCCCCCCCCGACGGTGCTTACAGAATACGACATCAACAACAAGCGACAGAGGCAGGCGCAGCTACAATAACTCTTTGTCGATTGATGTTACATCCTACACTCAACGGAATATTTCGAATGGAAATTCTTGTCATATTCAGCGTTGTTTGTGATAATTCCAATATAAACGGTAAAAAGTATAGGCAAAAATTGATAAACTTTCATTATTTAACCGCGCTGCAACTGAATCATGCGGATAACAGACATTGGAATACATTCCGCAAACAAAATTAGTTCCACAAAGTCAACATATAGAGAGTAATAAGAACCTAATTTGGTCATTATTCCATTGCTAAATTTCTAATTTGTAATACTTGGTATACCATGATTCATCATTTACCCTTATTTCGCTTTATAAATAGAATTGGGAGTTTCCTTTGTTCTATTTTTGGCTTTGAAAGCGCATATATATAGAATAAGTGTCCAATTTAGTGTGTTTATGCAGAAATAAATTACAAAACAAAGGAGGGGATCTCCAAGAACACCAGGTTACAGCACCCAAAGCAAAGCCCCAAAATACCCAATGCAAAATCACAGAGCAGACAAGCACAGAAAGAGATGGAAAAGGGACAAGGAACGTCAACGAACAACACAGAAGCATCAAACACAAAGGACTGCACATAAACCAAAGAGACCAATGGGCAACCGGTGCCGACTTAGGAAGGCCATCTGCCACGAAAATAATAGAAGGTGTGGTTATCCTGGATTACGTGCGCACAACTTTTCCGATGTCTCGACGAACGTACAATGGTGGTGTAAAACAACTTCCTCACTGTCAGATGACTACACACAAACACGACCACAAAACGCAGGGGCCCAACGCGCATTATATCAAAATAAATACATCAATTATTGTAATTTATTTAATTCATAAGCACACAAAATAAGACACTTATTGTATGTCACGCAAGATCGCAAATTATGCGCGTGTTGCGTGTCAGTTCTGATTTTTCACTTAGTCACCTACCTAAATCAATGTTCAAAACTTGGGCAATAGAGAGCAATCGAACAGTGCGCGAAAACGTTCGTATAGTCTTGGTTAAAAGTATTCGCGATTTTCCGTATTACAAACGCAAATTCAACCTGTTCAGATCGCGGACAACTTGCCGGCCATTTCGCTAATAGAACCTCTTGAGAGATTCCGAATTGTTGTAATAGTATTGAACGTAGGATTGGCTGGCAAGTTTTTCCCGAGCTGTACAGGTTGAATGTGTCATCCAAGGACATTAAAAACTTCTTTGTATGATTAATCATTTAGTGACGTCATATCCTTCAATGATTATGAATTTGGCCTTGTTTGATTTGGACACCTTTGAGACACATAGAATTATAGAAAAAAGGAGGTCATTCATACCGCGTTCTCACAAATTCCACTTTTTACATTACCCCTTTATCCGTTTCAAAACTTTTGCAAATTTCATCTATATTCAAATTGATTTATAAATGGCATAAAATACAAGAACAGGTTCAAAACTCAATTTATCCCGACTACAGGGAATGGTACATTGATTTGATATGCTATTTTTAAAATTTCAATAGTTTTGTCCAATAGTGTGGCACCGTTTATTCAGCCCTGTTTACCAGTCAAAACTGAGGGGAGTCCCCGCTAAAACGATGTCCTTGGATTTATTACGATGTAACTTCTCATGTATGACGTGCTTATGATTTATGCTTCTGTTCTGATTTTTTTCTGAATCAAACATTTCGAGCATTATCGAACAATTGATTGACTTAAAGAAAAACCACTTTACATTTACAAGAAGTTTAATGTTCAGCAATGTCACTTCATTATTTTACGTATCAATAGGCTATATGAAAAATTGCAACCTTATAGGAAAGAGTTGTAGTGATTTTGTTAGACAATCTGAAAGCAGCTTTTATTCATTTAGGCAAGACGACAAACAAGATGGAATATTGGCAACAACCACAGATGGCCATCAGTACTTGATATATAGAGCAAAGAAACGGGTTGTTGTCACTAATAAAAATAATGGTTTGTCAATATTTATGAGGTAAGATTTTGACTATTTAAATGTTTTCAAACAAATAAGAGAAAATTAATATGATGTTTCGTCTTAGAACAAACCTGACGACGTCAAACGAACACGAACACGAACTTAAGAGTATGCAATGTAGATAGAATGTTGCCTTGGTTTGTCAGGAAGACATGCAATTATTCCCATCCGTCAATGACGTGTGTAAAATACCCGAAACGTGCATGTCTGGTCCATGTTGTAAATTTATCTGCTTTATATGATGAAAATGAATTTGAAGACGTTTAACATTTGTACCACTTGGTGAGTGTCAATTCTGGTGGACCAGGATCAATTTCGGTTGGTCGTTTCTTCAAACGCATTCGAAAATTTTTGTGTACAAAATTGTCTCAAATTTCTGAAACCTGGGTCCTGTAGCATCATATCCCAGCCATCTTGCTACGTCTTTTGGTACCTTTTGGATATAATTTTAACAGATATTGGCTATATTTCATTGTTTCGATTGACGATCACTGACGAGGGTTAAATACTCGAAACGTGCATGTCTGGTCCATGCTGTAAATGTATCTGCTTTTGAATGATGATAATGAATTTGAAGAAGTGTAACATTTGTACCACTTGGTTAGTGTCAATGCTGGTGGACCAGGAGACCCGAGGACACATGTAGCCAAGTTCGATCAATTTCGGTTGGTCGTTTCTTCAAACGCATTCGAATATTTCTGTTTATAAAATTGTCTCAAATTTCTGAAACCTCGGTCCTGTAGCAAAATTTTTGATAAGCACATCAATTATACCCCTAGTAATAAAATGTTTTAAGTCAACCCAAAAAAAATATTAGAAATTCAGCCGTATAGCTTTCACTTCCAGGCGAGTTTTTATTCTTTATTCGTTTAAAAGTAGCAAGCATTTCTGATTCATTTATCTCCCCTTCTAATAAATCAGCATGCCTTTGGTCAAATTTTGAAATTTCATAGTTACAAAGAAAACCATGCAAATCTATTTGTTTAATTGATTCTTCTCTACTTGAATACAACTTCTGATAAAAGCTCTTTACTTTGTAAACAATCTCCTTCTGATCATAAATCATGCCCTTATTTTCAACATCTAGAATTTGAATAGTTTTATTGATGTAATTCCTGTTTACAAGATTACAAAAATATTTAGTTGGATTTTCGCCCTCTTCTATCCATTTAGCTTTGACCGAATAATATGACCTTTTAATTTTTCATCTCTAATGATTTCTAAGTTTCTTTTCTTTTCTTCTAATTCATTAACACTTTGAATACAGTTTAGATTAATATTATTTTCGGGAAAATTTATTTCTGTTATTAGATGTCTAAAGATATATACTACTATTCCATTCGAAAGTCCCTAAGGCTATGTCAAATTATTCCTTTGGGAAACCAGCATGGATTTAGAAATATTACACCAAATTTTTTTATGACTTAATACATCGATAACGTGAAAAACAAAGAAATAATTAAGGTTCCAGATGATCATGGTGTTTTTTGTAGCCTTATAATGAATAGAAATATGTGTTGACGTTCCTTGTCCCTTACGCGTCTCTTTCTGTGTTTGTCTGCTTTGTGTTTTTGTTTTGGGTGTTTTGGGGTTTTGCTGTGGGTGCTACAACCTGGTGTTAACGTTGTTGGAGATCCCCTCCTTTGCTTTCTTTTCATTTTGAGAAATTGTCACGTACATATCACGACTATATTGTGAATTATCGTTTCATGACGTTATTTTGAGATATATTTCTTCTTTAACCTGATAAACAAATTCACACATGTTTCTCTCCGTTTTACTTCACAGACTTCAAGGATGGAAAGGAACTGGTGAAGAAGAAAAATTGGGGGAAGAATCTACTATCGAATCATTATTTCAGCGCCTCGAGAATTAAAATGTCTTCTAATTGTAACTGAATTGTTTCTTCGTTTTATTTTATTGCCGTTGAATCCTACCGTCTTATCTTGCTTGTCTTAGTTTTTGTCTTTCTTTATGACTGCAATCGGATCGCACGGATACGGAACTTGAATGGCATGACTCTTTAACGTCTTTTGCTGTGCTTGTAATTTATGCGTTTTCGCACGGGTCTCTTGGCGCTTAACTATAGGTATTAAAACCGAGTATGAATCAATGGAGATTCCTTCACATGCATGAGCTCGCAACAGCCGACAAAGCACGGACTCTATCATGTACATCCTATATATATTCACATATTCATCTGTGTTGCTTGGGCCCTGTGTTTAGCGGTTTTATTTGTGCGTTGTCATCTAACAGTGAGGAGGTGGTTTTACACCACAATTGTGCGGTCGTTGAGACCTTTGGGTAATAGGAAAAGGGAGAGGTCTGTGCGCACGTAATCCAGGATAACTACACCATTTGCTACTTTTGTGGCAAATGGCCGTCCAAAAATTGCTCCGGTAATCCATTGGTCTCGTTGGTTTATGTGTAGTCTTTTGTGTTTGATGTTTATATGTCGTATGTCTCTTTTTCGTCTCTTCGTGTGCTCTTCTTTGTTTTTTCGCATCGGGTGATTTTGTATTTTGCTGTCGGTACCGCAACAGGGTCTGTTCTCCTGACCTCTTTAGAGAAGACAGGGTCCCGACCACGAGTCCTCTCTGCATGTAAGTTGACTCCTCGGGTGATACATGTAATATGCATGAGATCGCTACAGTCGGCAGGGCGCGGACTGTTTTATGTACGCCCTCCTTTTATATCCATTTACATATTCATCTGTGTTGCTGTGTTGCTTGAGCAAGAAAAAAAGAAACTAAAACATTATAGCCCCCATCATCCCCAGTTAAGTATGAACAAGGTCCCCATCTCTGAAAATGAAAAACAAAAACAATAAGGTCTAATGATAAATTAAACATGTCAATGAGGAGATCATATTGATTCTATCATCCAAAAAATAACTCCAAAAATATATTTACTACAAAGCCTAAAATTTACTTTGATAGAAAAAGTTTAGAGACTCTCTACTTCTCATTTATCAGGCCTACTTTTGAATACGCGAATATAATATGGGGCAACTGTCCAGATTAGTAGAATCAAAGCTCTGAAGGAACTGATGGCGAGTTTCGTTTCTTAAGCTATGAATGATTTCAATTTGCTTTATGGGATTTTAAAAAATATTGAATCATTAGTAGAACAAATCCATTTTCCAATGTTCGGGTATAAAACATTCATGAATATATACGTCCCTAATGGACCTGTGTCAGCGTGACTACTATAATACAGACGTTTAATTTTTCTTCGTGTATAGACCGGTTGAAATTGTTCTAAAAGCTAGTGCCTGATATGTTATTCACTGTTGTTGTGGGATATTAATTCAGACTTTTTTATCGGTCCTGATTTCAAGGTTTACATACAAAGTTTTCCTCTCAAGCTTACTATTAATCTCACAACGCAGAACATTCGCTTTTTCAGTATTTTTTGTGCAAAATAGATCACCTATAGCTAATAGGGGAATAGTGCCTCAGCTATGAGATAAAACCAAAATAAGGCGAATATTATCTTCTACTTTAATTTGAAAATAAAAATCATCTAGACATCATGTAGTACATGGATCACGCCGATCGTGTTACAGCTTTATTCCTCTTATGAACTTGGATAAAACTCATAGCTAAGGCATCCCTACAATACATCATATTTCCCTCTTTTGTGATATGTTATCTATATTGCACGAAATTATAGAAAAACAGAACGTTCGGCGTTGCTATATAGCCCACCGCTTTTTTTTGTACGCTTGCGGACGTCTCGGTAGGCCTCTCATGTCACAAATCTGAGGTCACGTGATGACTTCGACTGCTGTAGGCTTCGCGAAACTCGCCTAAAAATAAGTTAGAAAACATAAATATTGAATCGGGAAGTATAATTACAGGTGCGACTAAACTAGTTAGTATTCGAAACTTACATCTTGAAGTTGGGTGGGGGACTATTGACTGAAGAAGTGAAAAAAGCAAACTCATCCAATATTTTAAAAAATCAAATGGACTTACTCCTTAATATTAAATTTGAAGACGTTTAACATTTACAAGAATTATTGCCTCCTCAACATCGACAGCAGCATGCTTATAATACCCGTAACACTAACGATTATGTCCAAATAATATGCAGAACCACGCATCACTTTAACAGTTTTTCCCGTCAGCTATAGAATAATCTCCTTCATGAATTAAAACAAATAAAATCACTTCCACAATTCAAAAGTTAATTATCTTCTTCCAAGAAAATTCCTAGTTATTATCATTCTGGTGCGCGCAAAGGACAAACTCTACACGCTCGTTTGCGGATGGATGAAGTGCACTTCGTTGAAACAGAATCTTTTTTCTAAAAAAAACATCGAACCCGACCTCTTAAGTTCATGTGGTGAAATTGAATCAACTTCGCACTATCTCCTCCATTGACCTAATTTTAATAGAGAAAGAATTGTCTTAAATGATATAACTCAACCATTAACTTGTAATTTATTGCTATACGGAGACGAAAGAAATTCAGATGAAATAAACGAAAAAATATTTCAAACCGTACAGGAATATATTTTTAGAACAAAACGTTTCTAAAATAAATGACAAATAATATATCTATATATATAATATAATAATATATGTTTATCTTTGTGCAAGGTAATCTGTTTCTTTAAAATTCCATTAAATATCTGTATATTAACTTTTTATTGAGTACTAGAGTACTAGATATACTAAAATCAATATTTCTTATATCTTATATCATTCCCTTTTACGTTACATTACATTATCGCCATATTTGTAATAATACTTTGCAACTTTCTTCGATAAGTTTAACTTGCTTATTCCGACAAGTTAACTCATTGATAATTACTTTTTGATCATTTGTATTTTGTTCTGTTACTTTTTCCTTTGGTATAATATCATAAACTTTAAGGTGAAGTCCACCATTCCATGAATTAGCTAATTAAGTATTTCTGGAGATGGATTTATATAAGCTTTGAGCTTTTTTTTCCAAATCCTGTATTCCATTACTTATGCAGATGAATATTGTTTGTTTCTTAAATAAATATGTTTAAACCAACTTAATGAAGAGATCCAGAATTTTGACAACAATCTGTTAACAGGAAAAATTAATCTTGGTTTTGGATCAAATTTAAAAAAATGTTCTTACTGTATGGAATCAGTATTAACGTTACATTCTGTCGGTATGATGTACATCGCGAATCAACTAACACAACAAACTGGAATCATATTTGCCTGGTTTGTCAAACGATTGCAATGGAATAAGTAAATGAATGTCAAACACAGAAACTTGAATCACATTCATAAGAACTTACAAAATCCTCAAAATATACACGTAAAACAGATCTCACACACACACAAAAAAAACAAATCGGACAAACACAAGGATTCAATGAAAATGAAGCTAGAGGTAATGAAAACTGAGGTCTTCCTTCTGTATGTTCATCAAACTAATGACAGACAACGGATTTTCAACGAATTTGAGCATTCTATATGTTTCCAATAAACATCAAAGTGTCTATCAGTTATTCAATCTCAAAGCTGAGAAGGCAAGGAAAAATCATTTCCATTGGAACGATTGTGAACCTCGAAATGAATAACATTCAGAAATGAAATCAGGTGCCCGAGGAGAGTCAGCATCTTCTGCTTGCATGAAACACCCGTCGCAACAGCTCCATGAAAACTTGTCAAATTCGGTGAGTGTTTCGATGTATATATTGATGTATATGTTAAACGTCTTTAAATTCAATAGCATCAATTAACAGATAGATTTACAGCATGGACAAGACATGCATCTTTGACGGAAAGTGTTTTGAATATACTTCCCTTACATTGTCGCCATAGCACTTTCTATATAGACATAACGTCAGACAGTGCATGAATTTTATATATTGTTTTCATTTCCGTGCTTAAACATCGACGGAGGGTGCAGCTAGCCAACAGGGGATGCTTACTCCTCCCGGGCACATGGTCCCACCTCTGGTTTGCTAGGGGTCAGTTGATGCTTAATTTCGTGCTCTATTGTGAGTGTTGTTGAGATTATCGTCAGGATCTTCTTTAACTCATTTATATCAGGTAAATATTTCTTGTTTGATGATGACGACAGCCATTCAATCGAAATAAAGTGAAGCTGGAGCTCTCTCCGTCTGTCCTATGTTTCTTATCTCATGGGGAATTTCTATTATATATTTTGCAAGAATTTGTAAATCTGTGGTATTTGAAATCTGATTTCTGGTTTTTGTTTGACCTTTATTCACTAATATTACTCGTTTTAAAAATGGAGAGCCCAAATATAACAGTTTAACAGTAATTGTGTTCCATTCTGTACAATTATTTTTTTGCTAGTATGCCCTTTATAACATTGTTCCCCACAATGGAGTGTAAAGGCATTAGGGATATAATACTCCACTTCCGGTGGTTTTGATAACAGAAAAATTCAATACCACAAAGTTTGCCGAAGACTTACGACTTCGGTTATGTTCTGGACCATACATTTACATGATGTTGAATGAAACATTAAAAAATGATCAAATATCTAAAATATTTGATAAATGGAAGTATATTATTTCTAGTTTTTCGACGATATTGTTATTACCCCTAATAAGTGTTTTTCAATTACCTTAAATATATTCACTAGCCATTAATAAATTCGATAATGAAACAGAACCAGCTCACATGTTGACATTTCATTCAAAAATATCTAAAGCTTCGAAGTACATGTAGGAGATAAGGAAGATGCAGCATTCGTCTAATAGTCTATGGTTTTTCCAGGTTCTAGAAGATATTTATGTTCGACGTTCTAATCCTTGATTTAACACCATACGTCACATCATTTGGCAACATTTTGAATTGTTACGTCATGTGCGATCTGACTTTTTTTCTACATTGACATCACAATGACACCATCGCCAAATTGTATGATGTCTTGTGTCTGTCTGTCATTTTTATGAATCTACTAGAAATCAGCTATTGATATTTAACGTCTTCAAATTCAATTATAGTATCATTTAAAAACAGCAAAATGTGCAGCATGGACCAGACATGCAGGAGGTCATATATTCAATTCTATTTATGCTTTTTTAAATATAACCGTATCAAAATTTTTGGATGTTATGAATTATGTATGTGATGACCCTAATTTATATTGGGTTTGTTTAATCGTTTTTCTATGTAGTACCTAGATATCACATTTGTTAAGATTCAATAGACGTATAAGATACAAATGTATTATCAGAATGTATTGAAATATCATTGTTATATTGTTACATAATTATATATGCATCATTGCTATTTCCATAATTCACGTTATTGATACTGTTTGTGTGTCGTCATCTCATAATAAAGGTCAATTATATGCAATAATTAGCATTCTTTTACTTAGCATATCATAATCACGGAACATGAAATATGACATCAAATCAGTAGACACAAAATATATAAATATAAACCAACGAGACCAAAAGATAAGGTGTTCTTATCTGGGTTTCGTTTCCAAGACCCTCCAACTTGTCCGGTTATCAAGTGGTCTCGAGGAACGCACAAGTTTGTTATAAACCTCTTCTCTGTGGGATTACCATACAAACAAGACAGCGAAACTGATGAATATTTAAATCGACATAAAAAACAAAGGGCGCAACGAAATACAGCATGTGGTATGTTGGCTTGAGCGAGCTGAAGTATGCAATCACTGACCAACATATATTTGTCTTCCTTTACGGGATTTACTGATTGTGACTGATTGTGACATCTTGCTACGTCCGTCGGTATATTGTGGACACAATTTTTATAGATTTTGGTCATATTTAATTGTTTAGATTAGGATCACTGACGAAGATTAAATACCCGAAACGTGCTTGTCTTGTCCATGCTGTAACTTTTTCTTCTTTTAAATAATGCTTATGAAGTTGAAGACGTTTAACCTTTCTACCGAATTGAAGTGTTACATGCAAGCAGGTGATACTCACTCTTTCTGTACACCTGTACACTAACTCCTTCGCAGGGAGTTCACTTCTCTAGTCTCTTCATATGTGAGATTTTTCATTTCTGTGCCTTTATCTTAGTTCTGGTTTTATCCTGGTTTTGTATGCCCTTGGTTTTTGACATGATGATTTTTACCCTCTTTGGCCATATTACATTGTTTAGATTGATGATCACTGACTAGGGTTGAGTACCCGAAACGTGCATGTCTGGTCGATGCTGTAAATTTATCCGTTTATAATTGATGCTATTGAATTTGAAGACGTTTAACATTAGATGATATTTTGATTTACGAATTTGTACTTCGTAAAAGGGATAAGTGGTTTTTTTTTTCCATATTTGTCATCATCCAAAGAGGACAGGTGGTCTGTGCAATTTTTTCTCTGACTGGACCCTTGTTGAAATCCCGTCGTCTCAGTCAGAGTGCAATTCTTAAAAAATACGATGTGCCTGGTACAACGCTTTATATTTGTCTATACCAAGTATTCATCTGTTAACACAAAGATCATACAATTCATGTATATTTATGTAATTATCGGATTACTTAAGTGGAAGGGCTGTATGTACGTTATCCATAAAACCACATCTATCGCTCTTTTATTGGCGCCATTTGCATTCTGGTCAAATTATGTATTATCATGCATATTTCATGTTTTGGTTTTTTTTAAAGATTTTATTGTACATGCACCATTTTGTTTGTTGAAGTTGGATAGGCTGGTTTTCGCTGCATCTTGTGTTTGTATTCCGATGTTGTTGTTGTAGGGTAATCTTGAAGGAGTTTTCTTTTACACCTTTCATCTTACTTTCACACTCCCAGAAGCATTTGTCTTGGAGGCCCCTCTCTGTCAGCTAAGTTGGGCACTTCGTTTAACTGACACTTCCTCCTGCCTACATTCAGGGATTCGCGATTGTCCTGTTAATGTAGACTTACATATTCCTCTGGATCTTTGTCTCATAGACTACTTTGGTACTTCTTTCCTGGTATACTTTGTATTGGTAGAACCGCTTCCTTTTTTAGAAGAATACTGGACATCCCATTTAACGGATGAATGTACAGTCAATTAATGAAAATAGATAATATTGCATAACGTTCAATAACCTCATACTAATTTTTCATATGATGCATTGATAATTTGATTTATGGTTTTATGGTAATATATCACTTTGCAGAAGAGAATATGTAGCGTATGACATACGTCGAAGGGTTTCAAATCAATACCTTCTTGAAGAAACTTCAAAACCAATTAACATGCAGGAGAAACGTGTTTCGAATATTAAATTCCCATCAGTGATGCTTCTAGCTGAGCCAAAAGTGATATAAAAGTGATATAAAACATATGTGTCCCTGATTTGATGACACATGAAGAATTAAACGGAAATATATGTAGATACGTTCCTTAAAATGAGATATCATCGCATAATTTGAATAAAAAAATCCAGATACAACTGTACACTTTGCCATTGTTCTCCACTTAATTTAGCTTTGATATCTTTTACACGACAAATCAAGCAGCGAAGTTTCAAATTGACGAGGAAGGCTATAGTTTCGGCAATTCATATTTCACTACCTTCTTAATCTTCAGATTTATGAAAAGGCGACGATACTTCCTTGTGAGTATTAATTTCACGTCAATATCCTTCTCTAGATTTTATCTTTTTATCTCTGTTTTTCGTCTCGTGAGAGAAGAGATAGTGTCTCGTGAGAGTGTCTTTAGCTGTTATCTCTATGGCGATTCCCTCCTTATATCTGTTTTGTATTCTATAACGGTTATCATACCTATTAATTGTGTGATTTTCCTTTGCTCTGAACTTGGATTATTATTGTACTTGCACGTACTGATAGGTTTAAACTACATGGCATTATATCAAAGCATAAAAACATGAATACGAAACACTATGCAGATTTTAATTCCTCAGTATAAAAACATGCGCAATGAGAATTCTTTTTAAAAAAGCCCTATTAGTCTCATTATATACAAGTAAGAATGGTTATGAGAGACAACTCGTTAATGCGTGTACATGGAACATGTTTACTACATTACTAAGGAATTTTAACACAATTCTATCTAAGAATAGGAAAAATGTCTTTGTCAAAATTTAAAGAAATTAAAATTTAGTTTGTTTGAAGACAGAATATAAAATCGCCTATCGAATCAAAGAACAAATGTTATAAAGCAGAAATATATATATATATATATATACGAGGGTTGTCCCAGAAAAACGTAGACATTTCTCAAAATTCCTTTATTTAACGTTAAATCTAAACAAAATTTTCCCAGATGTAAATTTAAGTATCTTGGAAGCATAAAATGTTCATGGTGTTGAAATCTGCCTTTATATTGAAAATTTATTAAATTATTAGAAGAGCGGTTGGACCGTACCGGAGCAGTCCGAAATTTTCATGCGCAAAAAAGAATCGATAATAAAACCTGTTGAATACTTATCAATGCATGTATAAATAGTACTAAAAGTCTTATCAACAGAAATAACTGATTTTAGCGGGTACATACATGCTATATTTTCGTCAATGATATAATAAACAACTTAACTATGAAGGAACTTATAAAGCAATCCCTCATCAATCATTCAAAAGACGGCGACGTCAACTTTATTAGCGGAGCAGTAAATGGTACTGAGATATTGTGTTGAACGTGGATTGACCCCTTTTTAGACAAAGTTAGAAATGGAAACATCAGAAAAGTATGGAAATATTCGCAGAGTATTAGTATACATGTATGTACAAGAGTTATGACGACGAATTGAAAGACAAGACTTAACAATGACACAAGGAGAGGGGCGATATTCAGACAGTTCATTTGGCAAGAAACGTCATTGATGAAGACCGGCATCGAACAGTAAAAGAAATGGAAGAGAGGGTCCATATAAGTAAATTTACTGTGCAGAAAATCCTGTCAAGTGGATTAAATATGTATCTCGTTCCTGCTCAATGAGTGCCAAAGTCTATTATAAAATATATGAGATGAATTTATGAGTTGCATATTCTTAACCGCAGTCGCTGGAATCCATGACGTTACATATCATGCGCCGGTGGACGTCACCCTACATCTTTATTTCTTCTATGAAAATTTTACTATTGAAGATAAATTATTGATTCTTGTACAGAAGCCGATTTGTATGTCAAGTTTTTCAGTGCAAAGTTAATAAAAATGCAGCCCTTCACAACTTTCTTAATGCCGATGTCTACGATTTTCTGGGACAACCCTCGTATGTATACACTCTTTCGCTCATTTTCATAATTCGTTAATTGTGAATTTATCTACTGGTCCCCTTTATTCAATGTGTGTAACTGTCATTCACTGTATTTTTCTTATGAAACAAGGTTTACGTTTTCAGCAAGTAGCTCTCTTGCGTCTTCCCGCTTTTTTCATCATACCATCGGTGGCATCCCAGCACTTAGCATCCCATAGGTTCCATTTCTTGTTTGCTAGACCAGCCTTTACCAGTCCTCCAATGGTAGTTCCTGGCCTTGCGCTTTTAGCACCAGCTGGCTTCCATCTGAGATACATAAAAAGTACTATTCCTAGACCTTAAACATAATTATGATTGGAACTTCCAATAATGTGTAAAACCATTTTTATTAATAAAGATAAATGTAACTGAAATTCAAGCATTATCGTTCTCGCCAGACTGACGACAAGCTTAAGCTACACCATTACGCATATTTCCGAATTTCCAGATTTATTTGCAAAAAGAAGTATTTACATATGATCTGCATTTTTCTCATATGTGAGCGTGAAGAGCTCTTGCTTGGCATTTTTCATTGTAGGCATTTGTGATTTTTTTAATCATATCTGAAGCAAAGAAGATTAGTCTTATTTAGATTTAGGTCGTGCTAAATTTCGAGGTCGAATCTCTTAAAAACCGACGTTATGTAACAGCCTGGTTCTTAGGAAAGGATTTATCTAGTCTGGCTTTTGTAATGATAAATATAGGATCTCAAATGAATTTTCATTTCATACGATGTATTATGAAACGAGTTGTGGGTTTTATATCCCCGAGCCTTGGCGAGGGGATATAAAACGCACAACGAGTTTCATAATACATCGTATGAAATGAAAATTCATTTGAGATTCTTTTTATCACATGATATAGCCAAAAAATGTGTATTTCTAACGTGAAATCAACGTTTCCGAGAACTATAGAGGCGAACCACGCCGTGATTTAGAAGTCGTCTGCTACGCCATGAGAAGTAGTGTCCCAATTGTATAGATATTCTGTGCGTAAGAGAAAAGTATTTCAATTTTGAATAGTATTTTAATGCAAGAATTAATTCAACAACAACAATTCTAATCATTGATATTGACTCCGGGTCTGAATTTAACAGTTGACCGATATTTGAAAGGTCACATTTGTCAAGGTTTATGTGATGAGGTTCCAAACTTGACCAATCGTATTCAAGCAGAGCGATATGTAACGTGTTATCATATCATATATTTATGAAATGGCTTTATGAAACTGCATAACGGGTGTATCATGTGATAAAGTTAATTATGTTTCATCCGGTCATTGGGAATATCTATTCATACCACTGAAAATCATGAGAGTAAACATGATTTGGTTAAAACATACTGGCTTGACATGTGTCTTGCATTAGTCACTACAGTATCGGAGGATTTCCCGTTGCCGGGCCCTTTATGTATCAGCCATCGTCCACCATCTTTGGTTGTTGCCACGACACCATTGTGTGTTTTGCCAGATAAACTGAGATATCCTCTTAATGGTCTGATGTAAAAGTTTTCAGAAGATATAAGGCAAAAATGAAATGCTATTAGATGAATGATTTTTTGATGGTATGCAAGTTGACATGATATCAACATTTTATATTCATTTATGAATATCTGCCATTCAAACTAAACATCAAAATAGTCTTGTGTTCTCAATTTTGTGGAATACAATTATATAATTTAATCTAATCATACTAAAATAAAGATGTTTATGATACACTTATTTAAACTTGTGTCGATAAGGGGAAACAAATTTGCATGCCGTGAACACGTCGCATAAATTATCAACACTAACTGAACGAACTGAAAGTTTAACATATTTAAAATTACCTTTCAAACGTTTCCACCTTAGTAACTCTTGAGTTGTAGAGACTAGTCAAACCGCTCTTTGATTTGATGTCGTGCGGAAACTTCAACGAAGATATCATTACATTGTTACATAATCTCACCATTCATTGACTTTTTTATTACCCATCTTGTACATTATTGCTTTTAAATAATGTCCATAGAATTAAAGGAGCTGTTATGATAAGACGTAAATCTGCCTTGATTGTCTAAATTTCAAAATGCAAAAATTAAGATTGTTTTCGGTAAAAATAACAAGTAAATTAGTCCATATATGAATCTTCTGTAAGGCTGGATAAATTATCTAAAATAAGACGGATTTTTGGGTTAAAAAAGCGTTTTCCCATAGAACTCAATGGAAAACGGAAAGGGTTTTCTACAACACCCCCCCCCCCTCCTTTGTTCACAATGCCACTTTCACCAAATGTGTATATCAAGAGAAGAAATTTTCTGACCAAGTGGGGTTCTGAACCGATGGGGGAACAATGTCCCACATGCAAAAAACGGAAAAAAGGGGATGGATGACTATTTTAGAATCAGTCCTTAGAGCGGTAAAATAGTTAAAAATTGTAATTTTTTTCCTTTTAGTATCATAGAACAATCTATTCAGAGTGTGTTTCAATAAAAAAAATTAACCGTTATGAAGGAAATAAACAAGAAAGTTGTCTATTTCTACACTGTGCGTATTTCGCGCCTGAAAGCTACATATGTGGCTGATAAGTACGAAATAAAACCGTTTTCAAGTTTCCGGATCGTAGATTTTGCCGATTATATTGATATAATAACCTCAAGGTTAATTTAATTTATCACATTTTGACTTGAAAAGCTACAGATTTACAAGAAATTTTACAAGAATTACAGTCAACTTCTTTTAAAATTCGGATCTATACATGCAACGGAGTACATTACTATGGGTATTACACAACCTGTCTTTTATGGTGATATGATAAACAAAATAAAAAGGATCAAAGGTAGGCAGCATAACCATCGAAAATGCGTCAGAATCATCAAACGCCTTTTATATCGTGGATATGATCCTAATGTCACCAGACGGACACTAGGCTTGGTACTTGACCAATCTACAGTCTTGTACAAGCGGTTCCTTGAGACTTGCACTCTGACTGACTGTGACGACGGGACTCCATGACGGGCCCTGTCCAAACCTCTTTAGAGAAGACAGGGCCCCGACCACCTGTCCTCTCTGAATGTCAGTCGGACTCCTCGGGTGATTACATACATGAGCTCGCTACAGCCGGCAGAGCACGGACTCTATTACGCATGCCTTCTTTTTATATCCATTTACATATTCATCTGTATCTCTGGGGCCTCTGCGTTTCGCGGTCTTGTTTGTGTGATGTCATCTTACAGTGAGGAGGTTGTTTTACACCACAATTGTACGTTCTTCGAGACCTCTGGGTAATTGGAGAAGTGAGAGGGTTGTGCGCACGTAATCCAGGATAACCACACCATTTGCTACTTGCGTGACAGATGGCCATCCAAAGTCGGCAACGGTTACCCATTGGTCTCGTCGGTTTATGTGTAGTCTTTTGTGTTTGATGTTTACATGTCGTATGTCTCTTTTCCGTCTCGTGCTGTACTCGTCTTTTGTGTTTTTGCATCGGGTGTTTTGGTGTTTTACTGTTGATGCTGCAAAGGGGTCTTGTTGGAGATCTCCTCCCTTCTTTAGATGCATAATAAACATCAACGCATTTTTTTGTGAAATTCCGCTCGATACTTGACGTTTTCTCCCTTCAGTACCCCTACCTGTTCAGCCCCTAATTATAACATCTATCACCAAATCTATTTTTAAAATGACATACCTACTAGGATCTTCTAGTATTTGATATTTTAGTCCTGACCAACTTTTTACTAAAATAGAAGGACAGCGCTCGAGAAATAATCGATTGATTTTAGGGCTAAATCAAGCCTTTATCTTAACAGCTCCCTTAAAATTTATATTTTTAAAGTCTGTGCTATAGTAAAAGTGATTCGCCAGATAATTATGTTTACTTGTGCATGGATAAAGAAAAGAAACGCTGTATTCAACATGTTTCATGTGCGATTGAAGACAGAGTAGACAATTTATGAATTATAAACCCCAAATAATATAAAATACTATATACAAACCCCAAATAATATAAAATACTATATACCGAATATCTACTTGATCTGGAACGTGAACTTGACCAGGATGGAGAGTATCGTGAACTTGACCAGGATGGAGTGTATCGTGAACTTGACCAGGATGGAGTGTATCGTGACCACCTAGTGGATAATGAAAACCGTGATGGGGAGTTGTACCTTGACCCCCAGGAGCTTGACCTTGAACTAGATCCCTGTAATATAATCAAATTCCAATTAAACTTCTTTCATTCATCTACTAAACTACCTACACAACAAATATTCCTTGTAACGATTTTAAGGTTAGGGTTGTTACTACAGGGAGATAACTTTAAATTCATATCACATAATATTTAAAACCGACATAAACGATACATGGTATAAGCTCAGATAGTTCAATTATTTGATAATGAAAAAATAATGCTCCTTGAAATTGCTGAAAGGGTATTGTTTGGGGAAAATGCATATTTTTCAATGAAGAATCGCCTAAAATAGGAAAAAATAATTGTCATTTTTCGCGAGATCTGCTACCAAAGATTCAAACATCAGAATATTTACTTTCCATTATATTCTTTAAATGTTAGATAATTAGAAATTCGAACCTCGAGTTAAAGTCTATGTTTTAGGGTCAAAATGTTGATTTTGTGCTATTTATAGAAACATTCATTTTGCTTAAACTAATTCGGGTACATATTGAATTGACTGTTTAGGATAAAGCAGTATCCTTAGGTATAAACGTAGAAAAAATGTATTGCTGGCGCCCTTCTAGCTATTAACAAAAATAACGAGTTGTTTCCATGGCAACCAGCAATATAGTATTTATAAGAAAATACACTCCTTAGAACTGATCATTTTATCAGAATTTCTCAAAATAGCCTTTAATTCATGCACAAGCTATAAGAATCTTAAAAGTTAAGAATATATATGTATTTTTGAAATTTCATGCATTGCAGAGGTATGAGAAGTTACGATGTTGTATTCTCTAAAAAGACAAAAATGTTAAAATAGGCCAAAAATGGACGTTTATTGCCAAAAAACAAGACGGCTAATTTTGATTTTTTTGGTCTGATAGTTCGAGATGTTTCTCTACATATGGACCTATTCATCTTTCTGCTACCTCACTACTGTTAAAAGTCGCCACCCTGACCTAAACAATTTCGCATGGTGTCCGATTTTCATGAAATTTTACATTATAAGTAGGGACCAATGAAAAATATGACTTTGGCCAAACAAAATTTTTCTATCTTATCTGGTTACCATGGCAACGGACTATAAAGTTGAAAAATTGGCAAAATTCAGCGTTTTTGAAGCTCTATAATTTCGTCTTTATATGACATTAATGAAAGGTTTGGTATGCATCCTAAAGATTGGGACCTAAACTTTTCAATAAGCTCACTGATAGTGTCAAAATGGCTGGTTATCATGACAACAAATTAGCTAACTTGAATTTATTGATTATTTAATTCTGTTTGTATTTTCCAATTTTCCTTCTCTCTTGATGGGTATATGATTAGGAAATTGAATTTTTTTTCTAAAATGAGCAAATTCAAGATCAAACAACTTGATGCGATGTATATACGTTACCTTGGAAACGGTAACTATGGTCTATTATATGCCTAATTTTGCAAATTCAGACTTATCTTCAAAAGTTTTGCATCATAATAAATAGAGTATAATTTTTGGAATATAATTAACACAAAGACCTCTTTCAAAAACCGTGAATATGTAATTGAGAATATATGTAAACATGGAAACCATTTTTATTATTTCTATAAAATAGTTCTTTTTAATCCCAGGAAGTTCATTTTCAATATTAAGTTTCATTAATAAAGATCAAATGAGTCTCGGGTTTTTTTTTTTTCTTTTTTTTTAGGAGTTCAGATATCAGGTTCGACAGACATTTTCAAGTAAATGTCTGTCATTCTTTCATGTCATCAACGAATTATCATTCATGAGATAAATACTTTTATTACATAATAACACTGGTAGTATATTAATTTATGTTAGGTGCATTTTAGTTGTGAGTTGTAATAGACTACAGTCAGTTTGATATAGCATATAATTCATTCTTTCTTTTGAACATTTTTTTCATCACCGCACCTTTCATTTATTTTGAATTTCAGAACATAAAAATACATCAATACAATGTTTTAATAGATAAACAAATAAGTCTCTATCAATTACAAGAAAATACTTTCAAATTGATAATGGCTGCCATAATAATTTGAACAACACTTTTGATAAAGCAAAATGAAAAATTTGTATTATATTACAAACTTTTCAGATGAATTAACCTTGGATACTAAAGACTCAAAGTGGGCTTAGGTGCAGTTTTACACAATTGTTCCTATAGCAACGGGCTGTTTCCTGAATATAAAAAAATCTTTCAAAAAATATCTTCTTGTAATGAAAGGGCTACTTCAATACATTTATTAACTTTCACCATTTTGAATTAAATTTCATTGGTCTAGTAAAAAAAAAGGACTCTAGATATTGTCTAAAATTGCTTTATTTTTTGTGAAAAGAATTTATGTTGCATTATCAACGAAAACAAACTTTGTTCCAATGTAAATGCGAATGTTTTATTTGTTTAAAAGACACGATGCAAGTAATTTATCAAAGAACTTTGGAACCATAGCCCCAAGAGGACCACGATCTCTAACCTGAAAACTAAGTTTACTAAGCATTTCAAAGGAACAAAATTTGACTTCGGAGTGGAAACAGAAATAACACCGCTTCTTATGACATCCCGCTACATCATCCTGATGCTTTCAGTTTGTCGATATGCGCTTCAAACTTTGTCGAGGGGTACTTTTGCCTGTGGTGGCGGCACATTTTGAGGGAGCCAGATGAAAAACAGCAACACCAGTAGGGGAACAGAAGTACCTTGCGAGCAAACTTTGAAAAAATGGAAGCTGTTCCGATTTGGGCCAAAAGGGGTTGTGGTGGGAAAATTCAAACAACGGCGCCGATAAAATGGAATGAAACTGGTAAATTTAAACTTTTAGGAATAAGATCTAATCTTTCAAAAAAATAACATATATGAAGAAAATTTTGATGAAAAACTCATTAAATATAAACAATTGCTTAATGACTTGTCTTTTAGGTCACTGTCAGTTCTTGGAAAAGTAACCTGTAATTCGCACTCTAGCTTTCCCAATTCTCGGTCAAATATTCGCTGTTCTACCTATCCCAGAAGAGAAATAGTGCAAAAATGTGAATTTCTATAAGTCCGAAAAGACGTAAAAAATGAGTCAAAAATTTGACTTCGGAGCTCGAGTGGAACAAAAAATAACAACACTTCTTAAGATCTCTCTCTAGTTCACCCCGATCTTTTCAGGTTGTCGAAACGTGCTTCAGTTCTGGTGAAGAAGTTTGGTAAAAGAGGGTATCCCCTGTTACCTCCATTTGTCTGTGGTGGCGCAAAGAAAAACAACAACAATTGTAGGGGACCATTAGTACTTCATACTTACCAAGTTTCATTAAAATCCCTTCAGCTGTTCTGGAGAAGAAGTAAAAAATGTGGAAAAATTTACGACGGACGGACGCCGGACGGCACACCATGACAATAACTCACACAGGTGAGGTAAAAATGCCAAAAATACTATTTTTATAGGGTACCTTAGTTGCTGCTATGGAAACATATATAAGATCTAATTAAGTACTTTTACATTAATGTTTTCGAAATTTAGGTTTGATATGAGGTAACGTTACTGGAGCGTGACGAATTTGACAAAAATGATTATTTTTGGTAAGGAGAACAAAATCCCGAGAAAAAACATGCTTTCTTCTTTAGAAACACATAAATATGCGCTCTACAAACTGGAAAAACAGATAAAATGTGGTTTTTATACGGCGCATACCCAAGAAGCTTCCGGTCAGAAGAAGTTTCCGGTCAGCGTG
Source organism: Pinctada fucata (assembly GCA_028142955.1). Classification (NCBI taxonomy): domain Eukaryota; kingdom Metazoa; phylum Mollusca; class Bivalvia; order Pterioida; family Pteriidae; genus Pinctada; species Pinctada fucata. The sequence continues at coordinate 46,888,625 of AP027112.1, read as the reverse complement.
GCGGGTAAACACGTGTTAGCCAGACCAACTATGAAACTTTGTTTATTCGCCACATCTATACATATACTTGCATATGTTTATAAAATGTCATATCAATGTAACATATTGTTACAAGAAATAAAGAATTCAATTCAATTCAATTCAATCGTATGTTCGTATGACATCGTATGTTCTTCCTTACTACACATGTCGTAAAGAGATATTCGCGGTGTTTTTATTCGCAAATCGAGGACCTCGCGAAAATAAAACACTGCGAATAAAAAACGGTTACAGTTTGTCCGTGTTCAAATAAGAGAAAACAATTGCTTACGGATACTGCCATTTTGTAGTTTTCTTGAAAAAGTGTCAGCGCGGTATAATGTGCCTTATTTTGGGTGGAATTGAAACAATTTATAATTTTTCGGTATCCATCAGCTTTAACTTATAAAGCAATTTAAGTCAATAATATTCCATACGTAAAAGAAAATTCGTAGGTTGTCTTATAGGTACATAAGATAAAATAAGAGAATACAGTTCGAAAGAGTACCTGCAGTTCAATTTCATAGAAATTACAGCGAAACATTTTCTTGTGCAAACCTTATTCAGTTTAGATCAAATTTTCATACTTATCCGCTTTTAGGTGTGTAATGAATTTAAGTCTTCAATAGTGTCAGAAATGATGCATTGGTCATAATAAATTGAACTATCTTTACAATTCTAGCTCAATAAGTGCTCAAACAGGAGATGCGGGAGAATGATCCAAAAGTGTGACCAATGACGCACCAATGTGCATATCACTACGACTTCAATTCATAAAGAAAACTATGTAAACATCACTTACAAAAATCCACGCCTCCGAATCGGCAATGACAGCAATGATTACAATGGCACTCAGCAACGCCACGCCCTTCATTTTTGTTCCAGGACCTGTCAATGAAATTGTCAATAGTAAGATTTTTGAAAATATGAATCAATGTCATTATTTTGTAGATACAAGATAACAATTCAAAGAATACCTACATGTTATATAAACAAAACCCTCATATTCGTATCAACTTAATACTTATTTTTGTAGAACCGTTCCGAAAAAGATAGAGATGGATTTGATATAGTATTATCAATTATCCGTGGAATGTTTTTTAAACATTCTCGAATAAAATTTAAAAGTGAGGTTATATTTCATACTTTTTTTTTTTACTTTTTTAATCAATGAATTCATGTATTTTGTATCAGATAAAATTAATAAAGATTAAAACTTTACCTAAAGGTCTTGTTCTTGTCGAGCCCGAGTATAACTTATCTCCGTGTCCTAACTGCTCAGTTAGCGAAATTGTTTATATATACATGTATAGTTGTACCTCATCTCTTATATCATAGACACGTAGTCAATTTGAAAAACATCCATTCAGCTTCCATACGAAATGGCAAAATTATAACAAGACTTGGCAATGTGTCGCACACGAAATCTTATACCATTTATTCTTATTGCTCATCAACTAAGTTGTGCATGAATATCATGTGAAGAAAACAAAATCATCAAAAATAAAAAAAAATAATTTCAACAAAAATGAATATAAATTCATATAATGACTTAAATATGACATATATGCAGTAAATTATTGCACAAAACCATAGTTTGTTTGCTTTGGTTCGTGTTTTATCATCATGATTACATGCAATTAATTTCGAAAACCACTATATGAACAGAAGCGAACTCTCAGTAAGGGAGTGAGACCAGGCGCCAGTTTTACTAAAAATCGTAACTTTTTGCGTAAACTTAAGCGTAAACTTAGGCGTAAATCAAGTTACGACAATTTTTACGTTTGCGTAGTTGCGTCTTACGAAAGGTCGTAACTTTGCACGTAGACGTAAACTTAAGCGTAGACTTACGCATAACTTACGTGTGGAACTCTTTTGGTTGGAGACTCAAAAATCCTTGACAACGATGAATAATCATGGGAAAAATCGCGTTTTGATTGATTTCATGTTTTGAAAAATGAAGAAAACTGAACGTTTGCGGTAATAAAAGATGGAAAAGCTTATGAATCTGACGGAAAACTTTAAAGAATTTTGCAGTTCCACATTTTGCCGTTTATTCGTGCCGTTATACATGCACCCCTCTCCCCAACGAACTATTGAGTAAGAAAATACTATTATACACACAAAATAGGGGTATAGTTTGTTAGATACTGCATGAATTAATCAATCTAAAGATATGCAAAACACACACACACACACACACACAAAAACCTCCCCCCGAAACGATTGATAAAAAAGTCATATTATACACGCACATAGGAATAAAAATAAATTAAAGTATCTCCAGGATGACCACCCTGCACTGACCCAACGGAACAAATCTACAAGAAAACGACAGATTTACATCAGAAATAGCTTAAAAAGTTGAATAATTCTTTCAATTACCTTTGATCAATAAGATCGATGTATAAATTCAGGGGCGGATCCAGGTAAGGGAGCAATTTTAATTGTTTTAGCACTTTGGTACCTAAACTCATCGGGTTATGTCGCATAAGAAATAACAATAATGTCGCCCTTTTTGGACAATTTTGGTTGAAAAGTGGTTGTCAGAATAATCAAATTTTAGTACTTTATCCCTTACTTTGGCAAATTTAGGGGGGGGGGGGGGGCGCCTCTCACACCCCTCAAAGGTGCTCATTGACGTTGTTTATTTAATTCCAATTTAAGTTCAGATAATCTTTGTCAGTCAATAATGCTCCAAATCCGTCAATGAAACTGTATCGGATACAAATACAAGATTATTTATTTCTTGGGATTTGGAATGTCAGAACCATTTTGAATTTGTTTCACAATATCCGTACATGCAGATCACCGTGTTCGTCCCTCTTATCTTATAGTATGTGCATGTTACACATGATGCGCGGATCTTGAAAAGCAAGTGGTGAATGGTGATGACGGTGGTAGTGGTGTGCAAGTAAGTAAATAAATAAATAAATAAAATTATAAAAGATATGGCGCTGTCACGATTTATTTATTTATTTATCTAGCCAAATGAACAATTCTATATTTGACATGGGAAATGTAATTTGCATGGCCGGGGGATTCGTCTTTTAATTGAGACGATTTTTCTAGTTATTATTTCAAGCTACCCCCCCCCCCCCCTCTCCAAGAAGTCCACACACGATCATGCCCTACTTTTTTATTTCTGAATTAACATACTAAGCATGTTTCAACGAACAAGTCGGTAAAAAGTACTTTAAAAGTATGTCAAACTCCGCGTTCAAGGTCGCCGGTGCCAATTCATGGAAAGGTCTTCTCACAAGGAATCCACACGGATTTATTACGCACAATTCAAAAGTTAAAAGCTTACAAAAACTCTTGACATCATAATTCAAATAAAATCAACGAAATAAACGATAACGAGATTAAAGTGAAAAAATTATGTTATCTGTAAATGAATGGGATTTAAAGTAAAGAATAATTCTAAACATATTTCAAAAATCTATAAACCGCAATTTAGAAAAAAAAAAAAAAAAGAGAAAAGAATCGAAAAAAAAAAGGCAAACAAAACCGTTGGTGAAACCCGTATTTTATTGATACTTCATGTTATATTTTTTCTTCCTATTTTAGAATTGTTTCCAACTGTTAATACTAGCCTGAGTACCGTAAACTTATGGAATAAGTTATAAATAACTTATACTTTTTGTGTACATGTACAAATATTTTAATCATTAATGTTATCATGCATATCATTTCTTTGATAGTCATTTCTTTTCTAGACACGTCAAGTGAGTTCTGACGATGAAATTATCTTTCTGAAAATTACAGCGTACGCAATGTTAGAAGCAAACTTGAGCTTATGGAATTATGTATGCTTCAGTTTCGTGTACATCCACAAACAAATTGTTTACATGTAGGCCTATAATACTATTATCATATTTTTTTTTCTTTCTTTCTTTTTTCTTTTTTTTTTTTTTTTTTTTGATATTCATATTTTTAGACAAAAAATACTGAGATATAATTTGAAATGTAAAAAAAAGAAAAACAAAAAAGTTTAATGAGTATATTTTAAAAAGATTATGTACGTTAAAATATGAAGAGCGAAGTGGTTTTCGAACGTGTTTCATAAATACGAATCGGCTTCGTTGCTATGACACTATGTAAACACACCATGAGCTATTTTTAGCAGGAAGTTTACACTTTTCAGCATTCAAATCATCAAATACACGCTTCTTCTTTCGGAAAACTCTCTTCCATTACGTGTTTGTATGGTTTTATCCGAAAATTTAGTCCCTTCTTTTCTGTTTATGACTTACGTGTAGACTTACGTGTGGTCGAGGGCAGTCGTAGATTTACGCCAAAATTTACACGTAAACTAAGTTTGTCGTAAGTTACGACTTTTAGTAAAACAAAAAAATCATGAAAAATGTCGTAACTTACGCGAACTTACGCCTAAGTTTACACTTACGACCCTTAGTAAAACTGGCGCCAGGTGCCCAGGAAGAGTTAGCATCTCCTGCTTGCATGCAACAACCGTTCCTTCACTTCGGCATACATGTCACATTAGGTTATTTCCACTAAGGAAGATACAAGTATATGCTGTGGTTAAATGATTCCAATGGTCAAAGAAAGAATATCATTTATCATTCTGGACAATGAGAAATCATAGTGTATGACGAGTTCCCGTATCGAACATAGAGATTCCTCCGTGACGATGTCACAAACGTTACTCTGACTGTGAAGCTTAGCCCTCGGTTATTTGGTACCTGCTCTCGCATAACGTATCAGTTGAGATATAATAATGCCGAAAGGTTCCAACTCAATACCTTTTTGAAGAAAATTCCAAACAACTTTCCATGCACCAGACACGTGTAAACACGCCATATGCAAACGATAAAGGGATATTGCTATTCAGGAATGGTAAGTTTATGATGCTTAAATTGCAGCCATGTTGTCATAAAGTGAGGTGTTCATGTGAATATAAGTGTACATGTCGTGGTACAGCATTATGTCAAAATTAGATGCTGAGTTGAATGTTTCTTAGGTTTCATTGACTTCAAAGCTCAGAAAGATGGATTCTGATGACGTAATCTGAGTTCTGAAGATCTATCAGAAAACATTTTTCTCAAATGAATTTACAAGGATAGAATGTGGTAGGGTACAAATGTAATGAGGAAATGAATACAAACAGTTTTTTTTTAACATTATTAGTTGAACTTATGTTCATATGAGAAACTAAAGATCTTTTATCTACTTCTTCTTAATCAATTATCGCGATGATATTAGAGATACAACACTTTAATGATACTTTAATTTCACTTAATTCCTTAAGACGTGTGAAAGTGATACCGTACACTTTTCCGTCTTCTTATGCAAGTAAAGAAGGTAATAGTATATGGCGATTTATCATCAGGAAATAAATTAAATGAATCAGGAAGATCTATTGTAACATCGAATATTCCACTTAAATGTACTTATAAATGAATATGATATATTTGTATTTGTATAGGAAGGTTCCTTGTTTGTGTTAGCTAAACGAGAACTTATTCCTCGCTCTTCTACTTTTTCTCACTCATTTATAAAAACAGCATTACCCATATAGTCTACAAAGGCTTAAAATTAAAATAAATGACAACGCAAGCAAGATGGTTTTGTGATCCTTTGATGATTGTTTCGTCTACTATGATGTTCACGATTAATTGAAATAAACATCAAAGAATAAATTATGTCCTAGAAACCTACGTCCACTGTGACATTGATCTTTGACTTTGAATGACAAATATGGATAATGACCATATCCCTTTTTACAGCACAAAATCGATAACCCAGAAAATCAGAAACCGAAGGCATACAAAATCAGGATAAAACAGGAACCAAAGCAAACAAACAAAAACCTCCACCATATGAAAAGAAGCGAACTCCCGATATGAGAGTGAGACCAGGTGCCCAGGAAGAGTAAGCATCTCCTGCTTGCATGCAACACCCGTCGCTTCAATTCGGTAGAACTGTCACATCCGCAGGGCTCAATATCTTCTCACGAGGATCATTTTGGAATGTTTGATGATCAAATGGTGTTTACTATATTTTCTTTGTTTTTCGGGAGGATTTCAAGTCTAATTCCACCGTGACCTTGTCCGTTGATCGTGAAAATCAATAGAGTTCATCCTTTGACCATTTTGAAGGTATGTGAACGGTCTTATGTTTCTATGACAATTGCTTTATCTTCTATTCTACTCCCAAAATGTCCGGGTTTATACACAGTAACACGCCCTCACACGGACGCATATCATGGCAGCGATGCGATATCCCCTCCAAAACAGGATTGTAAGGAGATAAAAGTGAAAAAACTTAATTGGTAGAAAAAAATCGAGAGATCAGATCATTGAATTGAAAATCAGATGATTCAAACTTATGAAATTCGGATATACAGAAACATAAACAAGGGTTTTATGAACGAAGATGAGTAATTTGCCGAGGTATAATAATTGCTCTTAGCGGGAATAAAAAGGAAATATGATTGTCTTAATCTTTGATCCCTAGTTCTTAAAGATAGATTCCATGTAGGTTAAGGTTCGGGTTATTGTTGGATTCTGTAGGTAAAACTGAACTGAGCTGCGAGGTAAATTCACCCAGTGGAGAGCAAGGTATGGATGAAGTCAGCGTCGAATGAATATACAAATATGTCCGCATATGGTCGTATGTTGCAATAGGTACCCATAAGGATGCCAATTATTCACTACAATAAGGCTCCTTAAAAGACCACAAAAATGTTGTCAATCAATAACTCCATCATCCTTATGATTTCGTCGTCGTATTCTTTCTTTTTATATGAATCAGAGAATTCCTTCACAAAATAAGTATCTTCCCGCCCTTTGACAAGGTTTTTTTTATATCATTTCCAATTTTTTTGTAAAGAAAGGTGTCGCGAATTATGTTGGCAAGCCTAGCTGGGTTTTTGTATTTGTTTTTGGTTTTTTTTTTTTTTTTTTTTTGTTTTTTTTTTTTTTTTGCTTTAGGTGCGGAGTGGTAGTGTAAACGTGGAAATGTCGGAGGACTGTTTACTTTTGATATGTTTGAAATTGGTGGCGTTTAAATTTTCCAAAAGTTTCTTTGAATATCTTAAGATCCACATCTGATTTATTTCGTTTCTAGGGTATGTTGTTTCGCTGTATGTGTTTATACCTAACTTGCTGCGACTTGATATTTTCGTAAGCAAAATATATAGAGGTTTTGTGGAGCACCTGGCTGATCCGGTAATAAACCGATATTTTTAAGGGTTTTGTGCATTTTAGGAATCGAGAAGATATAAGATAGTTCTAGATCAGAGTCATCAGAATGAATACCGAAAGACCCAAGAACAGATTTGTGGTTGGCAAGTATTTCAGATACAGATTAATTTGTTCCTATGTTTGTTGGATTTCCAGGTGCTGAATGTAACCCCTGTTCTTCTGAGTGTTGAGGTTTTTCCGGGAAAATGATTTGATTGATTGTTAAACAAGGTCGCAACAATCTTGGTAATTTTCTTAAGTAGGATAGTATTGTAACCATATGGCCTCTCCCCTACAATGATTATGCAAATTAGTTATTTTGATCTTTAATTAATTTCTATTTGTTTGGTATATGGGATATCAAATCGCAGAAATGTCTAGGAGAAGATAACTCTAATTCTAAACGTTAACTTAACGACCACGTGCTAAACTGATGTAATAAGAAATGGTTATCATTCCCACCAGTGCGTAACCCTACGTCTGTCAATACGAGGTGTTCTTAGGTTAATTGACAGCAATAAAAGCTATAATGGTTGGCTCGCCTGTCACAGGTCTGGGTGCAATCGACGAAATGGCGAGGATTTTTTCTAACTTTAGGCAACTTTGTTAAGACGTCTGGATTCCAATGTAGTCATGAATGTGAATGATGATTTCCACATGATTGTGAAATATCCCATGCTCCCAATATATACTATATAGAATTAGATTCATTCTCATACTGCTATAACCAACATGTTACTTTCGTTCGTTAATAAACCGTAAAACTTTACCACGACTTGTTATTCAGAGTTACGAAATGTAAAATACAAAACGTTCAGGGTGTGTAGGCCAAGAGTCTTACTGGTTGCAGTAATCATAGCAAAAAATCGAAACCCCTCTCATTTGAAAACAGAGATTAAACAAACAAGTCAAGTACATCTGCTTTGTTTCTCATGGTTTCTTATTATCTTAGTGTCGAAAGAATCAATGTTCGCTCATGAGCATTCCATACATCGCCTCATTCTCTTTTTATGGTTTTAGAGCCCCTTTTTTAATTTTAATGTAAACAACATATTAAGAATGGACAAATGATGATAAATTTACAATATAATTAAGTATCACGGTAGAGTAAGCATCTCCTGCTTCCAATCCAAGTAAAATTGGTAAAGACGTTAAATCTATATTTTTTTAATTCTGAATGGATCGAACCTGAAATATGTCATAGTTGTCGAGAAAAATATGACAGAAAATATTAAATTGTGATTGTATCGTAAAAACAATTCTTGCTTAAAAATATATCTCTAACTTCGTCCTTTCTATGAACTTTCTTTGATACGTGCAATGCTCATTCAGACATTCATTGAAATTAACATTAAGAGATTTTGAAACCGCAGTCTTTATCATGGGGAAATGCAGTTAGAATATACGTATAACGCAAACATAGGTTCTATGACTGTATTATTTTCTATACACATAACATTTGGCTTACTTCGAAATGCTATTCTTTCCGGGATGCACAACCGTTCCGATGGGAATTCGAACGATTTTGCCTTGCCTTCTCGACTTAATAAATGTTAGGAACTTCTTTGATGTTTATCTATAATGTACATGAAAACAAAAAAAGGTAATATTGGTTAAGAAAATGTCATTCCTCTACTAGTATGTCCTGAACAATAATTTATTTTTGTTTAATAATTATTTTAATTTATATAATTTATCACTTTTATTTGTCCATGGCTATGTCAAATAATTCCTTAATTTGAAATCTGCATTATTTAGCAAAGTTACGCGAGAGGGTGTATTTTAATGACGTAATGCCCCTATCTGCTAAGATTGTTGACGTGAAATAAGAAATTGTTCAGGTTCATTTTGTTCAAATAAAAGAAAAGAGGGGATCTCCAACAACACCAGGCTGCAGCACCCACAGCAAAACCCCAACAAACCCAAAAATAAAATAAGAATAGCACCAAAATCAAGTTGACGTTTGTCCCAATGAAGAAGATTTTTTATTCAATGTCAAAATTTATGAATTTTTAGAATCATATAGCATGATCAGAACACATTGATTCATTCTGCAAAGCATGGAGTCTTATTTTTTTCTGTGATTGATCAATTTTTTTCTGTGACAAACAAATAAATCTTGGATATTTCATTGTCTCACATCTACTATCTCAAACTATTTGTATCGTGAGATATGGTTAAGTATACATTGTGGTTTCCGTGGTACGATGTTGTTTTGAGATATTTTTCTCCTTTGTCTTGTTTCACCAGTCTTTTTCTGTTTATTTAAAAGATGGAACGTAGCACGTGCAAAAATACAAAACCCTGGAATAACCATTGGTGGATTAGTAGACGTGGGTCTTGCAGACAGGAAAAACAACCTTTGGAATGCTAAGTGCTGGGATACAACGAGACGTATGTTGGAGAAAGCTGAATGAGGCAAGAGAAGTTATACTTAACGTTTATGCACGATACACAGCAATCTGAAAACTGACAAATATGAATAAAAATGAATGACATAATATCATGTGTTTTCAGATTTATTTATATTATGAGATAGATTAAGGCATATATAACAATGTAGTCTTATTGGCACTGCATGCATTACATTTTCATGTCTTTCTAGTACTGTTTTTCGAGTTTCATGTAGAATTTGCTTTGTTAATTGATTGTCATCTTATGTAAAACCCAAACCTAACAATGTTTGTGCCTGCACTTATATTTCGAACTTTCTTTGGTGAGATTAATGCATAATAAATAGTTTTAATGACAAATATAGACAATGGCGGTATTCCAGTACAGTACTTAGTACAAAATCGATTATGCTAGAAATCACAAACCAAATGATAAAACAGGAACCAAAGTTAACAAAAAAACCTTCACCACATGAAAAGAAGCGGACTCCAAATTAGGAGTGAGACCTGCAGCCTATTTCACAAAATTACTTACGAACAATTTCAGGAATTTTCGTAACTTTTGACTGCTCAGTTCTAATAACTTTCTTAAATTTGAGAAGTTTTATGTTTGAATTTACATAGAGTATGTAGAAGTGATATTAGAAATCATGATACAATCTAACTAGAAAACATTTTGAACCTTTTATTAAAGGACGAAAGATACGAAAATTCCTGGATATTTTCGTAAGAATTTTTGTGAAACTGGGCACAGGTGGTCAGAAGAGAGAACATCCTCTGTTTGTATGCAACATCCGTCGCTTCTATTCGGCAGAAATATCAAAATCGGTTACTTCCATTTCGGAAGATATAAGTATAGTCTGTGGTTGGATGGTTCAAATGGTCTATGACAGAATATCATCCGCTATTCTGGACAATGGGACATTTGTATTACAGTGTACGACGAGTTCCCCATATCGACCGTAAACTTCCCTAGTGACGATGACAAATGTTAGTCGATCACAAAAGTATCCCTCACTGAGAAGCTTATCTTAAAAACGCCTAGGTCTGAAATAATAGATATCCAAAAATCAGCTCTTGCTTCCTTTTGCTTCGACACTAACAATTTAGATTTAGATTTACCAGACTTATACTGCATACCTAAAATGCATAAGAATCCGTACAAACAACGTTTCATCGCTGGTTCCTCAAAATATTCTACCAAATCTGTATCGATCTTACTCACCTAAGTTTTATCTGAAATCAAATCTGGGCTCCAAAAATATTGTTCGACAGTGTATTCTCGCAGTGGTATCAACCAGATGTGGATTTTAAAGAATTTGAGGGAAATTTTAGAACATCTCAAATCCGCTCATTTAAGTAGAGTCCATTCGATTAAAGCCTTCGATTTTTCGACACTTTACTTTCTGAATTAAAATAAAGACTCGGAAAAATTATAAGTAATGCGTTTACAAGAATGAACGGCAAAAAATACAATTTATTGTTGTAAACTTTGACAAAACCTACTTTGTAAAAGAAAAGTCCGATTCTGAAAATAAGTACACTGAAACAGATGTTATTCAGATGTTAAACTTAGTGATCGACAACATTTTTGTGGTGTTTGGATGAAAGGTCTTACAGCAAATTGTTGGAATTCCAATGGGGACCAATTGTGCCCCGCTCCTTGCCGACATTTTCCTTTACTCGTACGAAGCTGATTTCATCCAATCTTTGGTCTCTGGAGGGAAAAGCTACTTGGCTTCTGATTTTAACTACACTTACAGATACATAGACGATGTGTTGTCCATCAATAATCCAAAATTCGCGGATTACCTGAGCAGTATCTATCCTTCGGAGCTTGAAGTCAAAGAAACTACAGAGACTAATAATTCAGCATCCTATTTGGACATAATGTTGTTCTACGACACTGATGGACACATGAACACCTTACTCTATGACAAACGTGACGACTTCAATTTCAGCATTACAAACTTTCCTTTTCTGAGTAGCAACATCCCTTCAGGCCACAATTAAAAGATTGTTTGTTTCCCCTCCCCCCGGGTCTGTTTTTTCCAAGTGACTCGGCAGGCGGGTACTTTTTTTTTTTTTTTTTTTTTTGCTGCCAGAACTACATGTATCAAATATGTTTAAACTCGTTTGAATCCAAATTGCACATTACTGGACTCCTTACGGCTGCGCAGTCATACTCTGTGTTTCTAATTATAATATGATAAAGACTAAGAGCTGGCAACCACGGCGATTTCTCGCCGTTTACTTCGGGAAAAATCGCCGCCTGCTTTCCGTAAAAAATATCCTTTATGTCTCAATTTCTATCGCTGATTAAGTATGAAATGTCTATTTATTTTATTGAACACGTTCAAAAGAAAATTACGTTGTCCTGTAAAACCTACTCTATATAAACAGATTATCCCAAGATACACAATAAATACTTCCGCAACAGTTGCATCAAGTGTTTCAGCCGGCGCAACGGGTCATTTTACGGCAACGTCAAATCTGCGAGAATAAAGATGCATTATACATGCACGGATCCAGTATTTTCGGTCAGAGGGGTCCAAAATTGTAGGAAGTCTACATATGATGTAGGTATATTTCGGTGCACATCATGGGGAGGGGCAACGTGTGCACTAAGGATTGATTTTTGAGGGCGGGTATTGTTAGCTTTCCTTTCACATTTATTTCTATGAAGAATTGGTTAGCTAAGCGAGCCTGAAATTGTATTAAATATGAACAGTAATTTGTCTTGCTTCGATTTAGATGATTATTTATAACAATGAATATTTCACTTCTAGCTTGTATCGGCGAGCGGAGCGAGCCGCAAAAATTTTGATTAATTCACATTTTGTCTATATTTCATGAGAATAAATAGATATAAATAGATAAGTCATTTTCCCAAATAATTTGATATCTTAAAATGACAAAACCTTGAAAAAGATGAGGGAGGTTACATCCTATGAAGTAAGGGACTGTTGAAAATACGAGTTCATGAGACCCAAGATTATTTTAATATGAAAAAAATGAAAATGATTACGGAACTTTGCAGAAAAAATAATTGTGCACAGTATTTGTAAATGGCGAGCGAAATTTTTGGTTTCAAAGCCTTTTTATGCATTTTAAGACCCCTTTCACTATTCGAAATAGGTCATTTAGCTGGACCCCATCTCCGAAAATCTCAGAGGGGGGGTCCAGATCCCCGGTCCCATCCTCCCTCTGGATCCGCGCATGATATAGAACGATGACATCTCAACTTTTTTTACGACTTGTAAATATTCAATATTGAATTTGTATAGATACTGACCACGCGCAACCAAGAATCGCGGACTATAAACATGATAAAAGGCCGGTGTTTTTCAGTGCATGATAAAGGTGAAATAAGTTTGTATACTTTTCTTTCTCGGTCTGTTTATTGTATGTAAACAGCGAAAGTGAAAAATAAATATACGAACAACATCAAGAACTCATTGTAATATTGAGTCTATTGATAATGACGTTCACGATGCAAGAAGTTAGCACAGACTGCTGAAAACCGCTAGAGAAACATAGTTAATCATAACCGAATACGTACAGTACTATGATCAGGTAGTAGTTTTCTTATTCTCTCGATTTTATGCACTTAGATAATATGCCTGAATTTTGGCCCACACTCAGCGGACCCTTCCAAATGAGCGATGGGTCTTTATAGCGTTCAAACGCTGAGTTGATTTACAATTCTATTTGGATAGAATATTGTACCGTAACGTTGAAACTGAAAGTGGACATGGCCGTGATTCGATTTCTGGACCCAAAAAAAAAATTGGACTTTTTGGCTATAAAAAAATCTGACTCGGCAGCGTTTTTCCTGACCCGGTCGGGGCGAGGGGAAACAAACATTTTTTTAATTATGGCCTCATCGCCTGCTGATGGCGTGTTCATATCTCATTTGATACGCTATGCCAGAGCAAGTACCACATATACGGATTTTGTTCTGAGAGCTAGGCGTCTTTCAGATAAGCTTCTCAGTCAGGGTATCTATGTGAACGACTAATATCGTCACTGAGGAAAATCTACGGTCGACATGGGGAACTCGTCATTCACTATGATGTCCCACTCTCCAGAATTGTGGATGATATTCTGTCATAGACCATTTGAACCATCCAACAAAAGATTGTACTCTATGTCTTCCGAAATGGAAGTAACCGGATATAATAGTCCTAACGAATTGAAGCGGGTGTTGCATGCAAGCAGGAGGTGCTTACTCTTCGTGGGCACATGGTTTCACTTCCATATCGGGAGTTCGCTTCTTTTCATATGGTAGAGGTTTTTGTTTGTTTGCTTTTGTTCCTGTTTTATCCTGATTTCGTATGCCTCGGTTTCTGATTTTCTGAATTATCGATTTTGTGCTGTATACAGGGATATTCTCATTATCCATATTTGTTATAGAACAAATGTATATTTGCGACTTGTTTTGGCATAAAGTATCATTTGGGATATGAACACGCCATAACCAGGCGATGAAGGGATGTTGCTGCTCAGAAATTGGAAGTCTGTGATGCTGAAACTGAAGTCGTAACATTTGTCATACATTGAGGTGTTCATTTGACAATCAGTGTCATAGGACAGCATTTTGTCCAAAAAGGATACAGAAATATTAGTCTCTGTAGTTTCTTTGAATTCAAGCTCCGAAGGATAGATTCTGCTGAGGTCATCGGCAAACTTTGGATTATTGATGGACATTGTCTATATATCTGTAAGTGAAGTTAAAGTAAAAAGCTAAGTATCCTTTCCCCTCAGAGACCAAAGATGGAATGAATTCAGCTTCGTACGAGTAAAGAAAAATGGCGGCAAGGATCGGGGCACAATTGGTCCCCATTGGAATTCCGACAATTTGTTGGCATACCTTTCCTCCAAACACAACAAAAATGTTGTCGATCAGGAACTTATCTGAATAATATCTGTTTCAGTGTACAAAATTTTAGAATCTTACTTTTCTTTAATAAAGTAGATTTTGTCAAGGTTCACAACAATAAATTTGTATTTGCAATTGCCGTTCTTGCTTGTAAACGCATAACTTATAATTTTTGTTAGTCTTTCTTTCAATTTAAAATATGGGACTGTAGTGTAAACGAGCTAAAGAAAATCCTGGCGATAATCTCAACAACACCCACAATAGAGCACCAAATGAGCATCGACGGACCTCTAGCAAGTTAGAGGTTGGACAACGTGCCCGGGAGGAGTAAGCATTCCCTGTTGGCTAACCGCACCCGCCATCGATGTTCATGTAAAGTGTCGAAAAATCAAAGGATTTGATCAAATGGACTCTACTAAAATAAGTGGATAACAAATATAAATAATGATCATATCCCTATATATAGCACGAAATCGATAATTCAGAAAATCATAAACCAAAGGCATACAAAATCAGGATTAAACAGAAATCAAAGCAAACAAACAAAAACCTACACCACATGAAAAGAAGGGAACTGCTGATATGGGAGTGAGGTTTCAGATGTTTGAAAAGTTCCTTCGACTACTTTAAAATCCACATCTGGTAAATACAGCTACGAGAATACATGTATATCCTCGAACAGTATTTTTGAAATTCAGATTTGATTTCAGATAAAACTAAAGTGAGTAAGATCGATGCAGATTTGGTAGAACATTTTGAGGAACTAGCAATAAAACGTTGATTTACGGATTCTTATAAATGCACTTTAGGTATGCAGTATAAGTATGATTAATCTAAATCTAAATTGTTTGTGTCAAAGCCAAAGAAAGCGTGAGCTGATCTGTGGTAATCTATAATGTTACGGGCAGAAAGGTTTATTTGGGTGTAAGTGGGATATTCAAATGTCGAATTTAATTAAACCCAACTCCTCAACAACCATTGCAACTTTCCGTTGATCTCAAGGGAACACTTACGCGTGAGACAAGAAAATTTGGAGTTAGTCCTTAACATAAATAAATGCTTACGATATTCGGTATTTTGGAAAAATAGAGTTTGATTATTCCGTCTTTTTGATTTTACAGTCGAGCGCTCAATTTGTGAAGGTATCTAACGTCAACGCATTGTGACGTTCTCACATTTTCATAGTCATATCAACAGATGAAATTCTGTGGAAACAAGCATGAAATTCAGAATAATAGGGTTAACGTATTCAAAGACATTTAATGACGTCACAATACTTTTACTTCAGATACCTGCATACATCGAACGTAGGACTGTAAAATCATAAAGACGGAAATGGAAAAAGGAACAAAGAACTTCCAACAATTATCTCTCTGTATGAGATCAATGCAAATGTTTAACGTCTTTCAATCCATTTTTTTTTAACATCATTTATAAACTGATAAATTTGCAGCATGGACCAGACATGCACGTTTCGGTTCCTCAACCCTCGTCAATGATTCTCAATCTAAACAATGTAATATGACCAAAGAGGGTGAGATGTAAACGTCTTCATATTGAATAGCATCATTTAAGAACAGATAAATTGGCAACATGGACCAGACATGCACGTTTCGGGTACTTAAGCCTCGTCAGTGATCCTCAAATCTAAACAATGAAATATGCCAAAAAAGTATGAAAGTTACTATGTCGAAGAAGGGTACCGAAAGACGTAGCAGAATGGGTGGGATATGATGTTACAGGACCCACGTTTTAGAAATTTAAAGAAATTTTGATAACAGAAATTTTACAATGCGTTGAAGAAACGATCAACCGAAATTGATCGAACTTGGCTACATGTGCCCTCGGGGACTCCTGGTCCACCAGCAGTGACACTCACCAAGTGGTATAAATGTAAACGTCTTCATATTGAATAGCATCATTTAAGAACAGATAAATTGGCAACATGGACCAGACATGCACGTTTCGGGTACTTAACCCTCGTCAGTGATCCTCAAATCTAAACAATGAAATATGCCAAAAAAGTATGAAAGTTACTATGTCGAAAAAGGGTACCGAAAGACGTAGCAGAATGGGTGGGATATGATGCTACAGGACCCACGTTTTAGAAATTTCAAGAAATTTTGATAACAGAAATTTTACAATGCGTTGAAGAAACGGTCAACCGAAATTGATCGAACTTGGCTACATGTGCCCTCGGGGACTCCTGGTCCACCAGCAGTGACACTCACCAAGTGGTATAAATGTAAACGTCTTCATATTGAATAGCATCATTTAAGAACAGATAAATTGGCAACATGGACCAGACATGCACGTTTCGGGTACTTAACCCTCGTCAGTGATCCTCAAATCTAAACAATGAAATATGCCAAAAAAGTATGAAAATTACTATGTCGAAAAAGGGTACCGAAAGACGTAGCAGAATGGGTGGGATATAATGCTACAGGACCCACGTTTTAGAAATTTCAAGAAATTTTGATAACAGAAATTTTACAATGCGTTGAAGAAACGATCAACCGAAATTGATCGAACTTGGCTACATGTGCCCTCGGGGACTCCTGGTCCACCAGCAGTGACACTCACCAAGTGGTATAAATGTAAACGTCTTCATATTGAATAGCATCATTTAAGAACAGATAAGTTAAAGAAGATCCTGACGATAATCTCAACAGCACTCACAATAGAGTACAAAATTAAGCATCGACGGACCCCTAGCAAGCTAGGGGTGGGACCAGGTGCCCGGGAGGAGTAAGCATCCCCTGTTGGCTAGCCGCACCCGCCGTCGATGTTTAAGCACAAAAATGAAAACAATATATAAACTTCATGCACTGTCTGACGTTATGTCTATATAGAAAGTGGCAACATGGACCAGAGTTATCATGTCAAAAAAATGTACCGAAAAATGAGCAGGATGGGTGGAAAGTTATGCTACAGGACCCACGTTTTAGAAAATTCAAGAATTTTAGTACATGAAAATTTTGAATGCGTTGAAGAGACAGACGATCAACCGAAGTTGATCGAACTTGGCTACATGTGCCCTCGGGGACTCCTGGTCCACCAGCAGTGACATTCACCATTGTAGTTCAAATGTTAAACGTATTCAAATTCAAAAGCATCATGAAAGAACAGATAAATTTACAGCAAGGACCAGACATGCACGTTTCGGGTACTTAACCGTCGAGAATGTTTTGTTATATATTTTTTCCAAGAAATTGTAATTCTGTGATTTTTAAATCTGATTTACGGTTTTGTGTTTGACTTTCATTCACTGATTACACACATGTTAGGAACGACATTATAGTTCTGTGGAAGGGACTTTTTTTTCTTTCTGTATAATTATGTTGGGGGTTGCCAGTGTGCAGTTTGTAAGCGAGTGTTTTTTAACAACCTATTTATCCTTCGACCACCGATTAATTCGACATGAAGCCAAACCATCCTTCTATTTAAACCTGCAGTTATTTCATTCAAAATGATCTTCAATGTACATGTAGGAGACATCCATTTGATTATTGTTGCAATATGTTTCATTTTATTATACTATTGAGTATAACATTCACAAAATGTATGTGGCGACAGTAAACTATATTGGCTTCTTTTAATCGTTCTGTCGTGATGTACCTACATATCACATTTGTTAGGTTTGAATAAACTTATATGTTATTAGAATTTATTGCAATAACATATCGTTTTATAATTCACGTTAGTGACACTGTTTGTGTCGTCAGCTTACAGTGAGGGTCTAATATCTTCTACGGACACATACGCAACAGGTAACCTAGGTGTCCCTAGAATTAGTCTTAATTATATTAGAGACTCGACATTTGTAGTGAGTAGTAACCATGAGTTTTGGTACAAACATGCAGATGGGTATATTAAAATCAAGCCCTGTAAGATTGATGTGGTCGATATTCTAAAAGAGCACCAATTTTCACCAAACGATTGCTCAGTTTCTAAGTGCGGCACAAAGAACAGCAAAACTTGTAACATCCTAATAACAGACACTTCATTCTCAAGTAATCTCACAAAACAAACATTTAACACGCATAGTTTTGAAAACCTTAACTGCATGACTACTAATGTTGTGTACGGAATAGAGTGCTCACTTTGTTGATTGATTTATGTGGGTGAAACCAAAGGTAAGCTCCGAACCAGAATGTCAGGACACCGGTCAAAAATAAATAATAAAGGAAGTCAACTCCTTTATCGACATTTTGACCAGGCCGATCATTCGGTTTTATCTATGAGAGTCAGAATCCTGGAGAAAATATACATGTATCACCCCACAAACAATCCCAATTTGAGCACACCTTTCCGTCGCAACAGAGAAGAGTTCTGGATAAAACATCTTAACACTGCAGCACCCTATGGGCGCAACGATAACAT
Organism: Pinctada fucata; assembly: GCA_028142955.1. NCBI lineage: Eukaryota > Metazoa > Mollusca > Bivalvia > Pterioida > Pteriidae > Pinctada > Pinctada fucata. The sequence continues at coordinate 46,869,741 of AP027112.1, read as the reverse complement.
CAGCACTATAGGAAACTTATCAAGTCCCGGTTGTCAATCGGTAAATGTAACTAGCTTATTCAACAGACAACAAAGAAGACCTCGAAGTCATGGCATTCGAAAATATAATAGGCCTGAGATACATAGTTTTCCTTCGATGACTTGGTTCCATTTTTGAATGAGCCTCTAGGCCTGTATTATATTCGTACCAAATTATACTCTGTTCCTTTACGGAAGTTGCACGAAATCAAGGACCTCACATATACCGATACACGTTCCCCAGAATACAGACTACAAGGAGTCATATTGGACATTTCTTCTTTTCGTTTATTTCAAGCAGTTAGATCAGATAAATCAGAGGAGAAAACAAACCGCCCTTTCATTAAAGTAAGATTTGCAAACAAAGGTATTGATAACTTGAATCTTGGTCAAATTTTGAATCACAAAACTGTCACAGAAAAAATCCCACCATGTTTCAAAAGAAAAGAAACTCCTTGTATTTCCTATAGCTACATACCAACAGTTGCATCTAAAATTTACAATTACAAACGATTCCTGCAGTGTATTGATTTAAGTAATCCCTCACTACATCCACTTCCCTGCGAATGTTCTTCATCGGATTTCAACTACTCTCCTTGTGGACACGTTATTACTGGTGACCTTAGTATAGTCAAGAACGACAAGTTGAGAGAATTGTTAAAAAAAGGTCCCAAATACAGAGAAAGTATGTCCTTTACATGGAACCAAAATGTCAAAATTATCATGGACTCTTGTGAGGAATATGCAAGACGTTGGGCAAAGAAAGAGGATGTACAGCTCGACACCCTTTCCGAGTGGATAAAATCCATCAGAGGGTTACTTTTATCTAGAATTAACCGATTCAAATCAACTGTGAACACCAGATTCAAGTCTATATTTAAAGATCCTGATGTTATCACAGAGCTTACCTTTCTCCAAGAACATTATGTCATCACACCAGCGGACAAAGCCTCAAATAATTACACATTTACTCGCAAAAAGTACTATTTCGACAGTCTAGTTAAAGAGTTGGGTTTAAATTCGACACCTGGAAATCCCACTTACACCCCAACAAACCTTTCTGCCTCTGAAATAATTGATAACCACAAATCAGCTCTTGCTTCATTTGGCTTTAACATGAACAATTTAGATTAAGATTTGCCATACTTATACTGCATACCTAAAATGCATAAGAATCCGTACAAACAACGTTTCATCGCTGGTTCCTCTAACTGTTCTACCAAATCTGTATCGATCTTACTCACCAAAGTTTTATCTGAAATCAAATCTGGGCTTCAAAAATATTGTTCGACAGTGTATTCTCGCAGTGGTATTTTTAAATTGGTGATTGACTCAATGACCATGACCCTGAAATAACACTTCCCATCCCTATAGAAAATTTGCTAACAGGGGCATGGTGTTTGCAAATGCATTATGTTCATAAAGATATACTGAGTAGGGAACATTGATTCTCTGCTTGTTTGTTACACTGGGATCATGATTAATTCTGCTTTATTTGTTATCAATGTTTGCTTTTCAGAATGACCAATGTTAGAGCCAGCCAACCTCTCTAAGTTCTTCTCGGGCCATTACGGACAGGAATAGCGAGAAATATGGATGGATTATCAGTGATTTTTGCCATTTTACGAGAATTTGGCACTTTGCCAAATTAGGCTATTTGTGTGCATGTCATGACTTTTCATTTTTGGTTTGCCCAAAACTATTTTTTACATAATTGGTTTTAGCTATTTCATGATCTTTCCATACATGTAATAACCCATGCTGAAATAAATTAGGTATAGTGCTCAAAAGAGAGGAAATATCAGTGATCTTTTTTACTTTTTGGTACTTTGCCATATTATGCTTATTTGTGTGCATGTCATGACTTCATTTCTGATTTTTCTAAAAGGTTTTTTACATCATGTCTTACAGCTATCCATGATCTATTCATAAATGTAATAACCCATCATAAAAAGTGATGGGTATAGTGGGGAATATGGATCAAATAGAAGTTTTTTTGCCATTTTTCGAGAAATTTGGAACATTGCCAAAATGCGGGCTATTTGTGTGCATGTCATGACTTTATTTCTAATTTGCCCAAATATATTTTTACACCATTTATCACAGCTAGCCATGATCTTTCCATAAATGTAATAACACATCCTAAAAAGTGATGGGTATAGTAAGAAATTTGGATCAAATATCAGTGATTTTTGCTATTTTTCGAGAATTTGACACTTTGCCAAAAGGAGGGCTATTTGTTTGCATGTCATGAATTCATTACTGATTTGCCCAAAAATATTTTTACACCATTTTTCACAGCTAGCCATGATCTTTCCATAAATGTAATAACACATCCTAAAAAGTGATGGGTATAGTAAGAAATTAGGATCAAATATCAGTGATTTTTGTCATTTTTTGAGAATTTGACACTTTGCCAAAATGCAGGCTATTTGTGTGCATGTCATGACTTTATTTCTGATTTGCCCAAAAATGTTTGTACATCATTTTTTATAGCTATCCATGATCTTTACATAAATGTAATAACACATCCTAAAAAGTGATGGGTATAGTGAGGAATATAGATCAAATATCAGTGATTTTTGTCATTTTTCAAGAATTTGGCACTTTGCCAGAACAAGATTTATTTGAGTGCAAGTTATTACTTCATTTATGATTTGCCCAAAAATGTTTTTCCATCATTTGTTACAGCTATTTATGCTCTTTCCAATACTGTAATACCCTATTTTGAAATGTGCTGGGTTTAGTGAAAAATAGGGCACAAATACCAGTCATTTTGTTAGATTTTCAAGAATTTGGCACTTTGCCAAATGAGGGTTATTGATGTGCTTGTTTCAGATATAAAATGTCAATGTAAAACTAAGATCATTTGCTGATTCTAAGAAGTAAATATAATACTTTTGTATGATTTGTATTGGAATTATTCATTACATGTAGGAAGAACATTAAATTGTGTCTGAAAATGCCAATTTTGAAGGATTTTATCACTAATTTTAGTCATGAATAGTATACATTTGGTTACCATGGCAACGGAGCATATGATCAATCAGCATTCCGTGACAAGTTTGTCCTAGAGTGGTATTGAGCATAAATATGAAGTTTCATTAAAATCTGAGACTGTGCGTGCCAGACCTATATGGGATTTTTTTGGTGATTACAGAGAATTGCTCTTAAACTTTCTGATCGACAACATTTTTGTGGTGTTTGGAGGAAAGGTCTTCCAGCAAATTGTCGGAATTCCAATGGGGACCAATTGTGCCCCACTCCTTGCCGACATTTTTCTTTACTCGTACGAAGCTGAATTCATTCAATTTCTGCAGCCAATTTCACGAAAATTCTTACGAACGATTTTCATACGTAAGTATAAAAAATTTCCTACACTCGATTTCACCAAAGTTCATAAGTATAGAGATACGATTAAAATTGTTCGTAACTTTGCGACTGCCTCAGGGTTGTCGCAATTCATTAAGAACCCTTCAAATACTTACGAATTTCGTAAGTTATTCTACGAAAATTCTTAAGTACAGCATAAAAAACAAAACAAAATGGCGTCGGTTTACTTGTTGTTAATGATAGCTAGTCAAAATATGTAGAGAGAATGGCTTTTTATGTCTTGTTTGAAAATGACCTTATGAAACCAGTCAATCATACGTAAGTCTCATTTTTTAATCAATGCTAAATGGTCAACACATTTCAATAACTTACAAGAATTAATTTTTAAATGAAACTCAAATGTACTTTTTCGAGAGATTGAAAATTAAAATTAATATTGCGGATGATAATGCATGCATACAACATACATAGTAGATACGCAACTGAATTTATTGGAATTTAAAAATGTTTAAATTAAAGATTTCAAAGATCCAGAAATCGCGCATGCGCATAAACACAGGAAGCTTCCGTTGCTATGCATTAGAATACTTACGAAAAATATTACGAAAATAATTTTAAGAATTTTCTTAGGGAATTACGAACGCATTCATGAAATTGTCATAAGTATTTTCGTAAGAAGTACGTAAGTACGTTTACGTAAGAAAATACTTACGAATTTTCGTGAAATTGACTGCAGGTCTCTGAAGGGAAAAGATACTTAGCTTCTGAATTCAACTTCACTTACAGATACATAGACGATGTGTTGTCCATCAATAATCCAAAATTCGCGGATTACCTGAGCAGTATCTATCCTTCAGAGCTTGAAGTCAAAGAAACTACAGAGACAAATAATTCAGCATCCTATTTGGACATAATGTTGTCCTACGACACTGATGGTCACATGAACACCTCACTCTATGACAAACGTGACGACTTCAATTTCAGCATTACTAACTTTCCTTTTCTGAGTAGCAACATCCCTTCATCGCCTGCTTATGGCGTGTTCATATCTCAGTTGATTCGCTATGCCAGAGCAAGTACCAAATATACGGATTTTGTTCTGAGAGCTGGGCGTCTTTCAGATAAACTTCTCAGTCAGGAATATGTTTGTGATCGACTAACATCGTCACTGAGGAAGTTCTACGGTCGATACGGGGAACTCGTCATTCACTATGATGTCCCACTCTCCAGAATGGTGGGTGATATTCTGTAAACGTCTTCAAATTGAATAGCATCATTTAAAAACAGATAAATTGGCAACGTGGACCAGACATGCACGTTTCGGGTACATAACCCTCATCAGTGATAGACCATTTGAACCATCCAACCAAAGATTGTACATATGTCTTCCGAAATGGAAGTTACCGGATGTGACAGTTCTACCAAATTGAAGCGGCGGGTGTTGCATGCAAGCAGGAGATGCTTACTCTTCCTGGGCACCTGGTCTCACTCCCATATCGGGAGTTCGCTTCTTTTCATATGGTGGAGGTTTTTGCTTGTTTGCTTTGGTTCCTGTTTTGTCCTGATTTTGTATGCCTTCGGTTTCTGATTTTTGAATTATCGATTTTGTGCTGTATACAGGGATATGGTCATTATCCATATTTGTCATCTATAAATATTAGCGTTCTTTTAATAAGCCTATTGTAATCAAGGAAAGAAAGGAGGGGATCTCCAACAACACCTAGTTGCAGCATCAACAGCAACCTCCCAAAACACCCACTGTAAAACACAAAAAATGACACGCACAGAAAGAGACGCAGTAGTACAATGAACGTCAAATCACAGAAAAACATGAAACACAAATGACTATACATAAACCAACGAGACCAATGGGCAAACGGTGCCGACTTAGGACGGCCATCTGCCTCGTGAGTAGCAGACGGTGTGGTTATCCTGGATTACGTGCGCACAACCCTCCCACTATTCCGATTATCCAGAGGTCTCGAAGAACGTACAATTGTGGTGTAAAACAACCTCCTCACTGTCAGATGACCACACACAAACAAGACCGCAAAACGCAGGGGCCCAAGCAACACAGATGAATATGTAAATTGATATAAAAAGAGGGCATGTGTAATACGACCTGTGCTCTGCCGGCTGTAGCGAGCTAATGTATGTTATCACCCGAGAAGTCCGACTGACATTCAGAGAGGACAGGTGGTCGGGGCCCTGTCTTCTCTAAAGAGGTTTGGACAGGGCCCGTCATGAAGTCCCGTCGTCACAGTCAGTCAGCGTGCAAGTATTAAGGATGCGCTGGTACAAGACTGTAGATTGGTCAAGTACCAAGCCTAGTGTCCGTCTGGTGACATTAGGATCATCTCCAGCATGACCACCCTGCACTCACCCAGCGAATCAAACCCACAAGAAAGTGACATCATACAAAACTACTAATTGCTAAAAAAACAATATTCACTAGAACATCATACAAAACAATCATAACAGACGTACAGAGACATCAAACATTGATGACAACACACGAAAGGAAGAAGACCAATGTGCACCCGGCGCCGACATTGGACGGTCATCTGCTTTTAGCAAATGGTATAGTTATCCTGATTACGTGCCCACATCCCTCCCGCTTATCCGGATACACAGAGGTATCATTACACACACAATTGTTGTATAAGCATTAAACTTCTCAATGTAAGTAGTACAAACAAGATAGGCCTCTTGTAACACAGATTATATGTAAATGGATCTAAAAAAGTCTATGGCATGCGTATAACAGCCTGTGCTCTGATGGCTGAAGCGAGCTCAAGATCAATCACGTGAGAAGTCTGGCCAACTAACTGATAGGACAGAGAATCAAGACACAGTCTTCTCTGACGAGATTTCAACAAGATCCATCATGGAGTCCCGTCGTCAAGGTTGACCTGTGTGCAACTTTGGGAAAGACACAGGTACAAAACTTTAGATTGGCCCAGTACCATGCCCAGTCTTTTTGTGATGACTTCAGGATCATATCCTCGGTAAAGCAGGCGACCGACTATTTTCTTACATTTGTGGTTAAAGTTTGATCAGCCTTTGATCCTTCTAATTCTGTTTACAAGGTAACCGTAAAATGAAGCAATGAAATTCCCAAAGATACATACTCTGATGCTGGAGTAGTCCCAAATTTGAAAGAAGTTCAGAATACATGTAGTTATTGTAAAATTTCCAAAGTGATTTTACAAGTGTATGACATCTAAATCCTTGACTGATAAGTTTCTTTGTCATTTGTATATTTTTGTCATGGAAGTCCGAAACATTGGAGCAAGCTCTAACGTACCTGATGAGCTGAGAGATGTAAACCCGGACGATGGCAATCTTGGAACATCGCCATCACGCCAATGAAAATTTACTATGTTGAAGCAAAAGTGGTCTCTTTTGTCGTATATCTTTATCTGAATTTCTCCGTTATTGATTTTGATATCAAGATCCAAAAATGGTGTAGCTAAATCATTTGTATTTGCTTTGTTCAATGTTAACTCTGAAGGATAAATTTGATTTTTGTAATTGTCAAAATGTGGGTTGTCTATCTTCAAGATATCATCAAGATACCTAGAGGTGCCGTTGAAACATTTCAATTCGTCAAATTTCTTGAGGTTTTGCAGATTTTGCATGAATTCCTTCTTTGTATGTGTATAAAAACAAATCTGCAACCAGAGGCGCACAATTAGTACCCATAGGAATTCCAATAACGTACTTGCCTGTATAGATTGCCATAAAACCTTTCAAAATTGTTGTCTAAAAGAAAGGACAAGGCCTTGCACAACTCAGATCGAGTTCATGATTTGTACGATTTCTAGTATTCTACTGAGGAAAAGAATCCTTTTGTGTCAAAAGTACATATCAATGTTTTACCCTCTCGATCAAAACACCATTTAATAAGTTTTGATACGCCATCTTTTATCTTTTAATGAGGGAACGTGGTGTACATGTTAAAGAATGCGTAGGATGAGATAGATTCGGCTATGAAATTAAATTATTTGAATTTGTCGATCACATCACCAGAATTCTTTATTGTCCAAAAATAATTGATCGTTAATTGCTATTTACGCTGATGTCAAATTCCTGGATAAAAAATTGTACATATAGTAGTACAACAACTTGAGTTAGCAATTAATCGAAATTTGTAAGGTGACATGTCAAGAAACATGAAATATAACATCAAAACACTAGACACCAAGGTCTACATATAAACATGCCCACATAGAACAGTAAAATGTCCCTATAGCCGAATATGGTATAATCATCTAGGTTACTTGCAAAAATCCCTCCCACTTAAAGCACAATTGTTGTCTATAATAACCTCTTCACTTTTAGATGACCAAACAAACAAAACAGTGGAATAGATGAATATGTTAATAGATATTAAAAGATACGAATGCGGTCTGCTGGTTAGAGCGAGCTTATGCATACAATCACCCGAGGAGCCGACCAACATTCAGAGAGAACAGTTGGTCTGGGCCATGTCAGGAGATGCTGACTCTTCCTGGGCACCTGGTCTCACTCCCATATCGGGAGGTCGTTTCTTTTCATATGGTGGAGGGTTTTCTTTGTTTGGTTTGGTTTCTATTTTATCTTGATTTTGTATGCCTTCGGTTTATGACTTTTTGCATCATCGATTTTGTGCTGTATACAGGGATATGGTATTTATATATATTTGTCATTCCATTAGGAACATAGCTCAATTCACTCAGATCCGATACTGATTTAGTGTTTCATGTTAAACATGCACAATACTGTTTGTTCAAGTTGGTTTGTCTGGTGTTCGTTGCATCCTGTGTTTGTATTCTCCTATTGTTAGTGCAGGGTAGTCTTGATGGAGTTTTCTTTAACATCTTTCATCTTACTTTCACTATCTGAGAATAATAGGTTGTATCACGATTCATTGAGTGAGACATAAAGATTTATACAAATGACGGAAATTTCATCTTTGCCCGAGTGGAGCGTCTCACTCAGTACAAAGTGAAAGAAACTATTTCTTATTCATTTCTGAGTAGCTACGATCTTGTCGTTACTCATTGGCAGCGGTTATTACGCATTGTCGAACCAAAATGCTAACCGTTAGAGATAAGTAGTGGACTAGATAACGATCATGCTTTTTTTTACTGATAAATTGAACTTCAAAACGTCTGCAAAATCACATAATAGCGAGCGGAGCTCGCTGCAAAGGCCCGAAGCTCGCCCTTATGGTAACGCGTATACACTTACCTTAGTGAGAAAATATGCTGAATCAAAGAATTAGAATGTACTACTATGCTTTCAAAAACTTTCGTCCCCTCGCAGACAGAGTTACTGCGGAGATGCTGAATATTGCCCTTTAATTTTTTTTTCGACTCCGAGTATACGTATATGTTATACTCAAATTTTGTTTACAAGTTAAATTTATTGACATAATTTTTCGTAAAGCAGATTACGAAATAGCATCGACAACTCGGCGTAACCGCGGAATCTTTTTAGGAAAGCCGACATCTTCGTTTGAGTATTTTGTTTACTGTGCTTCTATGACGTCATTGACGTCATCGCGCCAAATTCTTAATGTCACTTTGACGTTGTAAGATTTTCCTTTAATGGACGTATTTTGCTTGACGTAAACGCTTCTAAAAAGGTTAATAAACCGGCCAAAGTATTCCCATGGGCGATTTTGTGTTCAATCCGGATGGCTTCACGTTATTAAGTTTCTCAATCCAGAACACTTCTCGGATTTTACGATAATATTTGGAGGCATCCGAACATTTCTCCATCTTTATTGAAATGTTATGAAACAGGCTTTGGACGATTGTATCTGACATCGGCGAGATGGTTTTTTTTTTTTCTTTTGGGCGATATGCAATGAGTTATTTATTTTCATTTAACCGTTTTATAACAAAATTAAAATGGCTTGAAATAAAAAAATCACATGTAGGAAATATACATGGATGATGTAGCCTTTGAGACAACTTATGTGTCTCACATAAGCTGTTTCACATAAGCTGTCTCACAGGCAACGAGCAAAACTGAAGCAGAAGCTTTTGTCTTGAAAGCTGCTCTCTTATGGTAAATTTGGATACTTCGTTTCAGTCGCACCTGATCCTTCCTCCATTTGGGGTATCGCGATTGTCTTGTGAATGTGGACTTACACAATTATGTCATAATCCTATGGCTTTTTGTCTCATACACAACGATTTGTACTCTTTGTATTAGTAGAACCGCTTCCCTCTTTAGAAGAATACTTGTCATCCCATTTACCAGTACAGTAAATGAATGAAAAAAGATAAAATTGCATAACATTCAATTTTTCAAACGTTGCATTGATAATTTAATTGCCCTGAATGGTCTATATCACTTTGTGATATAAGACATATTTATCCCTGATTCGATGACACATGAAGAATTAAACGCAACATATGTAGATACTTTCTTTTAAAAGATATCTCATTGCATACTTTGAATTAAACAAGAGCCCCAGGGGGCACAACGCTCACCTGATACCCATGCACGCTCTAATTGACATACTGACATTGAATACTGATAGTGCCAGTACCAGGATTTTAGTCCACAACCTTTCTAAAAAGATTTTTGCCGGATGCAGAGAAGTTATTTTTTTTTTCAGACAACCTTTAAAAGTACAAAAAAGAAAAAATAGTCACATTTCAAAACAATAACTTTTTTACTGATTTGAAAAGACGGATAAAGTGGTCCAACGTCATATGCCCAGCTAGTATAGTTCAATTATGCAACATCAAAAATAAAATCATATTGTAACATTCCACATTAATGTGCAGCAGAAAAAGAATAAAACAATGAAATGATTTCATAAATTAAGTTTATCTAAAATTGAACACAAAACCTTTCATTATTGATAGCTAGCATGCCAGAAATTATAAAGCCTGTGTTTGTGAAACGAGAATGCCCCCAGCGGCATCTTTGTTAGTATAAACGCCATTTTCTGTTAAGTATGTGAGAGGTCAGGGTCAGCGTAATATTGGTATCAATGGAAAGATCTTGTCACAAGGAATACACATGTACAATATGAAAGCCATATCACTAACCATTCAAAAGTTATGCCCAATGTTAAAGTTTTTGAGAAGTACGTGAAAGGTCAAGGTTATGGTCATGAGGTCAAACATTTTGGTATCAATGGAAAGGTATTGTCACCAGGAATACACATGTGAAATATGAAACCTCTATCACCAACTTCCATTCAAAAGTTATGACCAATGTTAAAGTTTTTCGGAAAACAGACAGACAAACAGACAGACGGACAGGCAAAAAACTATATGCTCCCGAATCTTTTATTCCAGGGGCATAAAAAACAAAGATTTTTCGGTTTTGCCTTTATTCACTGAAATCTATAAATTATGCTTTTGAATAGTATTGATTTCATCTCAAATACATGAAACGTACAGTTAAAATCATTTTGATCCAATATTTATCAATTCAAGTGAGTTGTGCAGAAATTGGGCCAGTTTGTTTTCCGAAAAAGCAGTGTATGTTGTATCAAACCTCATGACCCAGTGAAGCCACTTGAACAAATAATTTTCAGTAAAATATGCTGAAATGCGGCGCTTCTTGCCTATGCATATTTCAACAGGCGAGAAGGAGCGTTGCATTTCAGCATATGCTCTTCAACAACTCAAGTGGTTTCTCTAGGTTTCGCAGTTTGAAACAAATTAAAAGGCCCATGAAATTGTTAAGCTTGTCCAACTAGCAGACCTACGACATCGTTATTTACTGTTAACTAATTGTTTTACCTCATCATAGGTCTGTTACACGGACAAGTTGTAAGCGGAGAGAGTTTATGAAATGTATCAGTTACATCGGATTTGCCGACAAAAAAATTATTTGGTCCGATAAAAACTCATAATGTATCTATTATTTGAACAGATAAAAATTCCCAAATGTCTTAACACAGGAACCTGTCGTTTTATGAGAGAAAATGTTTTATTATTCACAACCTCAGGCCTCTGTGTTCCTCTTAGAAATATTATACATACAAGATGACGAACACAGTGGCTTAAGGTTGTGAATAATAATTTATTTTCTCTAATAAAATAACAGCTTTCTGTGGTCCAACATTTCATTGGAAGATTTCAGGAAGTCTGAACTGAATTATTTATTTTCAAGAATTTCAGATATTAAATGTCCTATGCATTCTCAAAATCCAGAGGAAGAGATTACTCATTAGACGTTTCTTCAAGAAATCAGTCCGTAAATTACTTCATCTAAGAGAGTCTAAGACAGAGGAAATTCGAGCAAACTTTATATATGATAACAAGTACATGCAAGTGTTCCAAGTACATGAATGATAACCATTACGTAAGTGTTCCAAGTATAAAAATCTTTTCCGTTTGCACTGTATCTCCTGAAATGTATCGCAGTACTAAAGGTATCACATTAGTACATGGGGAATCCCCTTCGGGTACAGGCTACAGATATGCATAGCTAGGTCATTATCTAGTTCATTATCTAGGTCATTATCCCTGTCAAATAGTTCCGATTATTTTCTTATTATTTTCAACAATTGGTGGAAAATACACACAATGTTTATCTTGAATTGTCTTCCCGTGATTGTTAACTAGATAGATGAAATAAAATTTTGAATATAGTTTAAAGTGTGTGAGACATCTACATGTGTGGAAGAATACGTGTGAAAATAGGTCCTCAGATCCAGATCATAAAATTCGAATAATTGCGGTCCGGAACCAGGTGCATGGCTTTGAAAAAATACTAAAAAAGTTGTGTACTTTTAATCTTTACGGCATTTTTTTCTATGTAATTCAAATAAAATTTCTAAACATTCAAAAGTAGTGTCAATGTATTTAAGCCGGTGCGAATTGAGAATTTCTCTCCTATTTTTGGTAAGAAAGTACTTGAAAAATAACTGGGATTTGGATCCTACACGGCAAAAAAAGGCTTGTTCCCGACTTTAAGAATAAAATTCTGAACAAGTATAAAGAATTTAAATAATTGAATCATATCACATGAAAGGTCAATCAATAAGACATTGGAGCATGTGTCACTTGTTGAATTATCAGCTGTAACCTATGGCTCAGGTGAGCTAAAAAGGGGAAAACAAATTTGTTGGGGTCCCGCCGGGGTTTGAAGCCACTCCCCAATGGGTCCATTGGGCATGGAAAACATACATTATACCTATGTACAATCTTAAAAAATATTCCTTAAAAATCCAAAAGTGGATATCTTGACAAAATTCTTTCACTTGTAGGGTACCATGCATGAGTACCTCATACCTACAAATTGTCATGACAATCTGAAGAGTGGTTATAGAAAAGAAGCAGAAAATGTATGAAAATCACCCCCCCCCCCCCCTTTCCTTTTTACATAAGAAAAAAATTCATAAAAAATCAAAAAAATAAAATTTAAGCATAAAATACATATCAAAGCATTAAGTAAGTTAAATATGATAAATATGTAGTAAATGAGTGTGTAAAATCATACACTTATTGAGTTATTTAAAGAAATAGTGCAAAAATGTGCATTTCTGACTAAGTCCGAAAAGACGTCAAAAACGCGTCAAAAATTTGACTTCGAAGTGGAACCAAAAATAACAACACTTCTTAAGACATCTCTCTAGATCATCCTGATGCTTTCGGTTTGTCGATACATGCATCGGTTCTGAAGAAGAAGTTTGTCAAAGGAGGGTACCCCCCGTGACCTACTTTTGGCTGTGGTGGCGCCACCTATTGACAGATCCGGACGAAAAACAACAACACTTGTAGGGGACCATGAGTACTTCATACCTACCAAGTTTCATCAAAATCCCTTCAGCCGTTCTGGAGAAGAAGTTTAAAATGTGAAAAGTTTACGACGACGGACGACGACGGACGACGACGACGACGACGACGGACGACAGACGCAACACTATGACAAAAGCTCACTTGAGCATATGGCTCAGGTGAGCTAAAAAAATCCAGATACAACTGTACAATTTGCCATTGTTCTGCACTTCATTCAGCTTTGATTTCTTTTACACGACAAACCAAGAAACGAAGTATCAAGTTGACGAGGAAGGCTATGTAGTACAGCTTCAGCAGTTCATATTTCACTACCTTCTAATCTTCAGATTTTCGAAAGGGCGACAATACATCCTTGTGAGAATTAATCTAACGTCAATATTCCTCTCTAGATTTTCTCTCTTTACCTCTGTTCATCTTCTCGTGAGAGATAGTGTCTTTAGCTGTTACATTTATATCTATGGCGTTTCCCTCCTTATTTTTTGTTTTGTATTCTATAACGGTTATCATGCCTAATATGGATTAAAGGCAAAGTTTTATGTGCGAGCGGAGAAAAAAGACACAAAAACTAGATATTTGTACAACCTTACATCCCCATTGACACATGTCAAAATCAAAATTAAAAAATTCTTTCACCTCCTGAAAAGTATGCATGGGATACCTGGAAACCCTTTCCGTTGGGCTGGACAACCCCCCCCCCCCCCCTCTTCCCATTGTACATAAAATCTAGATTTTGCCCATGTGAAGGGTCTGAATATAGTCTTTGCCTATACACAGATGAAAATCTCTAGACAGGGAATCTGAAATACCTCCCCTTTCCTCTCCACTGACCTCGATATCTATTTTTTTTAAATCAAATCTTTCTTCTTTACTACATAATTATTACATTATTATTTAGACCATCACTTTTGTTGTTTGATGCCCGTGAAAAGGGCTAGATTATCGGTAGTCTTGCGTTACTTTCTTTTCTTGCATTACATATACCATTATCGCACGTGGAAATAGGCGCACTGCTACTATGACGTCACATATAGAGGAATAATAACGTCAAGTATACTACAGAGTTACGTACCGTTGAGTGGTCATTAGTGATAAAGATGGTGAATTAGTTGCTGCTGAATTTTTTTTTACCAGACGAACAATTCGGCGTATGTCACATATTCTTGTTACGCCATAAAATAGAAGAATTCTATCCATTGCGAATTTGTTAAGGTATGTTCTCCTGATTTGTCGCTTAAAGACGTCAAGTCACTTTTACGGTCCTGTTACCACACTTTTTCAGCTCTTCTAAGTTTACTAAATCCAGAGCACCCTGTATTTCTGGTTTTCTCTAAAATATCATATTGTCATCTTCCAAAAAGATATCAATTATATAGTACTCCTTTAGTCGTAACAGAAAATACCATTGTTTTGGCTGTACGTCAATTAAGTTAGATACATGTATAGGGCGAAAAATAAAAAGTCTACGAGGATTTTCTGTAGTAAAATCACTGAAAATGCGTGACGTCGGACACTTTGACGTCCCTGTTTACTATTGTTGACACGGAGAACAATATGGTGGCGGCTTGAAATTAACACAGAAATTCCCCGTAGACATTTTATTTGTCATATTGCGGTTTAAAGGCAGCTGATAGGGTAAGTTGAAGTTAATTTCCAGTTACGACTAAAGGAGGTCAATTCTCGGAAACAATTTATTAAAAGGAATATTCTTCAGACGACAGAATAATTGGCAAAACAGGGTTCTCTGGATTTAGTGAAGAGGTCAGTAAATATTTATATCTTTTGCTCGTACAGTTTCCCATACTTACGTATACGCGTCACAATGTACATAAATGCAAGCTTCGCTCGCTATTAAGTGTATGATTTTTTGTTGTCTTTGATGTTGGCTTGTTGTTTTACTTGCACGTACCGATAGCTTTAGACCACATGGCATTTACATCAAAGCATAAAAAAACATGAATACGATTAACTATGCAGATTTTAATTCCTCAGTCAAATGCGCAAAAAGAATCTATAAAAAAACCAATTTGTCTCATAAGTGTCTTTATACACAAGTAAAAATGGTTATGAGAGACGACTCGTAAATGCATGTACATGGAACATGTTTACTATATCAATAGGGAATTTTAACACAATTCTATCTAACAATAGAAAAAATGTCGCTTAAAAATTAAAGAAATTAAAATTTACTTTGTTTAAAGACAGAATATAAAATCGTCAATCGAATTAAAGAAGAGAATGTTACCAAGCAGAATATATTCATACACACAATTTCGCTCATTTTCATTATTCGTGCATTGTAAATATATATACTGGTCTCTTTTATTTAATGTTTGTATCTGTCATTCACTGTATTTTTCTTCTGAAACAAGGTTTACGTTTTAGCATGTAGCCCTCTTGCGTCTTCCCGCTTTTTTCATCATACCATCGGTGGCATCCCAGCACTTAGCATTCACAAGGTTGTATTTCTTGTCTGCTAGACCAGCCTTTACCAGTCCCCCAATGGTAGTTCCGTCCCTAGCACTTTTAGCACGAACTGGCTTCCATCTAAAATAGATAAAAATACTTTTCATAGAGCTTAAGTCTAATCATACATTAAAGCTTCACATACTTATAAATTTATATACATGTATTTATAGTGTTACTCATTCTGATTATAAAAGATGACTGAAATTTAGGAATTAAAGGAGAGGGCACAAAATTATTCTTTTAATCTTTAAAATATTTGGCATGAAGTACCATTGATTGGGACCTATGTATGCAAAACATCTTTGTCTGAAGAAGGTCAAGGACAGTCAGACTTTAAAATGATCCTTTCTCTTAATTTTCCTAAAAATGTAAATGTTAATAATTGAAATAATACTTTTTCTGAATGCAAAGTTTCATCAATTTTTTCCGTCAGTATTGAAGCTACGAAGGTACATATATATACCCTTGAAAACCCCAAATGGGTCGTCAATGTGACAATAAAATGAACACACTTTAGGGAATGAAAACCAGCTACAAATCCTCTGTAGAGGCAGAAATTAGCAAGTACTGTATTTTACATTTCCGTTTATCTGAAATCCTATCATTTATTTTCTGTAACAACTTGATATTTTTCTTCATATGTCAAGTTTAACACCGATAAGTTCCTATTAAAGTGTGTCCGCCAGTTTTTAAGGAATTGTGATTTTGTTTAACCCCCAACCCCCACCCCTATTTTTACGTCACCTAATGCTGACGTTACATAGCGAAGCACCACGTTTTGCCTTTAAAGCCTCTTGTTTTAGACGTTGAAGTTATTCTTCAATCTTTCTCTAAAGGAGATAGAGACACGGTGATAAGTCCCTGTTGAAATCTGACCCTTATTTTCATGTCATTGCAATTTTGTTACACCTCCACCCCTTTTTTCATGTCCCTATCACAAATGTCATACGGCAAAAACCCATATCTGGCTTGTGTCAGTTGCATTAATTTTAAAAGTCACTTGTGTGAAAAATAATTCTCGGTCTACTATACAAATACAACGAGTACTGAAATCATTTATTGATCTGTAGTAAGACTAGATTTATAGCTCCTGACACTTGCTTATATATCGTGTAGATTATCATGATTATCTCAAATGTGAAATGATTTTATGCGGTACATGTATTTTTGAAACGAGTATTAAAAGTAATTTTCAAAACGCCGATGAACCCCTCGATGAAACCCTTTGGTGAGTAGATTAAAGTCTAATAGATACGGGTATAGCATGGAAACATCAGTTTAGATTGTTTTATCACATGAGATTGAAAAAAACAACAACATTTTTTTTTCTACAATTTTGATTTCATTTCTTACGAAAAACGCGCCAATGTCGTCGTTTCTATTATGACGTTTCAATGTTCTTGGGGTTTCCGATGGGGTTCTGTCGGATCCTGTCCTGGATCTCCTTGAGCATCGCATTACTACTTTTTTTTTTCTTTTTTTTTTTTTTTTGTCAAATAGAAATTTCTCTGGCAGGCGAATTGGATAGTTCGTATCTCTTTCTCTCATGTATGTTCAAAATAAGAACGAACTGTCGTAAATTCGTAATTCTACGTGGATCAAATTTCATAGTTGTTGTTACCAACTAATGAGTCGCCATGGATCAAAACAAACATTCCGATGCACTGTTATTGGACAATTCTATCAGGAAGCCTAATCACCTTCAGTCTATTTTTTTCCAAAGAGGAAACAGTACATTTCTTTATTTGTTGAATTTATTAAGCGACTAAAACTTCAAGAGGGATCCAGTTTGTGTGTAAGTGACTTTTTAGTAAAATAAAAAAGTAAAATAAATTTATAAAGAAAATTGATAAACCGACACTATCATGACAAATATGGATAAAGATCATATCCCTGTATACAGCACAAAATCGATAATTCAGAAAATCAGAAACCGGAGGCATACAAAATCAGGATTTCAATTTAATTGTATGTTATAACTTTGGGTTCTAATAAATCCATCAGCTTTTTGGCATACATTTGTATCAAATCAATTTTTTTTTTATAAACATAACAGAATTTTCAAGCATTAGGTTTCTCGCCAAACTGAAGACAAGCTTAGGTTACAATTTTCTACCTCAATTTCCGAATTTCTTATTTCCATATCTATTTGCAAAAAGACGTATTTACCTGTACATATGAATTGTGTTTTTCTGTTACGCAATAATGCGGAAATGTTTCTTGAAGAAATTTTCAAACCAATTTATAATGCATCCTCATCAGTGATGCTTCTATCCGAAGTGATTTTCAGACACAACCGAAATTCATTTCAGTAGCGCCCCTCATTATATTTTCTGCATTTGCATCGCAGAGAGTGTGCGACTGCAAATTTCCTGTAGGGTCGATTCAAAAGCATATCCAAATAAAATCTATGTTCGCAATAGCATTTGAGGGTTGGTGCTAAGATATTTACCTCCTTTAATTTCGGTGATAATTTTGGATAAATGACAAGTTTCCTAAAGAGCAAAATAGTATTTATGATGTGTTAAATTGACAAAGTGCCAAATCAAAGCTTCAGCTGGAAAGAAGCAATTTTAAAATACACTTAACAAATATCCAAGTGGATAGAGCTCTTGCTTTGCATTTTCCATTGTAGGCATATGCGATAAATATATGACATCAAAGCAAGAACTATTTGTCATGAAACACTCCTTATTTGTGGAAGTTCACATGTAAAGCAGAGCGGATAAGCGATTTTTTAATTTGGGTCGTTCTGAACTTTGAGGTCGATTTTCTTAAAACCTAAGTTTTGTTGATAGAGCAGTTTGGTTATCGAGCGACGATTTACCTACTGTCCTGTTCACTAAATCCAGATCTATAGAGCACCCTGTTTTGGTGATTTATTCTGTCGTCTGAAGAATTTTCCTTTAAATTATTGTTTCCGAGAATTGACCTCCTTTAGTCGCAACTGGAAATTAACTTCATCTTACCCTATCAGCTGCCTTCAAACCGCAATATGAAAAATAAAATGTCTACAGGAAATTCCCATGTTAATTTCAAGCCGCCACCATATTGTTCTCCGTGTCAACAATAGCAAACAGTGACGTCAAAGCCTCCGATTTCACACATTTTCAGCGATTTTTACTATAGAAAATCCCCGTATACTTTGTTATTTTCCGTCCTATTTCTAACTTAACTGACGCACAGCCAAAACAATGGTATTTTCTGTTACGACTAAAGGAGCACTAAAAAAATTGTTATCTTTTTGGAAGATGATATTTTCATATTCTATAGAAAACCGGGAAAACAGGGTGCTCTAGAATTAGTGAACCGGACAGTAGACTGGCTTTTGTAATGATGAAGTTCATGTTTCATCCGGTCATTATGTATATCTTTTCAGACCACTGAAATTCATTATGATTGGTAAAAACTTACTGGCTTGACATGTGTCTTGCATTAGTCACTACAGTATCGGAGGATTTCCCATAGCCGGACCCTTTATGTATCAGCCATCGTCCTCCATCTTTTGTTGTTGCCACGACACCATTGTGTTTTACGCCAACTTTACCAAGAATTCCACTCAGTGGCCTGGATAAAAGAAATATATTTCATAAAATGAAAGGCATCACTGAAATAGAGGATCATCGATTGATCTTTTGTGTATCCGTGCATTTGGTTTCTACAACGACGTTTTGTCGAAGATATTTCTCATGGAAATCTCTTTAAAAAGTTCCCTTCGAGGGGTTTGACAGTAAGTGTTTGAAATATTTTCCCTGACGTGGTCGCCATAGCACTCTCTATTTAGACATAACCTCAGACAGTGCAGCTTTTTAGATATTGTTTTCATTTTTCGTGCATAAACATCGACGGCGGGTGCGGCTAGCCAATCAGGGGATGCTTACTCTTTCCGGGCACCTGGTCCCACCTCTAGCTTGCTAGGGGTCCGTCGATGCTCCATATGTTGATCTATTGTGGGTGCTGTTGAGATTGTCGTCAGGATCTTCTTTATCTTATACATATGACAATTTCCAGACATTTTTATTTTCTTATCAAATTGACAAAATCATGTTATTCCTCATTGTGTAATGTTTATATCTAGCAGTTATACGTACTGAAGATCCAACATCAATAATTGTGTTAGGGGTTACGTAGAATAAAATGATACTTTAAGCATTTTAAAACAAAGATTTTTATGATGCATTTATTTTGAATCAGGCTTTAATTCAAAAGTATGCCTATATTGGGAAACAATTTTATTTGTTTGCCCTGAACACGTCGCATAAATTTGTTCTTTTTCGAAATAGAGATTTACTTCCCATTCCTGTAGGTATCTGACGTCAACGCATTGTGACGTCATCAAATTCTATGAAAACCAGCATGACATTCAGGGAAACAAGTTTTTTCAAAGGAATTTAATGACATCACGATGCTTTTACGTCAGATACCTGCACAATTCGAACGTAGGACTGTAAATTCAAAAAGACGGAATTATCAACACTAACTTTAAGTTGAGCATATTTGTATTTACCTTTCGAACTTTTCCACCTTAGTAACTCTTGAGTTGTAAAGACTAGTCAAACCGCTCTTTGATTTTATGTCGTGTGGAAACTGTAACGTAGATATTATTTCATTGTAAAATAATCTCAAACTATTCATATTTTTTTATTATCCATTTTAAAATTGTCAAACAATATCCATATCAATATGTTTAAAACTTAAAAAATCAAAGTCTGTGATATTGTAAAAATTATGCTCTGGGAATTTTTGTTTACTTGTGCATGAATCAAGAATATAAACTCTATTCGCAATGTACGACAAAATATTGTAAACGTGGAAATTTTGGCGTGGGGGTAATTTTCGCATTTTTCATGAATGAATGGACTTGGTGAAAATTTCCCCCACGCGAAAAAATAGCCCCGCTGCATTCTTTTAATGGTAAAGAACATTTCCCCCACATGTAACATCATGATGTTATAATCGCAAATTTTCTCCCAGCGAAATTAACCACGTTTACAGTAGGCTATTTATGACAAAAAAGTCCCAAATGTTCATAGGACACAGTATAACTTGATATCTTACATGTATAATATACATACCGAAGTTCTACTTGAGCTGGATCTGGATCGTGAACTTGAGCTGGATCTGAATAATGAACTTGACAAGGATGGAGTGTATCGTGACCT
Organism: Pinctada fucata; assembly: GCA_028142955.1. NCBI lineage: Eukaryota > Metazoa > Mollusca > Bivalvia > Pterioida > Pteriidae > Pinctada > Pinctada fucata. Next base: position 46,849,001 of record AP027112.1, on the reverse strand, counting down.
CCTTGTAGAAAATGAAAACCTTCTGGATGGAGATCTATACCTCGAACTCCAAGACCTGGACGACCTTGACCTTGATCTCTGTAAGTTTTTCAGATTAAACATATTTTATGGATAATTACATCAAAGGGATTGGAATCAAGTTATCAAACTTAGTTGTATTCCTCTCCTCTGTAAGTTATTCTTACTCCGTTCAAACTTTCCTCTATTCATTTACTTAAGTATTACCAAAACATGATATAAATAAGTTTTTTTTCACGAAGAGATAAAATTCACATGAAACATCTTGAGAAATTATAGCACATTGTTTGTACCTAACTTAGAAAAAGAATTTAGCAACTGTTTTGTCGCCTTCTTTTGCTATGTGTCTAAAGTTACCATGCATTTCTTATGATCGGTCTAGATTTTTCTATCAATTGATGGAAGCGTATATTATACAATTATATTATAAAATTATTTATTTTGTTTAATCTTAAAAGTATAGATACACTTTTCACAAGAAAGTGCAATTAATTGTTGAATTCTTGATAAGAAATACTATGCTTCTTTTCATATGGTGGAGGTTTTTGTTTGCTTGCTTTTGTTCCTTTTTTATCCTGATTTTGTATGCCTTCGGTTTCTTATTTTCTGAATTATCGATTTTGTGCTGTATACAGGGATATGGTCATTATTCATGTTTGTCATGTTCATATGTTTTCAATCATTATTTTTAGCATATGTAGTCCTAAGATTCGTTATATCATATAACAAATAAGGACTTGGCCTCGGACATTATGTCTTTATTATGACCCGCTGAGATTTGTAATATCTACCTCGGCCTTCGGTCTCGGTCAATATTACATATATCATCGGGTCATTATAATGACAAAATGAGAAGGCCGAGGTCGCTATTACAAATCTCAGCGGGTCATAATAAAGACATAATGTCCGAGGCGAAGTCCTTATTTGTATAATAAGTATTGAATACATCAGATTTAATTGATAATTCCTAAATTCCATCTTTCGAAAATTTTGTCAAACTTATAAAAATGTATAATGAAAAAATTATAAAGAAAGGCTTTTTGGAGTAAAAACAAATAGGTGATATATATCTAGAATTGTGTGTAACAATTTCAATAACTCAGACTTCAGTGCAAATTTCTTCCAACGGCGTAGTTCTGCCTGTAAAAGAGAAGGGGCACAACATCCAAAAATTTCTAACAAGCAAAAAAAATAAAAGGCAGGGGGAGAGGAAGAGATTAAAACAAATATGGGGGGGGGGGGGGGTTCTTGTTCTGTATGCACAAATTTAAACATTTCTGGTGCAATTCTAAATTTTTAGTACATAAATAAATGCTTTTAGCAAAATATTGACTTATCAGAGAATACTTTCTATACCCTCTATCATTAACAATGTATTAATATTCTATATGTCTTCATGTACATTGATAAAGTAATATGTATAAATAGAGTAGAATAGATAAATTATGCAGAAAGTCTAAAAAATAACGGGCGAGCGGTAGCGAGCCAAAGAAAAATTTTGAAAATTGACCGTAAAATTGTAAATTTATGGTACAAAATGTTCCTATCTTAAACAATGTTAATGCATCACAAAATTGTGTGATTGAAAAGTGGGCGGCTTGTGCCCCCGCTGCTCCCCCCTTCTCCTACGCCCTTGATTACAACATTACTTTAATCCATGAAGAAAAATATGTAAACATCACTTACAAAAAGCCACGCATCCGAATCGGCAATGAGGGCAATAATTACAATTGCAGTCAACAACGCCACCCCCTTCATTTTTATTCCTGTCAATAAAATAATTTGCTAATAGTAATTTTTTTGAAAATGTCACTATTCCTCAGGTACAAGATAATATAATAATATCATAATAAAGAAAACTCTCAAATGGGTATCAACGTTAAAATTACTTCGTTAAAGTACTGGTACTGTCGAATAGTTTCGAAGAAGATAGAGATATATTTGATATACTATAATCAATTATCCCATTGCTTATTTTTAACAATCTCGAACAGAAGTGAGGAAACATTAATGCGAAGCTGTAAAACAATGAATTCTTAGATTTTTATCAGATTAATATACATAAAACTTTACCTAAATGTCTTGTTCTTGTCGCGGCCGAATGTAACTTATCTCCTTGTCGTTTGAATCAAGTGACCGCTCAATTAGTGAAATTGTTATTTATATACGATTGCACTTCATATCTTATATCATAGATAAGTAGTCAATTTGAAAAGCAACCAATCAGCTTCCATTGAAAAGGTCAGATTATAGCAAGACTCGCCAATGTCTCACAAACGGAATTCAATTGTATTTTTTCATTTCATCCAAGCTGAGTTGTTCATGAATGTTTATCATCTTCAAATTCATTAGCATCATTCAGAATATCATATGATCTAGTCCTGATTCTGTTCACCATGAATTCGCTGTGAATGTCTGAAATGGATTGGACTCGTCTTATTCAAAACAAATTTAGAGTTTTAATTTACTGTTTAAAGATGCTGACTCTTCCTGGGCACCTGGTCTCACTCACATATTGGGAGTTCGCTTTTTTTCATGTGGTGAAGGTTTTTGTTTGTTTGCTTTGGTTCCTGTTTAATCCTGGTTTTGTATGCCTTCGGTTAATAATTTTCTGAATTATCAATTTTATACTGTGTACGGAGATATGGTCATGATCCATATTTGACATCCTTCATCATACGATAATGATTTCATCTTACAGTAGTCTTTATCGGTATTAATATGAAATATTAATTGTCAAATTTGAAATAAATGTTCTTTTATCAAATTTCAGATAATGAAATAATATGTTATTCAAAATATCATGAACAATTGCGCATGGTGTTAAATGGACTTCGTCTGCTTCATACGGTACGTTTTATTAAAGAACAAAGAAATCCTCAACAAGACATAGTTGCAGCAACAACAGCCAAACGTTACAACGCTAAATATCAACTTTTTGCTTAGATAAAGGATTATGAGTTCCTATTTAAACAAGAGGCCCAGGGACCATATCGCTAACCCGAGAACATTGGAAATCTTGTGGCTATGTAAGAAGTTTGTTAAATAACGGTACCACTGTGATCTACTTTTGCATGTGGCGGCACCACTTGTTGACAAATCCGGACAATAACACATGTAGGAAACCATAGGTACTTCATTCATTCCACGTTGCATCTCTTCAGGGTTTCTGAGAAAGAAGTCCAATATGTATGAAAATGCCCCCCTCTCCTTTTTCACAAAAGAAGAAAAAAATCAGTAAAACACAATTTTCAACCAAAATCAATATACAACCTTTAAATGAATTAAATATGACAAATATGCAGTAGCATACTGATGGAGCTAATCAAAAAAACACTTCAAAAACGTGCATTTCTGGAAAACACTTTGAACAAGTCGCCGTCGAAAATTTACTTTGGGATTAAATCCAAAAATAACAACGCTTCTTACCACATTTTTCTACGTCACCCTTTTGCTTTCGGTTTGTCGATACGTGCTTCGCTCTTGAAGAAGGAGTTTGACAATGACTGTTCTCCCTGTCACCTACTTCGGCAGTGGTAGCGCCACCTGTGGACAGATCTGGACAAAAATAAGAATACCTGTAGGGGATCATTAGTACTTCATTCCTACCTAGGAAAAAGAACGATCTCCAGCATGACCACCCTGCATTCACCCAGCAAAACAAACCCACAAGAAAGTGATACGTAAATGACATCAGACAAAACTATCAAGTTTCATCAAAACCCCTTTAGTTGTTCTGATGAAATAGTCGAAAATATTAACCGTCTACGGACGACGCAGGGACGAAGACGGTAGGGTATGGCAATAGCTCGCTTTGAGCCTTTGTCTCAGTTGAGCTCAAAAACATATCAATTTTTATATGTTCTCCAAGGAAATTACATACTTCACATTTTTTTTATATATTTCACTTTCAAAGAAATGGCTTTTGATTCAGTCCTGGAGATCTATCAGAAACATTTTTTTTTTTGTTGCTTTTGATATTTTTAGATTTACAAAGACAAAATGTGGAAGAGTAGTGAAAGACTGAATACAAATAGTTTTTAACATTATTTATTGATTTAATCTTCATATGAGGAAGCTTAAGATCGTTTACGTACTTTTTCCTTTTCTGCAGATATCTAAGAGATAAGTGTGTTTTGAGCTTCTTATCAATTATGGCAAGTGAGATGAGAGACACAACACTTACTACTTTAATTTCATTTAATTCCTTACGACACGTGAAAGGGATAGTAGGACATATATGTATAGTTATTGCGACTGTTCACTTGCCCGTCCACTTAACAAAATAAAGAAGGTAAAAGTATTTGGTGACGAATCATCAAGAAAATAATGAAATGAACCAGGAAGATTTTAAGTTCCATCCAATAACGAACTACCACTTGTGTAGAATATACTTATAAATGAATATCTTATATTTGTACAAGAATCTTCCTGTTTGAGGTAGCTAAACTCTCTCTCTCTCTCTCTCTCTCTCTCTCTCTCTCTCTCTCTCTCTCTCTCTCTCTCTGTGTGTGTGTGTGTTGCTTAAACAGCAGTACCAATGAAGTTTACATAAGCTTAAAACGAAAATAAATGACAACGTAAGCAAGGTGCCTTGATCCTGTGATAATTACTTTATCTACTATGCTGTTCATGATGAGTTTATACCTAAGTGCACAGTGTCATTGACCTTTGACTTTGAAAATCAGTAGGGCTCAATATCTTCTCACGGAGAACATTTCGGACGTTTTGGTGATCCAATGATGGTAACTATATTGTCTTTGTTTTTCATGAGGATTTTAAGCCGAATTCCACTGTGACCTTGCCCTTTGACAGTGAAAATCAATAGAATTCATCCTTTCACCATTGAACATCTTTTATGCAGGTCATAAAAAGTCCGGGTGCAAACACATTGACACGCCCTTATATGGGCGCACGGCAGCCATGCGATATCGCCTCCACAAGAGGATAGCAAGGAGATGAATATAAAAAAAAAACTTAATAGGTAGAAAAAAATAACTTCGAGATGTCAGACCATGAAATTCAAACTTTTAACATTCGGATGTTCAGAAACATAGCCAAGGGTTAATGTAAGATACCGAGGTATAATGGTTACTCTCAGTGGGGATACAAAGGAAATATGATTATCTTAAGGTTCATAGTTATAACCTTACCAAAACTCCCCACAACACTGTTAAACATCACAGATTAAGTTTTATTAATTTAATTGGTAGAAAACAATGTTATCTACAGTATCTTAATGAAACAAGTATATGTCAACTAGCTTCCGATGAATTCATTATCTTCCAATAATTTAAATTTCATTGTCATCTTGAAGAAACGAGGATTCTGATTGGCTGAAAAATTTTGTTGATACATCGATCAACACAATTTTTCACGGAAGTCTATTTTTAGCACTTTTTGTAGAACCGGGGGTTCCCTCAAACACGAATGAACTCGTTGGTGAAAATACAATTTCTTGATGTTTGCTTGACACTTCAAGGGTACCATTTCTTTTCTACTTACTAGAAAATTAACTGTGCATGCAGGATTTACTCAAACTGGTCCTTATTCCAAAGATAGAGAGAGTTCGCTGTTTAAATAATAACTTCTTTTCGTCTTTGGAGGCGGACGTATCGCTGCGAAACCCTCCGAACTTACGAAACATAGTGCGGTGATTGATTGTTTTTAGTTCCAAGAAAACAGTCTGTTTTCCATAAGTAGATGATAATAAAATGACAAGAAATGAATCTTATATTTTTCCTGTTGATGCAGGTATCACCCGAAAATGCAGTGTTCTGTCCAATTTTTTGGTTGATACCTGCATTAACAGAAAAAATATGAGATTCATAGGATTTTAAAACTGTTGAAGGCATAAAATCATTACTGATAAAATGGATAAATATTAGAAAATGGGTTACAGAATTCACTGTTTATCAGTTCTATTTCCAATTAGATGAAAAATGAAATAATTTATATCAATGGTTCAGGAGATATAAACCTAAGTAGAGCAGAGAAGGGAACTCTTGTAAGCATTTTTGAACAAAATGTGTAGAGGGTAGGTTCATAAGTTTGTTTAAATCTAGTTTGGGATAAAGAGAAGAGCAGGAACGGGTCAAATCGGCCTATTGACTTGCTTTTTTTTTCTGTTTGCTTTGTTGAATCAAATTTGAATTCCTTTTTTTTTTTAAATTTATTTCCATATGACATATAATTAAGCCGAGAAAATGGTAATACATTAGAACTAATAACGTCGTTTTGAACCTCGACGTCGCCTTATAATAATTTTACAACCATTTTGAATTCATAGTAAAACGATAGAAGATAATGGATATTGTGCCAATCTAATCAAAAACAGAATTTTAATTAGCGCGATCTCTATGATACCGGTTCAACGTTCCGTGAAGTAGGTGAGTCATGGTCAAATAATAAGAGTGCCGGTACAATTTTGGCGCGTTTTTCGTGACGTCATTGATAACATTACGTCGAATTTTGCAAACAGAGAGACTCCGAAGTGGTATGTTATTCGGACGGTGTATCCTTGAACCTTAATTCTTTAATCCTAGTTCATGAGGATAAAAGAAAGGAGGAGATCTCCAACAACATTCGGATGCAGCATCCACAGCAAAACACCAAAACACCCAATGCAAAAACACGTAACAGACACTCACAGAAGGAGACACAAAAGGTACAAGGAACAAAATCTCACATCATACAATAATAGAAACGAATATCAGTAATATCCAAAATGAGGTTTCCAGTCATTCATGATCAGAGCATGCGATTCGACTCCTCCAAATTTACACCATCTTTTGGTATAGTTACCTAAGGCTTCCTTTAGCATCAAAACATAAATCATTGATACAATTTACTATGCAGATTTTAATTCCTCAATCTAAATGAAAACACAATGAAAATTCATAAAAATATTCTGTTTGACTCATATAAGTAGTAAGTAAGAATGATTATTATAAGCGACTCAAAAATGCATACACATGGAACCTATTCAACAAAAGTGTCTAATATATAAGGGATTTAAACATAGTTGTCAAACAATGAAAATACATGTAATGTCTATCTAAAAAAGTAAGAAGAATATTTTTAAAGTTAAATTTGTTTTACGGAAAACAATAAATTCCCTTTCCGATCACAAACGATAATATAACCAAGCACAAATATACATATGCATGCATAATCTATGATTATCTTTTATTGGATGTTCCTATCTACAATTTATTATCTTCTCTTATCAAAGAACCTTGCCCGTCGCATTTGATTGAGTCTATCCTTTCAGCATGTAGCTCTCTTGCGTCTTCCTGACTTTTTCATCATACCGTCCGTCGCATCCCAACACTTCGCATTCCATAGGTTGTATTTCTTGTTTGCCAGACCAGCCTTTACCAGTCCTCCAATCGTTGTTCCGTCCCTAGCTCTTTTAGAACCAGCTGGCTTCCATCTGAGATAAACAAAACGTACTATTCCTAGAACTAAATTTAATCTAATTATATGTAATAACTTTAGGTTATAATAAATCCATCAGCTTTTTAGCATACATTTGTGTCAAATCAATTTTTTTTATAAAGATAAAACAGAATTTTCAAGCATTATGTTTCTCGCCAAACTGAAGACAAGCTTAAGTTACAATGTTCTACCTCAATTTCCGAATTTCTTATTTCCATATCTATTTGCAAAAAGACGTATTTACCTGTAAATATGAATTGTGTTTCCCTGTTACGCAATTATGCGGAAGTGTTTCTTAAAGAAATTTTCAAACCAATTTATTATGCACCAGGCACGTGTTTCGATTATAAAATCCTCATCAGTGATGCTTCTATCCGAAGTGATTTTCAGACATAGCCAAAATTCATTTCAGTAGCGCCCCTCATTATATTTTCTGCATTTGCATCGCAGAGAGTGTGCGACTCCAAATTTCCTGTAGGGTCGATTCAAAAGCATATCTAAATAAAATCTATGTTCGCAATAGCATTGGAGGGTTGGTGCTAAGATATTTACCTCTTTTAATTTCGATGATAATTTTGGATAAATGACAAGTTTCCTAAAGAGCAAAATAGTATTTATGATGTGTTAAATTGACAAAGTGCCAAATCAAAGCTTCAGCTGGACAGAAGCAATTCTAGAATACACTTAAGAAATATCCAAGTGGATAGAGCTCTTGCTTTGGATTTACCATTGTAGGCATATGCGATAAATATATGACATCAAAGCAAGAACTATGAAACACTCCTTATTTGTGGAAGTTCACATGTAAAGCAGAGCGGATAAGCGATTTTAAAATTTGGGTCGTTCTGAACTTTGAGGTCGATTTTCTTAAAACGAGCGACGATTTATCTACTGTCCTGTTCACTAAATCCAGAGAACCCTGTTTTGGCGATTTATTCTGTTATCTGAAGGATTTGCTTTAAATCATTGTTTCCGAGAATTGACTTCCTTTAGTCGTAACTGGAAATTAACTTCATCTTGCCCTATCAGCTGCCTTCAAATCGCAATATGAAAAATAAAATGTCTACAGGAAATTCCCATGTTAATTTCAAGCCGCCGCCATATTGTTCTCCGTGTCAACAATTGCAAACAGTGACGTCAAAGCCTCCGACGTCACTTATTTCCAGCGATTTTACTATAGAAAATCCCCGTATACTTTGTTATTTTCCGTCCTATTTCTAACTTAACTGACGCACAGCCAAAACAATGGTATTTTCTGTTACGACTAAAGGAGTACTATAAAATTTATATCTTTTTGGAAGATGACATTATCATATTTTAGAGAAAACCGGGAAAACAGGGTGCTCTAGAATAAGTGAACCGGACAGTAGACTGGCTGTTGTAATGTTGAAGTTAATGTTTCATCCGGTCATTATGTTTATCTATTCAGACCACTGAAATTCACGAGAGTGAAACATATTTTGATTAAAACTTACTGGCTTGACATATGTCTTGCATTAGTCACTACAGTATCGGAGGATTTCCCATACCCGGGCCCTTTATGTATCAGCCATCGTCCTCCATCTTTTGTTGTTGCCACAACACCATTGTGTTTTACGCCAACTTTACCAAGAAATCCACTCAGTGGCCTGGATAAAGCAAATATATTTCATAAAATGAAAGGCATAGCTGAAATAGAGGATTATTGATTGCTCGTTTGTGTAAACTTGTTTTTGGATGTACCAACGACGTTTTGTCGAAGATATTTCTTATGGAAATATCTTTAAAAAGTTCCCCTCGAGGAGCTCTTGAAGATAGTTCCCCGCGAGGGGTTTGACAGTAAGTGTTTTAAATATTTTCGCTGACGTGGTCGCCATAGCACTCCCTATATAGACATAACCTCAGACAGTGCATCTTTTTAGATATTGTTTTCATTTTTCGTGCATAAACATCGACGGCGGATGCGACTAGCCAAACAGGGGATGCTTACTCTTCCCAGGCACCTGGTCCCACCTCTAGCTTGCTATGGGTCCATCGATGCTCCATTTGGTACTCTATTGTGAGTGCTGTTGAGATTGTCGTCAGGATCTTCTTTATCTTATACATTTGACAATTTCCAGACTTTTTAGTTTCTTATCAAATTGACAAAATCATGTTATTTCTCATTGTGTAATGTTTATATCCAGCAGATATACGCACTGAAGATCCAACTTCAAAAACTGCGTTAGGGGATGCATAGAATAAATTGATACTTTAAGCATTTTAAAACAAATATTTTCATGATGCATTTATTGGCTTTAATTCAAAATTATGCCTATAAGGGGAAACAATTTCTCAATTTCTTAACACGTCGCATAAATTCGGGGTTTTTTTTCGATATAGAGATTCTCTTCCCATTTGTGCAGGTATCTGACGTCAACGCATTGTGACGTCATCAAATTCTATGGAAACCAGCATGACATTCAGGGAAAAAGGGCTACATATATGACGTTTTCAAAGGAATTTAATTACGTCATGATGCTTGATGTCAGATACCTGCACAAATCGAATGCAGGACTGTAAATTCAAAAAGACGGAATTATCACCACAAACTCTAAGTTCAGCATATTTGTATTTACCTTTCAAACTTTTCCACCTTAGTTACTCTTGAGTTGTAGAGACTAGTCAAACCGCTCTTTGATTTGATGTCGTGTGGAAACTGGAACGTAGATATTATTTCATTGTAATATAATGTCAAACTATTCATTATCATTTTATTATCTAACTTACACTTGTCAAACAATATCTATATAAATATGTATAAAAGTTATAAAATCAAAGTCTGTGATATTGTAAAAAATTATTCTCAGGGAATTTTTGATTACTTGTGCATGGACTAAGAATATAAACGATATTTGCAATACCGTAAGCGTGGAAATTTTGGCGTTGGGTAATTTTCACGTTTTTCACGAATCAATGGACTTTGGCGAAAATTTCCCCAACGCGAAAAAAAATATTCCCGCTGCATTCTTTCAGTGGAAAAGACACTTTTATCGCGAACATATTCCTCGCGCGCAACGTCATGATGTTATAATCGAAAAATGTTCCCCCAGCGAAAATATCCACGTTTACAATAGGGAATTTATGACAACATAGTCCCAGATTCACATAGGATACAGTATAACTTGATATCTTACATGTATAATATACATACCGAAGTTCTGCTTGAGCTGGATCTGGATCGTGAACTTGAGCTGGATCTGGATCGTGAACTTGACCAGGATGGGGTGTATCGTGACCTCCTTGTAGAAAATGAAAACCTTCTGGATGGAGAACTATACCTTGATCTCCAGGACCTGGACGACCTTGACCTTGATCTAGATCTCTGTAAGTTTTTTTAGATTAAACATATTTTATCGATAATTACATAAAAGGGATTGGATTCAAGTTATCCAACTTAGTTGTATTCCTCTCCTCTGTAAGTTTTTGTTATTACATTCAAACTTCCCTTTATTCATTTACTTTAAAAAGTATTACAAAATCATGCTATAATTTTTTTTCACGAAGAGATAAAATCCACATGTAACATCTCCAAAATTCATAGCACATTTGTATGTAAACATTAGTGCACATGTGTGTACCTAAGTAAGAGAAAGAATTTAGCAGTTGAAATGTTGCCTTCTTTTGCTATGTGTCTAAATTTATCATGCATTTCTTATGATCAGTCAAAATTTTTCAATAAATTAATGGAAGCGTATATCATACACTTACTTAAAAAAGGATTACATATATCCTATTGTACATGTGAATGTTTACGAGGAATAGTAATGCAAATGAAAAAAGGAATGAAAAATTAGCAAAGAATAAATATACGATTCAGCGAGAGCTGATTTATTATTAATTTATATTATACAACCAGGATGCAACGTCGATTCTGATTGGCTGGAGCGCGAATCATTATTTTCCGATCGCTTACAGAATATACTGACTCGGTGTGCTATTTTTCCCGAATACAGTGCTTAAGGTAAAAATCAAGAAATTATTTTTGTTTAATCTTAAAATTATAAATAAACTTTTCACAAGAAATTGCAATTACAATGTAATTAATTGTTGAATTGATATGTATCTAGAATTGTGTGTGAGAATGTCAGTAACTCAGACTTCAGACCAAATCACTACAACTTTAATTCATAAAGAAAAATATGTAAACACCACTTACAAAAAACCAGGCCTCCGAATCGGCAATGAGGGCAATAATTACAATTACAGTCAATAACGCCACCCCCTTCATTTTAAGTCCTGTCAATAAAATTGTTAATAGTAATTTTATTTGGAAAATGTCACTATTCCTCAGGTACAAGATAATAATTTGAAGAATATCAAATATAACAAAAACTCTCAAATTAGTATCAACGTTATGATTAGTTCGTTAGAGTACTAGTATTGTATAATAGTTTTGAAGAAGATAGAGATATATTTGATATATCATTATCAATTATCCCATTGCTTATCTTTAACAATCTCGAACAGAAGTGAGGTGACATTTATGCGAAGCTGTAAAACAATGAATTCTTAGATTTTTATCAGATTAATATACATTAAAACTTTACCTAAATGTCTTGTTCTTGTCAAGGCCGAATATAACTTATCTCCTTGTCGTCTGAATCAAGTGACCGCTCAATTAGCGAAATTGTTATTTATATATGATTGCACTTCATATCTTATATCACAGATAAGTGGTCAGTTTTAAAAGCAACCAATCAGCTTCCATTGAAAAGGTCAAATTATAGCAAAACTCGTCAATGCCTCACAAACGAAATTTGATTTGATTTTTTTTTATTTCATCCAAGCTGAGTTGTTCATGAATGTTTAACATCTTCAAACTCATTAGCATCATTCAGAATATCATATGAATTCGCTGTAAATGTCTGAAATGGACTGAAATCGTCGTATTCAAACAAATTTAGAGTTTTAATTTATTGTTTAGGTTAAGAGATGCTGACTCTTCCTGGGCACCTGGTCTCACTCCCATATCGGGAGTTCGCTTCTTTTCATGTGGTGGAGGTTTTTGTTTGTTTGCTTTGGTTCCTGTTTAATCCTGGTTTTTTATGCCTTCGGTTAATAATTTTCTGAATTATTGATTTTATACTGAGTATGGAGATATGGTTATTATCCAGATTTGTCGTCCTTCATTATACGATAATGATGTCATCTTATAGTAGTCTTTATCGGTATTAATATGAATTATTATACCCCTATCAGTATCTCTATATAAAATCTCCATAGGAAAAATGCCTATGAATTCGAATATTTGACCAAGCAGTTAATATTTACATCAATATTGGCCTTAGGGCAATATTTTAAAAAAAATATTGACCGATAAACGGTAAATCGTTTGCGACGTCTCGTCGTTGATGATGCTATTAGCTCTACCTATTAATTTTTCCGCGCTCTTTCTCTTAAAGACGAAAATGAACGTAAGCATGCCGGGTTAATCGGTTGCTGCAGCATTGATGTAAGGTATAACAAAACAATAATTGACTGGGAATGAGGGCAATATATAATTTGTTGGACCTTCAGACAAAATATAGCCCTCGACTGTCGGCCTGGGGCAATATTTTATCTTCAGGTCCAACAAATCATATATTGCCCTCATTCCCAGTCAATAATTGTATAATATTAATTGTCAAATTTGAAATAAATGTTCTTTTATCAAATTACAGATAAATGTTATTCAAAATATCATGAACGATTTCACATGGTGTTAAATGGACTTTGTCTGCTTCATATGGTACGTTTTATTAAAAAAAAAACCAAAGAAATCCTCAACAAGACATAGTAACAGCACCAACAGCCAAACATTACAACGCCGAAGATCCACATTTTGCTTAGATAAAGGAGTATGAGTTCTTATTGAAACAAGTGGCCCAGGGGTCATATTGCTTATCCGAGAACATCGGAAATCTTGTGGCTATGTGCGTTGGTTCTGAAGTAGAAGTTTGTTAAATAACGGTACCCCTGTGATCTACTTTTGCCTGTGGTGGCGCCACTTATTGACAAATCTGGAAAAAAAATAGATGTAGGAGACCATGTGTACTTTCATTTCTTCCACGTTTCGTCAATATCCTTTCAGGGGTTCTGAAGAAGAAGTTCAATATGTATGAAAATGCCCCTACCTTTTCTTTTTTCACAAAAGAAAAAAAATCAGGAAAATCAGGAAAATACAATTTTCCACCAAAATCAATATAAAACCATTGAATGACTTAAATTTGACAAATATGCAGTAAATGAGTGCGCAGAATCACACACTGATGGTTCTATCAAAGAAACACTTCAAAAAACGGGCATTTCTGACAAAGTCCGAAAAGACGTCAATAACGTGTCTACGTCGAAAATTTGCTTTTGGATTGAATCCAAAAATAACAATGCTTCTTACCACATCCTTTTACGACACCTTTTTGCTTTCGGTCTGTCGATACGTGCTTCGCTTCTGAAGAAGGAGTTTGACAATGACGGTTCCCCCTGTGAACTACTTCGGCAGTGATAGCACCACCTGTGGACAGATCTAGACAAAATTAAGAACACCTGTAGGGACCATTAGTACTTCATTCCTACCAAGAAAAGGGGATTATCCCCAGCATGACCACCCTGCACTTACCCAGGAAAACAAATCCACAAGAAAGTGATACGTAAATGACATCAGTCAAAACTATGAAGTTTCATCAAAACCCCTTTAGTTGTTCTGATGAAATAGTCGAAATATGAACAGTCTACGGACGACGCAGGGACGAAGACGGTAGGGTATGGCAATAGCTCCCTTTCAGCCTTTGTCTCAAAACATATCAATGTTTACATGTTCTCCAAGGAAACTACATACTTCACATTTGTATGAGTTAAAGAAGATCCTGACGATAATCTTAACAGCACTCACAATAGAGCACCAAACTGAGCATCGACGGACCCCTAGCAAGCTAGAGGTGGGACCAGGTACCCTGGTCACTTTCAAATATTTTATTTTCAAAGAAATGACTTTTGATTCAGTTCTGGAGATCTATCAGAAACATTTCTTCTTGTTGCTTTTGATATTTTTAGAATTACAAAGACAAAATGTGGAAGAGTAATGAAAGACTGAATACAAATAGTTTTTAACATTATTTATTGATTTAATCTTCATATGAGGAAGCTCTAGATAGATCGTTTAACTACTTTTTCCTTTTCCGAATGTATCTAAAAGATAAGTGTGTTTTGAGCTTCTTATCAATTATCGCAAGTGAGACACTTACTACTTTAATTTCATTTAATTCTTTACGACGCGTGAAAGGGATAGGACAAATATGTATATTTATTACAACTGTACACTTGCCCGTCCACTTTACAAAATAAAGAGGGTAAAAGTATTTGGCGACGAATCATCAAGAAAATAATGAAATGAACCAGGAAGATTTTTAGTTATATCCAATTACGATATTCAATTTGTGGTAAATGTACTTATAAATGAATATCTTATATTTGTATAAGAAGCTTCCTTGTTCGAGGTAGCTAAACCAGGAAACGCTAGCAAGAATGTTTTGCGATCCTGTGATAATTACTTGATCTACTATGCTGTTCACGATGAGTTTATACCTAAATCAATCGTGACATTGACCTTTGACTTTGAAAATCAGTAGATGGTTACTACATTTTCTTTGTTTTTCATGAGGATGTTAAGCCTAATTCCACTGTGACCCTGCCCTTTGACCGTAAAAGTCGATAAAATTCATCCTTTCACAATTGAACATCTTTTATACTAGTCATAAAAAGTCCGGGTGCAAACACAGTGACACGCCCTCACTTGGGCGCACGGCAGCGATGCGATATCGCCTCCACAGAGGGATACATGTAGCAAGAAGGTGAATATAAAAAAAACTTACTGGAAAGAAAAAAAACTTCGAGAGATCAGATCATTCAATTCAAACTTTAAAGACGTTTAACATTTGAACTACTTGGTGAGTGTCACTGCTGGTGGACCAAGAGTCCCCGAGGGCACGTGTAGCCAAGTTCGATCAACTTCGGTTGATCGTCTGTCTCTTCAACGCATTTGAAATTTCCTGTTACAAAATTTCTTAAAATTTCTAAAACGTGGGTCCTGTAGCATCATTTCCCACCCATTCTGCTACGTCTTTTGGTACATTTTTGGAGATAATAATTTTCATACTTTTTGGCCGTATTACATTGTTTAGACTTAGGATCACTGACGAGGGTTTAGTACCCGAAACGTGCATGTCTGGTCCATGCTGTAAATTAATCAGGTTTTAAATGATGCTATTAAATCTAAAGACGTTTAACATTTGAACTACTTGGTGAGTGTCACAGCTGGTGGACCAAGAGTCCCCGAGGGCACGTGTAGCCAAGTTCGATCAACTTCGGTTGATCGTCTGTCTCTTCAACGCATTTGAAATTTTATGTTGACAAATTTCTTGAAATTTCTAAAACGTGGGTCCTAAAGCATCATATCCCATCTATTCTGCTACGTCTTTTGGTACATTTTTGGACATAATAATTTTCATACTTTTTGGCCATATTACATTGTTTAGACTGAGGATCACTGACGAGGGTTTAGTACCCGAAACGTGCATGTCTGGTCCATGCTGTAAATTTATCAGGTTTTAAATGATGCTATTGAATTTAAAGACGTTGAACATTTAAACATTCGGATGTTCAGATACATAGCCAAGGGGTTTACGTAAGGTACCGAGGTATAATGATTTCACTCAGTGGGGATACAAAGGAAATATGATTATCTTAAGGTGCATAGTTATACCCTTACCAAAACTCCCCAAAACACTGTTAAACATCACATATAAAGTTTTATTAATTTTATTGGTAGAAGACAATGATATCTACAGTATTGTAATGAAAAAAGTATATGTCAACTAGCTTCCAATGAATTTACTATCTTCCAATCGTTATATTTCCATTGTCATCTTGAAGAAATGAAGATTCTGATTGGCTGAGAAATTTTGTTGATACATCGATCAACACAATTTTTCACGGATGTCTATTTATAGCACTATTTTTAGAACCAGGGGTTCCCTCAAACACGAATGAATTTGTTGCTGAAAATACAATTTCTTGATGTTTGCTTAACATTTCAAGGGTACCATTTCTTTTCTACATACTAGAAAATTAACTGTGCATGCAGGATTTACTCAAACTGGTCCTTATTCCAAAGATATAGAGGGTTCACTGTTTAAATAATGGTGGCTGTCATAACTTCTTTTCGTCTTTGGAGGCAGACGTATCGCTGCGAAACCCTCCGAACTTACGAAATATAGTGCGGCGATTGATTGTTTTTAGTTCCAAGAAAACAGACTGTTTGCCATAAGTAGATGATAATAAAATGATAAGAAATGAATCAAATATTTCTGTTATCAAACAATTGTGAAATTTCTAAAACGTGGGTCCTGTAGCATCATATCCCACCCATCCTGCTACGCTTTTCTGTACATGGTCACAAAATTTTTCACAGTCTTTGGCTATATTACATTGTTTAGATTGAGGATCATTGACGAGGGCTAAGTACCCGAAACGTGCAAGTCTGGTCCATGCTGTAAATTTAGTTGCTCTTAAATGATGCTATCGAATTTGAAGAAGTTTAACATCTTATATTTTTCCTGTTGATGCAGGTATCACCCGAAAATGCAGCTTTCTGTCCGATTTTTCGGGTGAAGCCTGCATCAACAGAATAAATATGAGATTCATTTTATAAAAGAAGTACATGTCCATTTTTCAAGAACTTTCCCAAATTGTGCTTCATTTCATCTAAAGACCCCTGTTATTTTAAACTTGATGCATGAATGTATACGGGAATTCTTTAAATAACGAAAGAAGGTCTGAAACAAATAAAAAAAAATAGGAAATACAACAATGCTGGTAATTCAAATTCTATAAAATAGTAAATATTGTTCCATTCTAGGCTCTTTTCTTGACGTCACGATCTTTAGAGTCCAACTGGGAAATTTTATTTAAAAATTTATATATAATTATTATGGAATTATTAATATTATGGAAATTATGGGTTTGAGTATGTATATAAATAATTATATAATATGTATATAGATAAAAAAACTATAATATAATACATTATATGTAATATAAAATAATAACATATGTTAAAAATAATTGATCGATGATGTAAAAGAAAGGAGGGGATCTCCAACAACACTAGGTTGCAGCACCCACAGCAAAATCCCAAAACACCCATGGAAAAAACACAGAACAGATACCCACAGAAAGGGACGCAAAAGGGACCAGAAACACCAACTCACAACATAGAAACATGAAACATAAAAGGCTACACATAAACCAACGAGACCAATGGGCAACCGGTGCCGACTTAGGACGGCCATCTGCCACGTAAATAGTAATCGGTGTAGTTATCCTGGATTACGTGCGCACAACCCTCCCACTATTCCGATTTCCCAGAGGTCTCGAAGAACGCACAATTATGGTGTAAAACAACCTCCTCACTGTTAGATGACCACACACAAACAAGACCGTAAAACACAGGAGTCCAAGCAACACAGATGAATATGTAAATGGATATAAAAAGAGGACGTGCGTAATACAGTCCGTGCTCTGTCGGCTGTAGCGAGCTCATATATGTTATCACCCGAGGAGTCCGACTGACATTCAGAGAGGACAGGTGGTCGGGGCCCTGTCTTCTCTAAGGAGGTTTGGACAGGGCCCGTCATGGAGTCCCGTCGTAACAGTCAGTCAGAGTGCAAGTCTTAAGAATGCGTTCGTACAAGACTGTAGATTGGTCAAGTACCAAGCTTAGTGTCCGTCTGGTGACATTAGGATCATATCCACGGTATAAAAGGCGTTTGATGACTCTGACACATTTTCGATACATCTGCTGTCTACCTTTGATCCTTCTTATTTTGTTAATTATGTCACCACAAAATGCAGGCTGTGAAATACCTAAAGTAATATACTCCGTTGCTTGTATGGGTCCGAATTTCAAAAGAAGTTTATCATAATTTTTGTAAAATTTCCAGAAAGTCTTTACTAGTTTGTGATAGCGAAAACCTTGACCTAAAAATTTCTTTGTAATTTGTAGATTTCTATAATGAAAATCCAGAACATCAGTACATGCTCCAACATACCGGATGAGCTGTGAAATGGAGATACCGTATGACGGTAATCTAGGGACATCACCGTCAAGCCAGGGGAAATTTACTATGTTGATACCAAAATCATCTCGTTTGTCATATACACTTGTATGAATTTCTCCATTGACAATTTTGATATTTAGGTCCAAAAATGGTGTTTCTGTGTCTGTAAAGTTTGCCTTGTTAAGAGTCAATTCTTGTGGATAAATAACATCTTTATACTTTTCAAAAACAGGATTATCGATAGTAAGAATATCATCCAGGTACCTAGAAGTACCAATGAAGCATTTCACATCATCATGTATTCTTTGCTTTTGAAGATTTTGAATAACTTCTTTTTCATATGTGTATAAAAATAAATCTGCAACAAGAGGCGCATAATTTGTACCAATAGGAATCCCTACAACCTGCTTGTAGAGATTCTCACCAAATCTGACATAAATGTTGTCCAAGAGGAAGGACAAGGCACTACACAGGTCGCTACATGTCCATGATTTGTATGATTTGTATTCTGTAGCGGAAAAGAAACCCTTTGATTCAGATGTACAAAATTAATATAAGTTTTCCCATCTCGATTATAGCACCATTTAATGAGTTTGGACAATTGATCATTGATTTTGTCGTGAGGAAGCGTGGTGTACATATTTGAAAAATCGCATGAAGAAATCGTATTGGCTTGTAAATTTCTAGATGTCATTTTGTCAATCACATCCCCGGAATTTTTTATAGACCAAAATAAATTTACATCATTCCTGTTAAGAACAGTTTCACAATATTTTGCAACGTGTTCCTTTACCGCCGAGAGGGCTGACGTCAGATTTCTAGACAAACTTGTAGTTGAGCAGTTGCTAGAATTAGCAACGTATCTAAACTTGTAAGGAGATTTGTGCAGTTTTGGTATGCAGTATATTGTAGGAAGATCCAATTTAGAAATAGGGATGTTGAATGAAGAAATTACTGTTATGTTTGCTCAAAATGTTAGGGACACTTTCATTGCTATTAATATAAGTATTTGTAGACGAAAGTTCCGAAACTAAAGTTGATATATGGTAAACTTTTCATATTATTATGGTGTTGTTGACTGCTTTATCTGCAGGAGCGAAAGACAAAGGGGTAGGACCACGAAGCCCGATATTGGCCCTAATTTGGATAAATATTAAACATTGTACTTCATAGAATTTTTAACTGTTATTTGACATTTTGAAACGTTCTCTTCTAAATCACGAATCTACTTTTTGTAAACATTGCTTTTATCAACATCTTTAAGCCCTTTGAAAACACCAAAATAGGTCATATTCGTCAAAATTGATGCAAAAACTCAATATTTCTATTAAATTAGCAATGGCCGCATGCATTAACTATGATGGAAAATTTATATGTGAAAGATTATCATTATATCCTTTTGTCATAAACGTTTTATCTCAGTTAACGCATGCGGCCACATTGAATTCTACGACAAAAGAGAAAATTCCCAGCAATTTTCGCCATATTTTGTCAATAACGTTAAAATAACGTCACTTCATGACGTCATTACAGTTAAATGGCACATTGTTTGGTGATATTATTCTTTTCATGAAAAGCGGTAAACATTCGTGTATTTTCATGAGAGATATCAAGTATTCCTCATGAAATTTATGTTAAGAGAAAAATCAAGGGCCGATTTAGGGGTCTCGTGGCCCTACCCCTTTTTCATGTAAATTACGTAATTTGGATTTAAAATATCTTTCAGATCTAGAACTTGGATTTTCGAAAAGATGAGGATTTTTGTGGAAGTTGTCTATTCGAATGTCAGTAATGTCCAAAATGAGGTTTTTCCAGTCATTTAGAGAATGCGATTCGACTCCTTCCGATTTACACCATCGTTTGGTATAGTTATCTAAGGCTTCCTTTAGTACTTCGTGGCATTTCATAAAATCTATATTGGATGGGATATATACATATATATATATATATATATACAACAATAAGTTATAAGTTGAACCTTAATTCTTGATCCCTAGTTCATGAGGATTAAAGAAAGGAGGAGAACTTCAACAACATTCGGATGTAGCACCCACAGCAAAACACCAAAACACTCAATGCAAAAACTCGGAACAGACACTCACAGAAATAGACACAAAAGGTACAACTCACATCATACAATCATAGAAACGAATATCAGTAAATATCCAAAATGAGGTTTCTAGTCATTCAGAGCATGCGATTCGACTCCTTCCGATTCACACCATCTTTTGGTATAGTTATCTAAGGCTTCCTTTAGCATGAAAGCATAAAACATTGGTATGATTTACTATGCAGATTTTAATTCCTCAATCTAAAGGAAAACGCAATGAAAATTCATAAAAATATCCTGTTTGACTTATATAAGCAGTAAGTAAGAACGATTATGATAAGCGACTCAAAAATACAAATACATGGAACCTATTCAACAAAAGTGTCTACTATATAAGGGATTTTAACATAGTTGTCAAACAATAAAAATACATGTAATGTCTATCTAAAACAGTAAGAAGAATATCTTTAAAGCTAAATTTGTTTTACGGAAAAACAATAAATTCCCTTTCCGATCAAAAAGAAAATGTAACCAAGCACAAATATACATATGCATGCATAAATTTGTTAATTTACATAATTTGTGATTATCTTTTATTGGATGTTCCTGTCTACAATTTTCTGTCTTCTCTTATCAAAGAACCTTGCCCGTCGCATTTGATTGATTCTATCCTTTCAGCATGTAGCTATCTAGCGTCTTCCCGACTTTTTCATCATGCATTTGGTGGCGTCCCAGCACTTAGCATTCCAAAGGTTGAATTTCCTGTTTGCTAGACCAGCCTTTACCAGTCCCCCAATCGTAGTTCCATCCCTTGCACTTTTAGCTCCAGCTGACTTCCATCTGAAGTAGATAAAAAGTACTATTTCTAGAACTTAAAATCTAATAATGCTTTCAAATTTCAAGATTTCATCAATCAATCTTATCTTTAGCATGTAGTCAAAACATTCTTTCTGAATAATGAATCTAAAGCTGCGTTAGAATTTCTAGGTCGGATAAATGTTTAACGTGTTAAAATTAATCGGCATCATTTAAAAGCAGATACATATACAGCATGGACCAGACATGCACGTTTCGAATACTTAACCCTCGTCAGTGATCCTAAATCTAAACAATGGAATATACACTACTAGTAGATTCCCCATGTTGAACGCCCATTAGGCAACAACAATTATATTCCAATAACTTGGGTCGCTATTATGGTGCCACGTTCTAGTTTTGCGTGTAGGGAGAAAATACCAACGTTAAAACACATTTGACGTTGTGTCAGACAAAATGTGCGATGTACATGCAAATAAAAATGATCGATAAGTAGAATTAATGTAAAATATATAAGTAATGACTGTCTTACCTTTGGTGGTCATGGGTGTATAATTCTGGTTGGACATAAGCTAATTTTCAGAGAATCGCTTCGCGAGTCACGGAATTTGCACGCGACCAACCTGAGCTATACATCCATGAACACCAAAAGTAAGACAGTCATTATTCAAATGGCCAAAATCTACCGACACGCGTAGCAAGATGGCTGGGATATGATGCTACAGGAATAAGGTTTCAGAAATTTGAGATAATTTGTAAACAGAAATTTGTGCATGTGTTTTAAGAAACGACCAACCGAAATTGATCGAGTTTGGCTACATGTGCTTTTGGGGAAATTCATCTGTTTTCTTGCACATTTTTTAATGTACTACATCATTATCTGTGATTTAAAAAGGTGACTAGAATTAGAAAATAAATGACTCGAAAATAAGTGAGTTATTCTTTCAATTAAGGATTATTCGGCTTTAAGTACCAATAACCAGGATTCATACGTGTGAAACATGGTAATTGTATATATGTATTCCTTTTTCGTCAAAAAGGCAGTTCTCTGGCGGCTGGAGAGTAGGTTTGAAACTTTACTATTGAATAACTCTGAGAAGCATTATAGTTCCCGCTCAACTGAAGACAAGCTTAAGCTAGAAAGTTTCACATGTTTCCCGATATATTTGCAAAATGAATTGTGGAAATTTAAACAAATTATTTTTTTGATCACTTATTTTTCTTTTATTTGGCAGTCTAGTTCTTAATCGACTAATATGTTATGTATCATAGATGGCTTTTGTAATGATAAAATAAATTTTCATCCTTTGGTAGCATATATTCAAACCACTGAAACGCACGAAAATATGATATCCTTTCAGCTTTTTGTAAGAATCTATGAGTTTTCAAAGGTCGAAAAAAAAACATGTGTGGTGCACTGCTATTGGGCATTTTAATTCGGTTGTCTAATCTCTAATCCTTTATCCTTTTTCAATCAGAGAGGAAACGGTTCGTCTTTTGTCATAGAAAGTTAAATCAAAGAGGGAATCTATTCTTCCCATGTCTTTATAGCTCAGTTTCTTTACACGGCAGCTTATCACAAACATTATCAAAAACTTACTGGCTTGACATATGCTTTGCATTGACCACTATCGTATCAGAGGCTTTCCCAAACTTTGGTCCTTTATGTATCAGCCATCGTCCACCATCTTTTGTTGTTGCTACCACACCATTGTGTTTTAGGCCAAATATACCCAGAAGTCCACTTAACGGCCTGAGAAACACAAATAGCCTTTATAATATGGCATAGTGCATAAATGAAATAGAATATCCTGTAAACGTGAAAATTTTCGCGTGGGGTTAACTTCGCGTATTTCATGATTCAAGAGTCTAGGCAGAAAGGCAGAGATATTTATATTTCCCCTAGGCGTAACGTCTTGCTGTGATAGTCGCGAAATTTTCCGTAGCGAAAATTACAACCTTTACAGTATTTGATTGTTCGAATAGAATTCAATTGTTCCCGATTGTTATTTAAAGGTTTATTTAGTATTGGTGGTTAGTATGTGGTTGCATTGACAAAGACATGCTACAGACATTATTCTAATTTATTTTTTTCTATGTGTCGATTTTGCGATAAAAAGTCTTCAAAGCATTCGTCCAGTGCTGTGGACGATACGAAATAGATTTTCCTTTGAGTAATGTTTATATCTGCAATTCATACTAAACATCAAAATGCTATATCTTGTAGAATAAAACTACTTTAAGCATATAAAAAATCAAGGATACAATCATTTAGGATCAATCTTTAGTTTCCAATGATGCCCATAAGGGTAAACAATTCAATTTGCATGCCGTGGTCATGCAGTATTAATTATCAACAATGACCAAACTGATGTGCTTACTTTTCAAATTTTTCAACTTTGACCACTCTTGAGTTGTACAGATTAGTCAAACCACTTTTTGTTTTGATGTCATGCGGAAACTACAGAAAAGAAAAAAAATAATGGCACACTAAATTATTTCTATTATTTTCCTTGTTGTGCTTTTCAAACAACATACATACAGGAAAGATCCTTAATAATGTATGATTTGAATGTAGGTTTAGTTTTTGCAGTTTTGAATAAGCAAACGAGGTTGCAAGTATGCAAAATCTATTAGAAAGATATACTACTCGTAATCTAATTTCTTTTATTCCTTACATGATATTCACATTTATTTAGATATCGATTAGTTAGGAAGTCTTAATGAATGACCTAAGATATTTTGGCACATATTGACATAATTAACAAAATAAGAAGGATCAAAGGAAGACAGAATTACCATCGAAAATGCGTCAGAATCATCGAAGTTAACGTCTTTAATATCGTGGATATGATCCTAATGTCACCAGACGGACGGACATAAGGCTTCGTGCTTTACCAATCTACAGTCTTGTACCAACGCATTCTTAAGACTTGCACTCTGACTGACTGTGATGACGGGACTCCATGACGGGCCCTATCTAAACCTCTTTAGAGAAGACAGGACTCCGGCCATCTGTCCTCTCTGAATGTCAGTCGGACTCCTCGGGTGATAATATACATGAGCTCGCTACAGTCGGCAGACTGTATTACATAAGCCCTCTTTTTATATTCATTTACATATTCCTCTGTGTCTCTTGGGCCCCTGCGTTTGGCGGTCTTGTTTGTGGTCATCTAACAGTGAGGAAGTTGTTTTACACCACAATTGTACATTCTTCAAGACCTTTTGGGTAATCGGAAAAGTAGGAGGGTTGTGAGCACGTAATGCAGTATAACCACACCGTCTGCTACTTGCATGGCAGATAGCCTGTCCTTAGTCGGCACCGGTTGCCCATTGGTCTCATTGGCTTATGTGTGGTCTTTTGTGTTTCGTGTTTCTATGGTGTGAGTTGGTGTTCCTTGTCCCTTTTGCGTCTTTTTCTGTGGATGTCTGCTCTGTGTTTGCATTAGGTGTTTGGAGTTTTGTTGTGGGCGCTGTTACCAAGTGTTGTTGGAGATCTCATCCTTTCTCTTATTCAATAACATACACCAAAAACAAAGATCTATTAATTTTAGATTATAAGTTTACAAGTATACATTTGAATCATTCGAAAGGTTTTATTCATGATATGGTTATGCTTTAAAGTGTGATATGGTTGATAGGGTTACGCTTTTACTGTCCGCGCAGCTCACTTCAGAAATCGGAAAATTGAAGTTTTCTCTACTTTGTCGGCATATTTTCCAATTAAAATTTATATAGGGGGATATATCTCGAACTCTCATAATTAACGGTGTATGGTATATGTCTGTACGACCAATACTTTGCTCACAATGAAAGAAAATATTTCTAGATAGGGTGTTTTCAATGTTAATTTTAGCGTGACGTCGTCGACGTTCTCCATAGACTCCGTGCTAAACATCGGCGACGTCGCGCTCAAATTAACATAGAAAACTCCCTATCTAAAACTATTTTCTTTCACTGTGAGCGTAATATTGGTCGTACAGACATATATCATACACCGTTAGTTATGAGAGTTCGCGATTTATCCCCCAAAATAAATTTTGATCGCAAAGATTGCAGACAAAGCAGAGAAAACTTCAATTTTCCGATTTCTGAAGTGAGCTGCGCGGACAGTAGTGTGCAGTTAAACACTGATATTTTCAAACTCTGTGCTATTGCAAAAGTTGTTCTCCGGTAAAACAAAAAATTACTCATGCATATATGGATAAAGAAAACGAATATTCATTTTGTGATGAAAGACAAATCAGGCAGTTTTATGACAAATTATTCCCCCATAAAACACTTATCGTGTTATATACATACCGGAGATCTACTTGAGCTCGATCTGGATCCGGAGCTTGAACTGGAACTTGACCAGGATGGAGAGTATCGTGAACTTGACCAGGATGGAGTGTATCGTGAACTTGACCAGGATGGAGTGTATCGTGAACTTGACCAGGATGGAGTGTATCGTGAACTTGACCAGGATGGAGAGTATCGTGAACTTGACCAGGATGGAGTGTATCGTGAACTCCTTGTGGGGAATGAAAACCTCCTGGATGGGAAGCTGTACCTTGACCCCCAGGATCCCAAAGACCTTGATCCTGACCTTGAGCTAGATCTCTGAAATTCAATTGAACTATATTCAAATTTTTGTCTATTCCACTTCCTTAAGAGGGTATGAGCGTGAACAAATCAAACGTAAACCGTATCGATGTCGTAAAGAAAACAAAATCTGTAAACTTATTGAACTAATGGTTGAATATACCTCTAGATTAAAGAGCAATGTATTTCGAATGACGAGCAATATATATCCTTGTTTACATCTAAAATACGCTTCTATCACGACATCGTTTTACCCTTGGCATATAGTTTACGTCATCAACGGGAGTTTATTTGACGTCATACTGAGTTATGACGTTGTAATATTTTGCCGCGAATTATTATGATAGGGCTTTGTGCTTGTTCTTTAGAAGTCCGGTAATTCAGTTTGTCTTATATTATTTCACGCCATGACAACATTGAATTGAGTAAGTTAATACTTCAAATTTATTCTTGCATAAAAAGACACAAATAAATTCAAAAGAATAATTGTATTTTATAGTACATGTTGTCGATGCGGCGTTACTGACCACGCAATTTACCTCAAATATTGAAAACATGTAAAATGATATATCTTTAAAGTACTTTTCTTTCATTTACAAAAGGTATATGCTATAATGATTAAGCTAGAATTTATATCACGAGGCCTATCGATTAGCAGTTGTAATAAGTGAGCATGGCGACCGACTTTTCATTACAATTTTTACTGTCAAAAATTGGATGAAATAAATGTCCTTCTCCAGCATGGTTACCATGGTAACAAAAATATTATTTTGGAAAATGATAATTTTCCTTCATTTGCTATGTCAATGGATAAAAATTTACTTCGTACTGTGTTATGTTGACTTTTTAAATAAAGTCCAAAGTTGGGACATTGTTTTAGAAAAAAATGCGCAGAGTTACTCCCTTTTTATCGGTATATAGGGGACAAACGGCTACACTTTTTTCATGAAATATTGCAATCGATGAAGGAAGGGATATTGTTTTATATGTAGACAATTATTTTCAATTTCTATATTTCCCTGAAAATGCGGTTTGACACTCATACCTCCTGAAATGTAATTAATGTTAAACGTCTTAAAAGTCAATAGCATCATTCAGGAACAGATAAATTTACAGCATGGACCAGATATGCACGTTTCGGGTACTTAACCCTCGTCAGTGATCCTCAATCTAAACAATGTAATATGGCCAAAGATTATGACAATTATTATGTCCAAAAATGTTTTGAAAAACGTAGCCGAATGGGTGGGATATGATGCTACATGACCTACGTTTTAGAAATTGCAAGATATTTTGATAACATAAATTTTCGAGTGCGTTGAAGAGACAGATGATCAACCGAAGTGGATCGGACTTTGCTACATGTGCCCTCGGGGACTACTGGTCCACCAGCAGTGATTACTCAAACTTTCATCAAATCCACTTCCTTAAGGACAACAGGGGATCTCCGGCAATACATACCCGGTTGCAGTATCAAGATCAAAACATCAAACACCACTATGAGGAAACATGGAATAGACAAGCACAAAAAAGCACCATATGGGACGGAAAGGAACAGCAAATATGACATCAAAACAGTTAACATAAAAGACTACATACAAAACAAATAGACGATTGGTGTTACGAACACGTATTACTTAGAGTCTAACGTGCGTTAGAGGAGGTTATTTTAGGTGGTATTGAACACTTGGACGCCAATAATATTTCTCAAAATTTCTTAAATTATATATTCCTTGTCTGTCCTTCATTATACAAACAAACATGTTTTTTCTATCCACAGGAAAATGTTCTATGGGACTTTGAGATATAAATTTATTGACGTTTTCGTGAATTTCTTGATGACGTCATTATATTGAAAGTGTCATTCCAGTTCTCGTTAAGCTATTGGAAATAAATTTTGATGTAACTTCTGAAATCTTCATAAATGTATTGCACTTACATATGGAAAAGATGAGATGAATTGTAATGACAAATATGGATAATGACCATATCCCTGTATAAAGCACAAAATCGATAATTCAGAAAATCAGAAACCGATGGCAAACAAAATCAGGATAAAACAGGAACCAAAGCAAACAAACAAAAACCCTAACCAAATGAAAAGAAGCGAACTCCCGATATGGGAGTGAGACCAAGTGCCCAGGAAGAGTAAGCATCTCCTGCTTGCATGCAACACCCGCCGCTTCAATTCGGTAGAACTGTCACATCAGGTTACTTCCATTTCGGAAGACATACAGTACAATAGAGTGTAATTCAAACCAAGGCAGGATATTGGAATAGAATAAAAGATGACTCTGTCGCTCAAAAAATTGCAATTTCGAGCCAATTGACCGTAGTTGACAGTTATATATTAAATGTAGGAATCCTGGAGATGGATCTTTGTCAAAAACTTAAATAATTATCAACAATGTCCAGAGATTATTTCATGATTAAATGAGAGAAATTGAATTTTGAATTGAAATATTATAAAGCTTTATATTTTCCAATTTTTCTCTCTAAAATCGTCCATTTTCAATGAAGTAACATCTGCTTTTCTGTAATGTTAATTTGTCAACGAATTCACTGTGGTGCAAATTGAATTTTCTATTTTATACATGCAAAGTTCCAATGCGATACGCTTGGCATTGATGTTTTTGTCGGAATTGTCGGAATTCCAATGGGGACCAATTGTGCCCCACTCCTTGCCGACATTTCCCTTTACTCGTACGAAGCTGAATTCATTCAATCTTTGGTCTCTGAAGGGAAAAGATACTTAGCTTCTGACTTCAACTTTACTTACCAGATACACAGAGACGATGTTTTGTCCATCAATAATCCAAAATTCGCGGATTACCTGAGCAGTATCTATCCTTCGGAGCTTGAAGTCAAAGAAATTACAGAGACAAATAATTCAGCATCCTATTTGGACATAATGTTGTCCTACGACACTGATGGTCACTTGAACACCTCACTCTATGACAAACGTGACGACTTCAATTTCAGCATTACAAAATTTCCTTTTCTGAGTAGCAACATCCCTTCATCGCCGCCTGCTTATGGCGTGTTCATATCTCAGTTGATACGCTATGCCAGAGCAAGTACCAAATATACGGATTTTGTTCTGAGAGCTAGGCGTCTTTCAGATAAGCTTCTCAGTCAGGGATATGTTTGTGACCGATTAACATCGTCACTGAGGAAGTTCTACGGTCGATATGGGGAACTCGTCATACACTATGATGTCCCACTCTCCAGAATGGTGGATGATATTCTGTAATAGACCATTTGAACCACCCAACCAAAGATTGTACTCTATGTCTTCCGAAATGGAAGTAACCGGATGTGACAGTTCTACCGAATTGAAGCGGCGGGTGTTGCATGCAAGCAGGAGATGCTTACTCTTCCTGGGCACCTGGTCTCACTCCCATATCGGGGGTTCGCTTCTTTTCATGTGGTGAAGGTTTTTGTGTGTTTGCTTTGGTTGCTGTTTTATCCTGATTTTGTATGCCTTCGGTTTCTGATTTCCTGAATTATTGATTTTGTGCTGTATACAGGGATATGGTCATTATCCATGTTTGTCATTTATTGCATTTTGGATGCGACGGTTTGTTACGCAATTTTTTCCGATGACGTCGAAATGACGTCGTGGTTCCCAAAGTACACAATTTTGAAAATCGCCATAGCTTCTTCAAATGACATCGGAAATTATTTAAACTTCATCCGGATATTCAAATGTGTATATCAATCATTGTATCAAATGTTTTAAGGAAGTTAATACTGTACTTTTCCTAGAAAGTGAGAAAACAAATAAATGTATAAATGTCGCCGCCATCTTGGTGTTACAACCCTCTTTAACACCATAATTGTGCGTTCTTCGAGACCTCTGGGTATGCAGAAAAGTAGGAGCGTTGTGCGCACGTAATTCGGAAAACTACACCGTCTGCTTGGCCGTCCCAACCGGTTGCCAAATGGTCTCGATGGTTTATATGTGGTATTTTGTGTTTGATGTTTGCAAGAGTTGGTGTTCCTTATCCCTTTTGTGTCTCTATCTGTGTGTGTCTGCTCTGTGTTTTTCAGTTTTTGTTGTGGGTGATGCAATCTAGATTTGTTTGATATCCTCTTCTTTGTTTTGGATTCTCCCTTATTCTGAACAGAGAAAAGCAAATGAAACATATCTAGAGGGGAAAGTGGTATACATATGTATGATATGTTTAACTTAAGAGGAAAATTGAACATTTGAACACAATTTCCTTTTTGCCAAGTTTTTAAAATGATCATGCATCAGTGAATGAAAGTCCAAAAATCAAAGTCAAAAGGCTTACAAATTCTCTAAAAATGATAAAACAGAACTTTCTCATGAGAAAAAAAAAACAAAGCTTCATAGAAAAACAAAAGACAACTTTATCTTATGAACAACCTAGTTATCAGTGCAACTGCCGAATTGATTGTAGGGGGTGCCTTAATTGCGGCTCCGTGTTCATTAGTACAGTATAAACGCATGTAAATATGACCAACCAATAGATTTCTCAATAATTGCATTTATCAGTGTAGGAACGTCAAACACTAAACCTGAACTCAAAATCCAAACATCACCATCAAAAGGCTTGCGAATTCTTGAAACAAAACAAAAACAGAATACAAGAGAAGAAAAATAGGACAAACAGGTAGCACCATAGAGCCAAACATATCAAGTTACATATAGAATGCAAATTATAGTAACTACGTAAGTGGAATTTTCGACACCATTTAAACTAGGTCTAGGTACCAATTGTTGCCACTGGAGGTCCTGTTAATTCCATATCAAGATTAAACTTTTTTATCTTTAAATTGCGGGGGGAAAATTCAAAACATTTTGAAACGAATCTGTACAAGACACGTAAGCTGGACTGATATAATATATCCCCAAGTGTGATCAGGGACAAGAAAATCCAACCCGAGTGTACAGGATTTGCTTGTACCACGACGAGGCTTGCCTAGTCGTGGACAAAAGCAAATCCTGGTACGAGGGTTGGATTTACGTGTCCTTGGTCACATCTAGGGATTGATTATTTTTCTCCCGCTGTCTAAAAGCGCTAAAAATGAGATTTTATGTATTTCTTTTCATAATTTGATCGGCTAACACAGCAATCATGTATGACGTCACAATTGACGTTACAGTCAAAAGGCACGTGAAAATGTTATCTTACCCCGTAGGGGTATCCATAGATACCTCAGTCCACAGTGGGATAATATACTTTCTTTCACCAGAGATATCTACAGATTTACCCGTACTGAGACAACTCTGTCTCGCACCCCCGGATGTTTGTATCGAACCCATCTATTGTGACGTCAAAGACGTACGTTTACGTAGATTTAGCAGTATTTGACGTCACATAGAGCAACATGTAACGTAAAACAAACAATGTTTATCTATGAATTATGTAAAAATATATAGGTGAGAGAAAAATAATTCATCACCCCTTTGTACAGGGATAGGGAAATCCCACCCTCGTATCAGAGATTTGCAACACCAACGACTCAGCAAGCCTCGTCGTAAACTGCAAATCTTTGATACTCGGGTGGGATTTCCCGGTCCCTGTATAAAGGGGTGAGAGGGTCGGGAAAAATGAAGTTAGGTATGTAATGTTTGCATAAACAGGCAATGGATTTCTCTGAAATATAATCATCAGAAAGAAAGGAGGAGATATAATCAGAAATATAATCATCAGTTACATTTAATATCTGCTGAAAAAAAATCATGGCTCTACTGTGATAAAACAAACGGTATAGCCCATGTGACAATAATTTGTCTCCAACCAGTACACTAATAAGGAATTATTTATATCCTAATAAGTTCATGGTATCTATAAAATTTTCCTATTACATTGAAATTTAAACCAACTTTTTAGTTTTAAATGTTTACCGAGAACAGCGATGCAAATGAAAGAAGAAACTGAGGAAAATATGTACTACTAAGCACATTATTAAGTAATTAGTAGTATCTAAGTACATATCTTTTAATCAATAATTATTCTTAATTTCCACCCTTTTTTTCATTTTTGTCAATCTGATGAAAAATATGAATACAATGTATGAATATATGAACTAACTAAAAGTTTTCGTCAATAAATTTGAGTTCTTTTTTTCTGAAACACTTTTGGGAATATGCGTTATTGAAAACTCTGCAAGAAATACGATTTTAAAAGCTGTAGTGAAGTATGGCAGTATATGACTGTCTAAATGTTTAAGGAAAAAAATCAAATACAAGGTAAAGTGTATCTAGAAATGAATCTGACAATGAAAATATAACAGATTTTAGAGCAAATTCCAACGACTTAGAACTATAGAGAGAAAAAAATCTCACTTACAAACAACCACGCCTCTGAATCAAAAATGATGGCAATAATCACAATGACAATCAGCGACGCCACGCCCTTCATTTTCTTCCTGTAAATAAATTTGACAATAATCATAGGGGTTTTTGAAAACTAAGAATGCCCCAATTCTGGTACAAAATAATAACTAAAATTTTAGGAGATTCAAATTTAAAGAAAATACCATAATACATACACACTTTAAAATCTTTAAAGACAATGTCCTAATACATAACGTCACAATTACAGCCCCGATGAGTCGAAAGTTTAATATTTGCTTTCAATTCGTTTACTAATTGAAAGCTTTTTGAAAGCTTATCTTTCAAAATTTCGTCAGCGATTGCTTTCAAAAAAATTTTAAACTCGAGAGATGACGAAATTTCGTCAGCGAATTCTCGTTTACAAATTTTTGTCAGCGATTTCATAGCTTTCAAAATTTTCGTCAGCGATTAGCTTTCAAAACTTTTGAAAGCTATAGCTAACGAAATTTCTTTAGCGATTAGCTTTCAAAAATTTCGAAAGCTATGGTTGACGAATATTTCGTCAGCGATTAGCTTTCAAAAATTGTGAAAGCTAAAGTTAACAAAATTTTGTCAGCAATTTTAGCTTTCAAAATCTTTGAAAGCTTTTCGTAAGCTATTTTGAGTCGAGAAAACCAAGATGGCCGGTATCAAAGCAATCATCGTCATAATAACCTTGATTAATAATAGTAATAATGATGTTCATTCAGATTAAATTAAGAAAAATATTCTTGAATTAAATGAAATATAGTATTTTGTTTTATTCATTTACTACTAATTATATAAGTTTAAAGATTCCGTGTTTCCAAAATTGGACTAGATGTAACAAATAACGCAAGTTTGATATATCCAGTGAAACCCCTGGCTTCTCTGTGACTGTCGGAAGCTTTCAAGAAAGATATGTCACAATCGGTGAATTTTAAAGTCCCATGCCAATAATGAGACGGCTTCTTTGATCCTGCAAACTGTGCAGAGGAATTCTTCCGAGGCGTACCGCAGCCATTGCAAAAACAATATGGCGTCCTTTAAAAAAGCTTTCAAAATTTTCGTCAGCCATGGCTTTCAAATTTTTCGTCAGAGATAGCTTTCAAAATTTCATCAGCGATTGCTTTCAAATATTTTGAACGCTCCGAGATGACGAAAATGTGAAAGCTATCGCTGACGAAAATTTCGTGAACAAAAATTAGTGACCGAAATTCTCGTCATCTCAGTAGCTTTCAAAAAAAACGAAACTTTCGCATTTAGCTTTCAAAATTTCTTCATCTCGGCGTTTAACTTTCGACTGGCCGGGGCTGTAATTCCTTGAAAATTGTAGAATATTTTCAAAGTATAAAGAGTTGAAGATTAAGATGAATTACCGTCAATTGTTTTCAATTCTCGAATGAAAATTAAATGATATTCATATGATACTGTAAA
This sequence comes from Pinctada fucata, assembly GCA_028142955.1. NCBI lineage: Eukaryota > Metazoa > Mollusca > Bivalvia > Pterioida > Pteriidae > Pinctada > Pinctada fucata. Next base: position 46,815,214 of record AP027112.1, on the reverse strand, counting down.
AACAATGAATCCAATGTTCTCATAAGAGAAATTAACCTTAAAACTTTACCTTTACCCTCCCTTCTTCTATAGTAATGAGAGATCTTGTATTTCTAAATGCCGAATGTAGCTTAACGCCTTGTCCCCTGAAGTAAGTGATCGCTCAATCAGAGGAATGTTTGATTTATAAACACATTACTTCATCTCTTAAATCATAGATATTGAGTAGTCAAACTGAAAACCAACCAATCAGCTTCCACAAGAAACCAGACTGCACACTAGGTAATCTCGCTCATTGAAACTGAGTTGAGGATATCACTGAAAAGGTCTAATTCTGTTTTATCTTTTCTTGAAAATCTTAAATGTATTGAGCCTTCCTATACAAAATTTTAATTTATCATACATTGATAATTTTATATTACAGCGATGTCTGTCACTGTATCTCATATGTAATAAACATCAAAGAAGTACCTAACCGTTATTCAGTCTCAAAGTCGAGAAGGCAAAGCAAAATCGTGAGAATTCCCATCGAAACGGTTGCGAACCCCAGAATGAACAACATTCCGAAGTGAGACTAGGTGCCCGGGGAGAGTCAGCGTCTCCTGAATGCATGTCATGTGAAATTTACAGGACCATTACGAAAAAGTTCGCATTAAATTTATGTAAAACGAGCACGAGCATTAAATTTACATGAACATCATGTGAAGTTTCTGAGTCAGACGTGAGTTTTATGTTAATTAAATTTTGCATGAAGGTCACATTAAAAACAATTCGCGTGAAATTCATGTGAAGCAAATTTTTATGAAATTCATTTGAAATATTTTTCACATACATTTTATGTGATTTTTTTATGAATTTCACATAAACTTTCATGTGAAATTTATATGATGCTCATTTCATATGAATTTCATGTGAGTCACATTACGTGAAATATCTTTTTCTATTCTTGACTGTCATGATTACTGTTCTATGTTGGTATATACGTATGTGGGCATAGTGAGCGACAAATAATGTAGAATACAATACAATCAAAATACTGAACGGTAAAACCTCTTGATGTCAAACGTCTTCAAATTCAATATCATCATTTAAGAACTGATAAATTTGCAGCATGGACCAGACATTTAGATGCTAACACTTAGATTAGAACCATGCAAGATTTCATGCATTCACCGATTTTGATCTTTTCTGTGTGGTTGATAGTAATAAGAAGCGGAATCTTGCTCTCCCCAAGCACCTGATACTATCTCTATATGAATTAGTTCGTACTCTCTGTTTTATTTATTGATACTTCCCGTATATTTTAAGATTTTGTACGTTTCTATATGATAATTTTACTCTGATATCGAGCTTGTATTTGACTTTTTCCGCGCATTGATTTCATTGGACTCAGATGAAATGTTATTTCAAATGAGTCAATGAGAGATTCGTAAAGTATAAAATGTTTTTGGTTTTTTTTTTTCTTTCTTTTTTTTTTTTTTTTTTTTGCTTGTTTGTTTGTTTGTTTGTTTTTTTTTTTTGGTCTTCAATATGTCCTCTTTTTTACAAAAGAAAGGTAGGGATCTCCAACAGTTCTTGGCTGTAGCATCCATAGCAAAACATTGAAAGGCCCAATATTAACACTTGCTTTCAATAGAGGAACATGAGTTTTAATTTTCACAAGACATACCCTCTGGAAAAACGATAGACTTCACTTTACCTATAATCATGTAGACATGAATTTTAAATTTTTTACATAAATGACTCTTTATTTGGTTCTGAGGGTGTATTTGAAAAAAAAACTTTTTTCTTCTTGTATTTCATTTTTATACGCCCGTCATTTGACGGGTCGTATTATGGTATGGCGAAGTCCGTTCGTCCGTCCGTTTGTCCGTCCGCCTATGGAACGCAATAACTTGAATATGCGTCAACGGATTTTCACGAAATTCATACATTATGATTGGACTGTGGAGAGGAAACCGCCTTCCGATTTGTCTTTAGAGAGTTATGGGACTTATATTTTTAAAATACAGTGAAAATAAACTAAAATAGTTAAACATTGTTTAAAAATCTATTTCTGGTCGAAATGTATTGAAATTTATTATACTTCAAGTAGAAAGGATGCTCTTTGTTATATGCAACGGGTTTTTATACAATTAATTTTTTTGTCGCATATCCGAGATACTGTGTGTAATGGGAGGGGGGGTTATATGCACTGAAATGTTAAGCTTAGGGCAAAATATAGGCACATGGAACGCAATAACTTGAATATGCGTCAACGGATTTTCACGAATTTCATACATTATGATTGGTGTGTAGAGAGGAAGCTGCCTTTTGATTTAAGGTTCATCCGATTTGACAATACAGAGTTATGGGACTTAGATTTTTAGAATACAGTGAAAGTATACTAAAATAGTTAAAAATGATTTTAAAATCTATTTCTGGTCGAAATGTTTTGAAATGTTGTATACTTCAAGAAGAAAAGATGATCTTTGACATATGAGACGGGTTTTTAATTTTTTGTCGCATAACCGAGATATTATGTGTAATGGGAGGGGGGTTACATGCACATACATGTTAAGCTAAGGGCGAAATATAGGCGCATGGAACGCAGAAACTTGAATATGCGTCAACGGATTTACATGATATTTGTACATTATGATTGGACTGTAAAGAGAAGCCGCCTTTAGATTTTCAGATTCTTCCAATTTGTCGTTACAGAGTTATCATGTGGGACTTAGATATTTTAAAATATTTACATTCCTGCTGCGTTATATTTCCCTTATATGAAGGTACCAAACCAACTGCACTGTATTTTTCGATAATCGCAAGAGTCTATCACGTGACATTTGAACAAATGCGGATTAATTTCCCATAAAATGCCCATTCTATTTACTGCTTCAACACAGATTCAAAATTCCATTATCAATCGATGCCGTCTACCAAGTGATTAAATGGGTCAAAATCTAGGTCACCCACATGTTCACTTCCAAGAAGTGTGACGTAGTAAGTCGATCACGCGTCACACCAGACGAAATTCAAGGACGACCTGCACTGTCGTCTACGGAATGATGCCATGTTTGCATGAGCGAATTTAGACATAAGTGGATCAAATATTCAATATTTAGGATGAGGATTTGCTCCACTTGTGTCATGTATCAACAGTGAGTTTATTTTTGCTTCTTATGGAATATTATACAGATCAGTAATTATATTTCGTATCAGCGAATGTTGTGCCATATTGAGGTAGGTCATGAAAATTCCGTGTATTTGTATCGTTTTGCACGGCTGTACTCGAATTTTGCATTATTCTAAATACATCCAGAAGAAACAGAGTAATTTTACAGAAGTTTGAATAATGGTACCGATTAATTTCATAGGTTTATAAACAAATTAACAATGTGTTCCAGTCAGACAATTTTCAAATGTTTTCCTTCCAATATCCGTGACATTTCTCCAGACTAACCATCCGCTTGGTCTTTATCATGTGGGACAAAAATCGTGATTTTGTACGATTCATTTTTTATTCAGTTTTGATAGAAATGTTCAAAATACAACCATAAACAAAATTCAATTTCTTATTTTTCTACAATGTTTCCGTACAGAAGGTACTACTTCGAAGGTAGCAAAAAACGCTAATCGTTCGTTTGCTGTTACGTCAACTGACGTTCTCCCTCCGCAGTGACATTTCAAATTGAAGAAACGGGATGAAAAGGGACATAAACAACTTCATTAACACGTAAAATGTAAATATAAGGATTGTTTTTCAGCTTTTGTGCTTTATCGGTGTGTATTGTTCTTGGCTGTAGCATCCATAGCAAAACATTGAAAGGCCCAATATTAACACTTGCTTTCAATAGAGGAACATGAGTTTTAATTTTCACAAGACATACCCTCTGGAAAAACGATAGACTTCACTTTACCTATAATCATGTAGACATGAATTTTAAATTTTTTACATAAATGACTCTTTATTTGGTTCTGAGGGTGTATTTGAAAAAAAAAACTTTTTTCTTCTTGTATTTCATTTTTATACGCCCGTCATTTGACGGGTCGTATTATGGTATGGCGAAGTCCGTTCGTCCGTCCGTCTGTCCGTCCGCCTATGGAACGCAATAACTTGAATATGCGTCAACGGATTTTCACGAAATTCATACATTATGATTGGACTGTGGAGAGGAAACCGCCTTCCGATTTGTCTTTAGAGAGTTATGGGACTTATATTTTTAAAATACAGTGAAAATAAACTAAAATAGTTAAACATTGTTTAAAAATCTATTTCTGGTCGAAATGTATTGAAATTTATTATACTTCAAGTAGAAAGGATGCTCTTTGTTATATGCAACGGGTTTTTATACAATTAATTTTTTGTCGCATATCCGAGATACTGTGTGTAATGGGAGGGGGGGTTATATGCACTGAAATGTTAAGCTTAGGGCAAAATATAGGCACATGGAACGCAATAACTTGAATATGCGTCAACGGATTTTCACGAATTTCATACATTATGATTGGTGTGTAGAGAGGAAGCTGCCTTTTGATTTAAGGTTCATCCGATTTGACAATACAGAGTTATGGGACTTAGATTTTTAGAATACAGTGAAAATATACTAAAATAGTTAAAAATGATTTTAAAATCTATTTCTGGTCGAAATGTTTTGAAATGTTGTATACTTCAAGAAGAAAAGATGATCTTTGACATATGAGACGGGTTTTTAATTTTTTGTCGCATAACCGAGATATTATGTGTAATGGGAGGGGGGTTACATGCACATACATGTTAAGCTAAGGGCGAAATATAGGCGCATGGAACGCAGAAACTTGAATATGCGTCAACGGATTTACATGATATTTGTACATTATGATTGGACTGTAAAGAGAAGCCGCCTTTAGATTTTCAGATTCTTCCAATTTGTCGTTACAGAGTTATCATGTGGGACTTAGATATTTTAAAATATTTACATTCCTGCTGCGTTATATTTCCCTTATATGAAGGTACCAAACCAACTGCACTGTATTTTTCGATAATCGCAAGAGTCTATCACGTGACATTTGAACAAATGCGGATTAATTTCCCATAAAATGCCCATTCTATTTACTGCTTCAACACAGATTCAAAATTCCATTATCAATCGATGCCGTCTACCAAGTGATTAAATGGGTCAAAATCTAGGTCACCCACATGTTCACTTCCAAGAAGTGTGACGTAGTAAGTCGATCACGCGTCACACCAGACGAAATTCAAGGACGACCTGCACTGTCGTCTACGGAATGATGCCATGTTTGCATGAGCGAATTTAGACATAAGTGGATCAAATATTCAATATTTAGGATGAGGATTTGCTCCACTTGTGTCATGTATCAACAGTGAGTTTATTTTTGCTTCTTATGGAATATTATACAGATCAGTAATTATATTTCGTATCAGCGAATGTTGTGCCATATTGAGGTAGGTCATGAAAATTCCGTGTATTTGTATCGTTTTGCACGGCTGTACTCGAATTTTGCATTATTCTAAATACATCCAGAAGAAACAGAGTGATTTTACAGAAGTTTGAATAATGGTACCGATTAATTTCATAGGTTTATAAACAAATTAACAATGTGTTCCAGTCAGACAATTTTCAAATGTTTTCCTTCCAATATCCGTGACATTTCTCCAGACTAACCATCCGCTTGGTCTTTATCATGTGGGACAAAAATCGTGATTTTGTACGATTCATTTTTTATTCAGTTTTGATAGAAATGTTCAAAATACAACCATAAACAAAATTCAATTTCTTATTTTTCTACAATGTTTCCGTACAGAAGGTACTACTTCGAAGCTAGCAAAAAACGCTAAACGTTCGTTTGCTGTTACGTCAACTGACGTTCTCCCTCCGCAGTGACATTTCAAATTGAAGAAACGGGATGAAAAGGGACATAAACAACTTCATTAACACATAAAATGTAAATATAAGGATTGTTTTTCAGCTTTTGTGCTTTATCGGTGTGTATTGGCAGTAGGGAATGGAAACAAAATTCATGAAAAGCACTTCGTGATTTAAATATTTTGTTTCCATTCCCTACTGCCAATACACACCGATAAAGCGCAAAAGCTGAAAAAGCTTAAATACAGTGAAAATATACTAAAATTGTTAAAAGTTTATTTTTGGTCGAAATGTTTTTAAAAATTTTGTATACTTAAGGTAGAAAGGATGTTCTTTGGCATATGTAACGTGTTTTTCATTTTTTGGTTGCATAATCCAGAGGTTTAGAAACCGTTACGTGTACGGGTACGTGTACGTGTAGACGCAATAACTGTGTATGAAGTTATTTATTGCATACGGGAAATCGCTACAAGTTGTCAGTAACGTGTAAATTGCGAGCTACACGTATGTACAAACGTGTAGACTTTTATGTTTATATAGCAGATGTATTTCATGAATACTTGTACCGGAAATCCCTTATAAGTTTTAATTTTACATTTTATCTATATATCAGCCTCGTATATGTTTGAATATATTTATTTTACGTCATCGCTTAGGGCACAAGTACACGAACACGTACTCGTCAATTTTCTAAACCTCTGCTATTTTTACGTGTAGATCTACTTGTAGATTACACGTACGCGTACCCGTACACGTTAGACTTCTAAACATCTCTAATATTGGAGGGGGGTTATATGCACATACATGTAAGGCTAAGGACAAAATATAGGCGCATGGACGCAATAACTTGAATATGCGTCAACGGATTTACATGATATTTGTACATTATGATCAGACTTTAAAGAGGAAGTCACCTCTCGATTTTCAGGTTCATCCGATTTGTCTTTACGGAGTTATGGGACTTAGATATTTTAAATACAATGAAAATATACTAGAATAGTTTAAAATTCTTTAATAATCTATTTCTGGTCGAAATGTTTTGAAATGTTGTATACTTCAAGTGGAAAGGATGTTCTTTGACATATGAAACGGGTTTTTAATTTTTATTTTTTTTTTATCACATAATTGAGATATTATGTGTAATGGGAGGGGGTTATATGCACATACATGTTAAGCTAAGGGCTTATAAGGGCTAAATATAGACACATAGAACGCAATAACTTGAATATGCGTCAACGGATTTACATGATATTTCTCCATTGTGATCAGACTTTGAAGAATAAGCCGCCTTTCGATTTTCAGGTTCATCCAATTTGTCCTTATGAGGTTATGGGACTTAGATATTTTGGTGTTGTGAAAAATCCCAACGGGCGTATCTTGCTGCGTGAGCGTAGGCTTTATTAAAAAGAATTCTATGAAGCAAACGGACATTTCACAGAGAAATAAGTTATTTGTATGCTCCGTCATTTTATGGCGGGACATAAAATGTTGCACTGTGACTTTCATTTGTCATCATCTTCTTTTTTATTTGGAGTTTGTATCATGGTGAAATATATGAATATCTTTGGGGAAGAAATTATCTTTTCAATTGAAAGAAAATGATTATAAATGGCAATTGTCAGGTATTTAAATTTCAAGCTTCGATGTTTCTTGGATCCAATTGTTACGTCTTCAAATTGATAGCATCATGTAAGAACATATAGATTTGCAGCATGGACCAGACATGCACGTTTCGGGTACTCAACCCTCGTCAGTGATTCTCTATCCAAACAGCGACATATGGTCAAAGACTGTGAAAGTTACCCCCCCCCCTCAAGTAAAAAAAAACGAATGACGTAGCAGAATCAAAACAACGATCCTGTTTCAAGAGTAATCCAGGTCAGGTTCATAATTGGATGCGATGCGATTGCCCCTTTGTTCAGAATAGATAACTTTCAATAATGCCAATGTAATGGGGAGTGTACTGTATCCCCAACATATCCTGTCATATTTTCATTTGTTCCTTGTCCATGTATCTTATACTCCAAAAACTCTATTACTAGATCAATAAACAATGTAAAATAAGTCAGACAAAATGGGGTAGAGTAATGAAGGAAGGATGTTCCGGTATTTCGAATTTTGTTTTTATATAACTACTGGTAAATGTTCCTATGAGAAACCTGTAGATCTTTTTGATACTTCTCCTTTTCTGCAGATATTCAAAAGATAAGTGTGTTTTGAGCTTCTTATCAATTATCGCAAGTGAGATCAGAGACACGACTCTTACTACTTCTATTTCATTTCATATCCCTGAGACACGCGAAAAAGGATAGGACAAATATGTATAAATCTTGTCTATCTACTAAACCAAATAAAGAAGTTAATAGTATATGCTGACGAATCATTAAGAAAATAATTAAACGAACCAGGAACATTTTAAGTTCAATCCAATAATGAAATGCCACTTGTGTTAACTGTACTTATAAATGAATATCTTATATTTGTATAAGAAGCTTCCTTGTTTGAGGTAGCTAAACTCTCTCTCTCTCTCTTTCTCTCTCTCTCTCTCTCTCTTCTCACGGGGAACATGTTGGAAGTTTTACACCACAATTGTACGTTCTTCGAGACCTCTGGGTAATCGGAAAAGTGGGAGGGTTGTGCGCACGTAATCCAGGATAACCACACCTTCTGCTATTTCCGTGGCAGATGGCCGTCCTAAGTCGGCACCGGTTGCCCATTGGCCTCGTTGGTTTATGTGTAGTCCTTTGTGTTTGATGTTTCTGTGTTGTGCGTTGACGTTCCTTATCCCTTATGCGTCTCTTTCCGTGCTTGTCTGCTGTGTGTTTTTGCATTCAATTTGGGTGATTTGGGTTTTTGCTGTGGGTGCTACAACCTGGTGTTGTTGGAGATCCCCTCCTTTGTTTTGGGTGATTCAATGATTGTTACTATGTTTTCGTTGTTTTTCAGAAGGATTTTAAGCCTAATTCCACTTCGACCTTGCCCTTTGACTGTAAAAATCAATAGATTTAATCCTTTTACCATTGAGAAGATATGTGCAGGGCCTTAATTATGCATGTTATGAATCTATGGTGATTGCTTTGCCTTCTATACTATTCAAAAAAGGCCAGTAGCATACACAGTGACACGCCCTCACACGGACGCAAGATACGATATCTCCTCCACAAGAGGATTGCAAGGAGATAAAACAAATTAAAAAGACATAATGGGAAGAACAAATTCGAGAAATCAGATCATTAAATTCAAAATCAGATGATTCAAACTGATAAAATTCGGATGTTAAAAAACATAAACAAGGGTTTTTTGCACGAAGAAGTGGGTAATTTGCCGAGATATAGTAATTGCTCTCAGCGGGAACAAAAAGGAAATATGATTGTCTTAATCTTTTATCCATAGTTCATAAGGATGGATTCCATGTAGGTTAAGGGTCGAATTATTGGTCGACAACACTTCATCTATGTATCTGTAGATAAAACTCAACTGGGATGCGAGGTGTTTTCACCCAGTGGAGAGCAAGGTATGGATGAAGTGGTGTGTAATTGGTACCCATAGGGATGACAGGTATTCACTGGAATAAGGTTCCTCCAAACACCACAAAATGTTGTCAATCAAAATCTAAAGCATCCGCATGATTTCGTCTTCGGTATACTTTTTGTCTTAATCAGAATGATCATTCACGAAAAAATATCCTTCCGCCCTATGAAAAGGTATTTGTATCTCCTGTTCCCATTTGTTGAAAGAAAATTATTGCAAATTATATTGGCTATTTATTTTGTATAATTATGTATAATTATGTAGCCATGTTCGATCAGCTTTGAATTTTTTTGGTCGACTCTTCAATGACAATGACAAAAGTTTATTCTCATTTAATGCATATACATTGTTAAGAAATTTCAATAAATGCAAAAATAAATCATACATTTCATGCATGACAGACTTTACAAATTTAAAGCTTAAATATCAATAAACCGTAATTTTAACTTAGAGGATGTTTAACCATCTCCTCAATTATTTTTTTTTAAATTACATATTTTTCTTAATAGACTAACATTATTTGTATTAAATAATTGATGATATTTAAGAGTATTTTATCTTTGTATGTAGTAAGCAGGTAAAAAATCGTATTCGTGCATTTTTAATTTCATTATCATTACATGTAAATAGTAAACTCGTCACCTATTTCGGTGTTTTTAACAAAGCTGAAAAATTCTATTCTCTCTTGTAATATTTTGCCATCTATGTACAACATTCCATTCAATAGACAAAAAGTGGTTGCATGTTCTATATCAACAAATGATTTTTCTCAGTATTTATGTAATAAAACAAGATATTGCTCTACACAATGATTCGTTTTAAAGATTCTATAATTTATCCCTTTTGATGAAGAAAACGAGGGTTGTCCGTAAATTTGTGGACAAGTCTTAAATTAAGGAAAATATTTAAAAAAGATATTTATTTTCAGTTTATTTATTATCATATACTAATTGCGAATAACAAAATGTAAACAATCATCATATTTTGATATCATTATTACAACTATGACTTCGTAATTACACATAGGATGGTGACCCGGATCACGGTTTTACCGTAAATTTTTACCGAAATATGTTGTTTATCATTTTATTCATTTCATTTGCATTATGTAAGATCCCGCGTATAAAACAATCATTTTAACATTGTGATGTTGACAATAGTAATGACATCACACATGCAAAATTTGAGCGTTCAAATTTTCAAAATGAAAAACTGGAGAAAACTGGATCTGAAGTTAAAGAAGATCCTGACGATAATCTCAACAGCACTCACAATAGAGCACCAAATGGAGCATCGACGGACCCCCTGCAAGCCAGAGGCGGGACCAGGCGCCCGGGAGGAGCAAGCATCCCCTGTTGGCTAGCCGCACCCGCCGTCGATGTTCACTCACAAAAATGAAAATATAACACACGCACTATCTATGGTTCTGTCTATGTAGAAAGTGCTATGGCGACAATGTCAGGGAAAAATATTCAAAAAACTTACTGTCAAACCCCTCGCGGGGAACTTTTTTACGAGCTCCACACGGCAAAGAGTATAAGTGTGACACAAATGAGTTAAGGAAAATCCTGACGATAATCTCAACAGCACTCACAATAGAGCACCAAATGGAGCATCGACGGACCCCCAGCAAGCCAGAGGCGGGACCAGGCGCCCGGGAGGAGCAAGCATCCCCTGTTGGCTAGCCGCACCCGCCGTCGATGTTCACGCACAAAAATGAAAATATAACACACGCACTGTCTATGGTTCTGTCTATGTAGAAAGTGCTATTGCGACAATGTCAGGGAAAAATATTCAAAACACTTACTGTCAAACCCCTCGCGGGGAACTTTTTTACGAGCTCCACACGGCAAAGAGCATAAGTGTGACACAAATGAGTTAAAGAAGATCCTGACGATAATCTCAACATCACTCACAATAGAGCACCAAATGGAGCATCGACGGACCCCCAGCAAGCCAGAGGCGGGACCAGGCGCCCGGGAGGAGCAAGCATCCCCTGTTGGCTAGCCGCACCCCCGTCGATGTTCACGCACAAAAATGAAAATATAACGCACGCACGGAAGGTAATACGACGAGATCGTCGTTGTTCGAAAAAAATTACGTTTCCTCGAAAGGCGGAGCAGAAAGCAGTGATAACATTTTGCGTAGGCTTCCGAAAACACCGACAGATACCCATAGATCCCTTCATGTCAGTCGGAAAAACATGATCCAACTAGCTGTTCGCAAGTCTTCAAGTGACATAGAGGATTTTTGGATGTGAGGGACAGTTTAGAGGATGGTATGTGCTGGGGCAGACTTTCTATCAAGGAAAGATGTGCTTTTAAATACAGAACGTGGCGTGTTTCACAACGATCGGCGACTAACAATTCGGGAAATTGTAAATAACTGAAATTAAAAAAAAAAACAGAACAAAAGATCTTACCCCATGATCCTACAACGAGTCTTGTCTGTACTGAATGGGTTCCGAAAATTCTTAGAGATGTAAATTTTGCGAGGAGAGAAGAATTGTCAAAATAGTTTATAACGGATAACGTCAAGGATTCTCTTGCTAGTGTTCCGGGTATGAGGATGTGTCCTTTTTATATTGTATAGAAATATAATTATTTGTGCTTTGTTTGTGATGAAATCTGGTACGTTATTAGTATGAAACTTGAATTTTAAAAAATGATGCGCATAACTATCAAAAATGCTCCAGAGGCATCAAACGCATTTTATACAGTGGATATAATCCTAATGTCACCAGACGGACAATAAGCTTGGTACTTGACCAATCTACAGTCTTGTACGAGCGCATTCTTAAGACTTGCACTCTGGCTGACTATGACGACGGGACTCCATGACGGGCACTGTCCAAACCTCTTTATGCTGGCGTCACACTGTCCCGATTTAAGCTGCAGATGTCCACACGATAAAGGATTTTTTTTTTGAAATTCGGGTGTGATCGTAATATTATCGGGCTATTCGTAAGGCCATCTTGAACCATCGTATGACCGCCAGCTTGATTTGTCAAAATTCGAGAACAACTTCGGGAGTGCTGTCAAAATCTTTGACATGCCAAAAAATTCCCGATGGCACTCCCGAAGGACCATCTCCGAAACAGGCTCGTGTAATCATCTTGCCCTTCGTAAGGCCATCGAGAAGACATCTTGTGTATTCGTAACATCTTCGTTTCTCCTTCGAGTTACCATCGGGGCCATTGGGGAAATTTTGCCATACGAAGACATTACGAACGTGCCAAGAACCTCCCGATGGAGTTAGGAAGACTATACGACTTCGTGACAACCTCGCAATTCCATCAAAATGACATCGTAATGTCATCGTACTCAAGTACGATGACGTTAAGATGGGATCCCGATATAAAAGATGACAGACACAAATATTAAACAAAACATTTCAAATACATAATTTTCGAAGCCATTTTTAAAAGAATTTTTCTAAGTTAACCCAAATCTATCAATTAAAATAAAATCTTTTCTGTCTTCTTCAAATTTGCAAGTTCAATTTGCAAGTTCACAATCAATGCATTATAAGGCAAAATGACGTGCCTTGATAATGTTACGATAAGAAAAAAGAAGGCAGAAGCATTATTTCTTTAAATTCATCTAAGAGAGCATTTTCTATAATTACTGATAATACTAGTATCTTGATGTGACATATAATCCATTTTCATCTTTCTTAGATTGAATCATCACGTCTTCCACTTGTTTCCACCAATGATGTTTATAAATGAAATTCGTGATATTTTACGACGATTTTTGGTTGACAATAATACATGTCAACTGCTACATTTACGCATTGTCTATTTGTCCGTCTGGTAGTCACATTTTCACATAAAGAACTGTAATGATATGCCTTGTAAAATCAAACTTTCAAAGATGGTCGAGCATGATATGAATCAACATTCATATATCTTTGCTAACTAGACAGTGTGATTCAGATATTCGATAACATATATACTACCTTTTGGGTATTTTTTGTATTTTTCTGAGACAGAAATAATAAAAGGCGGAGGAGGAAACCATTGATACTGTGCTACTGATTAAACAAGAATGTTTAAACATCCAAAACGTGATGCATTCCTGGTTATAATCCGATGCATCGCATTCTAGATACGACGTCGTGAAGCAATCTAATAGCCTTCGTTAATACATCGTAAGCCTTCGTATGACCTTCAGATATGTTTTAAGATAAAATTCGTCCCGTCGTGTTGTCATCGGAAGCGGTTCGGATACAATCGTGTAGTCATATTTTAACATCGTGTAATCATCTTTTAGCATCGTAAAACATCGGTTGATGAGCGGATCTTAACCATATTCGGGAGTAACTTCGCACGAAATTGAAAATTTCATATTCGTGTGTCCATCGGATATCATGTTAAACGTCTTTAAATTCAATAGCATCATTTAAAACCTGATAAATTTTCAGCATGGACCAGACATGCACGTTTCGGGTTTTAAACCCTCGTCAGTGATCCTTAGTCTAAACAATGTAATATGGCCAAAAAGTATGAAAATTATGTCCAAAAATGTATCAAAAGACGTAGCACAATGGGTGGGATATTGTGCTACAGGACCCACAAGAAATTTTGTCACAGACAATTTCAAATGCGTTGAAGAGACAGACGATCAACCGAAGTTGATCGAACTTGGCTACATGTGCCCTCGGGGACTCTTGGTCCACCAGCAGTGACACTCACCAAGTAGTTCAAATGTTACAATAGCATTATTTAAAACCTGATAAATTTTCAGCATGGACCAGACATGCATAATCGGGACAGTGTGAAGCCTACATCAGAGAAGACAGGGCCCCGACCACCTGTCCTCTCTGAATGTCAGTCGGACTCCTCGGGTGATAACATATTTGAACGCGCTACAGTCGGCAGAGCACGGACTGTATTATGCACGTCCTCTTTTTATATCCCTTTACACATTCATCTGTGTTGCTTGGACCCGTGTGTTTTACGGTCTTGTTTGTGTGTGGTCATCTAACAGTTAGGAGGTTGTTTTACACCAAAATTGTGCGTTCATCGAGACCTCTGGGAAATCGGAATAGTGGGAGGGTTGTGAGCACGTAATCCAGGATAACCACACCGTGCTATTAACGTGACAGATGGCCGTCCTAAGTCTACACCGGTTGCCCATTGGTCTCGTTGGTTTATGTGTGGTCTTTTATGTTTAATGTTTCTATGGTGTGAGTTGATGTTCCTTGTCCCTTTTGCGTCTCTTTCATAGTATAACCATCGAAAATACGACAGAATCACCAAACGCCTTTCGTACCGTGGATATGATCCTAATGCGACTAGATGGACACTAACCTTTGTAATTGACCAATCTACAGTCTTGTACCAGCGCATTCTTAAGGCTTGCACTCTGACTGACTTTGACGACGGGACTCCATGACGGGTCCTGTCCAAATCCCTTTATAGAAGACAGGGCCCCGATCACATGTCCTCCTTGAATGTCGGGTGATAAAGTTCAGCACGGATTGTATTACGTACGCCACTCTCCCTTTTTATATTAATCTATATATTCATCTGTGTTGCTTGGGCCCCTGTCTTTTGCTGTCTTGTTTGTGTGGTCATCTAACAGTGAGGATTGAGGTTATTTTACACTACAATTGTGCGTTCTTCGAGACATTTTTGTAACGAGAAAAGTGGAAGAGTTGTGTGTTCGTAATCCGGATACCATCATATGGTATTTACATTTCTCAACATAACCGGTACTCTATCAAGAGCATGTACTAATTTTTGGGGTTTTTACAGTAGAATATACACAGAACAAAGAATGTTTTGTCTAATTTAAAGTGATATTAGAACATATGAGATAATACTTTTACCTAAAACTTTCCATAAAAATAAACCTTAATACGCCAAAAAAATATTTCAGCTCTTACTGCACACATACGTAAATCAGTTTTGAAGTTGCTATTTTTAGCCATTTACAGAAACCCTGATTCTATAAATGAGCACTTCCGGTAAATATGATGGAGACACTGATGACGTAGAAAGTTGTACACGAAAGACGAAAGTAGTGTAAACATGCAATGTACTGTTGAGGTATTGAAGCTGAATTCGCAGTTTCACATCTTTTGATGATTTCTTGATCATGTCGAGGATTAATATGTAAATGTTAATGTTAGTAATTTGCATGCGACCGAGCATCTGTCCGTGAGAAAAAAAGGGGGAGGGGAAGGGGGAAAGGGTCTTGGGATGGACGATTTCACAATTGATGTCACATCATATTTTCTGTCTGTTCTATTTTACTGTTTGTTCTAAACACGCACGATTTGAAACAATGGTTGAATATACAGCCCGACGTGTTTCAAACGCAGAAGGGAGGGGGGGGGGGGAACTTGGAATGCGTGCGACTGGAGATTCAGACCGGGAGCCCCCCTGCCCATTCTTTTATTGAGCTTAGTGTACAACATAGTATTACTTATATTTATATTGTCATATACATTCACTTTAATGACAAATGACAGATGGAGATATCTTTGGCATAGACGGATTCAGGAATCTAAAATAGGGAGGGCGGATCACAGTGAACACCGAAAACAATCTTTCTGAGAAGCGTAGAAAGGGGGTGAGGGATAAAATAACTAAAACAAAACATTATTAATTTATTTTTACATATGTTTTTTTTTTTAAATTCATCTTTATAAATAATTATTTCAAAATTCACCTGCATTGGTGCAGGATATAGGGTAGACCTTATTTCACGAGCTCCTCAGTGGGTATTTAAAACACTCAGTAAATTTGAATATTATTCTGAGGAGTTCGATGTCACGGATTCTATTTTGATTAAAATAAGGATAAAATTTTATTCTATCAATATAATTTATATGGTCACAATTTTAGGGATTAACAACGAAAAACGATTCGATATTATTCTGTTTTTTTTCTCTATACTTATGGTCACGGCTAGCGGTTTTTATGGAATGACATAATAATATAAAAGAACGAAGCAATACATTTATATCTGAAAACATTTTTGAAATACGTTTTCATGAGAGGCAATTGATGATAGAAAAGATTGGATGATCTCTCTCGCGCGCGCGCTCTCTCTCTCTTTCTCTCAACGAATCAAAACGGACAAATGTGTGTGTGTGTGGGGGGGGGGGGGGGGGGTACCCCCGCAAACCACGATCTAATATTCGGCATGTGCTAGATCCATAATTCTATATGTAGATACAGAATCTTTCAAAAATATTGGCCAGCACGATTATTTTTCTTAATCAGAATATAAATTATGTCAAACTTCTTCTGTCCTGAATCCACACTGAGGTGATCGCCAGCCATGAGCATGTTTAGAAATGGTGCGCCCTTTATTCATTTTTATAAATTTAATTTTATTTATTTATTCTTATTCTTATTTTTTTTTTTTTTTTTTTTTGCTCAATAAATAAAATCACTATATACCCCCACCATTATATGGCGGGGGTATAAAAACTATGTTTTAGATATTGATTTTTTTATTCTTAAAACGGTAAACACATGCGTATACACATGTGCGTGAACAAGCAATCACTTTGTCGTGTACAACTTATGACGTCATTTACTGAGACCCACGAAGAATACAGTCGATCCCGAAAATTTATTGGGTAAATTGACAAAAATGTCGATTTCCTCTAAAACCAGGAATTTTTTTTCTGTGGTTACAGCATGAAAAATTTCATTTTTAAAGAGCTAATGCTATATACTATTTTCACAGATGTTCTAATATCACTTTAAGGTTTCCGCTTTCAATTAAAAGCTAGTTAAGACTGTCTGGAAATTTTAGAAATATTACTTTCAGCTTCTTTTAAAATTTGGACCTAAATAGTCCAGCTGAATGGTGAAATAATTGTGCAAATTTTCAGGAAAGCATGAAATTTGGCACGATTGTTCATTAGTTCATTCTTAACGATATTAGCTATGGACCAACCTCGAGAATTCAAAATGACCGCTTTTTCAAGATGGCCGCAATTTTCTGGAAAAAATTCTCATTATTCATTTGATGATTAAAAGATTTTGACCTTTTATGTCAGGATCAAGTGAAAATATTTCATGAAAATACTCGAATCCTCATCTCATCTTGCAATATTATGACATTTTTTAAAGGAGCAAAGGTAGACAGATCGAGTCTCCATCGAAAATGCGTCAGAATCATGAAACTCCTCTAATACGTAGATATGATCATACTGTCATCAAAAAGACATTCGGTATAGTACTTGACCAATATACAGCCTTGACTAGCACTTTCTCAAGAATTGCAATCTGACTGTGACGACGGGAATCCATGACAGGACCTGTACAAGCCAAGTTAGAGAAAACAGGGCGCCGACTCTTTTGCCAGGGAGCAGCCCTCTGAATGGAAATTTTTAAGGTAGAGGATCCCTCAGGTAAGATCGATAACCCCTATGACCCAAATTCCTAAAACGTCAGAGTGTCCTTGTTCGATTTTTCGATATTTTTTTTATTTCGTAACCTTCTTCAGGTAAGAAAATGGCTGCTAGAGGTTTCGGCCTTTTTCTTGTTCAGACCCGAGAGGTTCCGACCCAGAAATTTTGATATGTTTCTTGTTCAGCCTCCACTTTCTTTAAAACAATTTTATGTAAGGATGGATAGATATTTTTACTGTAAATTATGGAAAAGAAATAAGTTGACTTCTCGATTTGACTGACATTTTATGGGTCCCTGTAAAGTGCGAAACGAAACATAAACGAAACGAAACGAACCAGATCGAAACGAAACGAAACAAAACACAAAACATAAATCTTAAAGAACTTGAGAAAAATTGATGCAAATGCAGAGAACTAGCACGGATGTCAATATTTGCATATATTATTACCGTCAACCATTAGTTCTTGTGGCTGGAGGGCTTTTAAAGGGTCAAAGTTGATGATTAAAACATAATATATATATATATATATATATATACGGTATATAGCACAATTGCATTTTAAAGGATTTATTTCGTTTCGTATCGATCTGTTTCGTTTCGTTGCGATTTGTTTCGTTTCGTTTCGATTTGTTTTGTTTCTTTTCGTTTCGTTTCATTTTTGTTTCGTTTCGCACTTTACAGGGACCCAAGAGAAAAGAGTATACAAGCTGATGAAATTCGTTAATAGGTCGTAGTTATCTCCACTAAACTTTTTCAAACTTGAAAACTGTGGGACCCTCTACCTTAAATAAGATAAAGAAGAACCTGACGACAACCTCAACAGTTCTCACAATAGAGCACCAAACTGAGCATAGCAAGCTAGAGGTGGGACCAGGTGCCCATGAGGAGTAGGCATCGCCTGTTTGGTTAGCCGCACCCGCCGTCGATGTTCACGCACGAAACCGAAATAACATCTACAAAACATGTACTGTCTATAAAGAAAGTGTTATGGCGATCATGTCAGGATAAGAAAATTAAAACACTTAATTAATGTCAAACACCTTGCGGGGAACTTTTTTAACTTTTTAAATAAAGTACACCAAACATACATGCATGTTTCGGATCATAAATCCTCATCAGTGGTACCTGACAAGCCAATATAACCAAGAGGCGCACTCTCGTTTAATCCAAATGAGTTAAAGAAGATCCTGACAACAATTTCAACAGCACTCACAATAGAGCATAAAAGTGACCATCGACGGACCCCTTGCATGCTGGAAGCTAGAAAATTAAAAAAGTCGTTCTAACAAGATAGAAACTCATTCAAACAAGATAATAACTCGTTCAAACGAGATAAAAAGTCGTTCAAACGAGATAAAAAATTCGTTCTAACAAGATAAAAAGTCGTTCAAACAAGTTAAAACTCGTTCAAACAAGAAAAAAGTCGTTCAAACGACTTTTTAAAACTCGTTTAAACGACTTACGTTACTTGTTCAAACGACTTATTTAACTCGTTCAAACAAGATAAAAAGTCGTTCAAACAAGATAAAAAGCCGTTCAAACAAGATAAAAACTCGTTTAAACAAGATAAAAACTCGTTCAAATAAGATAGAAACTCGTTCAAACGAGTTATGCAACTCGTTCAAACAAGATAAAAAGTCGTTCTAACAAGTTAAAAACTCGTTTAAACGACTTATAAACTTGTTCAAACAAGATAATAACTCGTTTATACGACTTTTTATCTTGTTTAAACGACTTAAGAAACTCGTTCAAACAAGATAAAAACTCGTTCAAACGACTTTTAAAACTACCATTTATACAAGATCAAAACTAGATCTGATTGATGTCTAGTATATACTTGCATGTTTGATCTAGATTTATGATAACGACTTAACTTTACTTTTTGACCGTTTGACCGGTCTTTTCCTGATATGTGCATGTACTGAATAAATATATACACCCTTACAGCGAAGGGAATTGGTGTGTAGCCCCCCCCCCCCCCCCCCCCCCCGAACTGCAATAGCTTGACACTCTATAGAGCCACATTGCTTGACAGTATAAAAATTGCTTTACTTGGACTAATTGTTACATAAAAGGGACAAATGGCAATCGGTGCCGATACGACGACCATCTCCCATATCAGAAATTAAGCAAATGATGTGGTTATCCGGATAACACAATCCTTCCGGGTTTTTTTTTTCTGGTTACCCAGAGATCTCAAAGAAATGTTGTATATACATGTATGTACACATAATATGACTCCAAATCGTAGGGGCCTAAGTAACACACAGATGAATATGTATGAATGGACATAAAACAATTTAAACGAAAACAGTCCTTTATCTGGCAGCTGGGGCGAGTTCTTGTATAGTTCGATCGACATTCAAAGAGGACAGGTGATCGGTGCCCTGTTTTGGACAGGACTTGTCATGGGGTTCCGTGGTCAGTCAGAATGCAATGTTTAAGAATGCGCTGATTGGTCAAGTATCATGCAGAGTGTTCTTCTGATGACAGCAAGACAAATAAATCAATTGACGCATTTTAATTTTGATAGAAATTTGGTCTACCTTTGATATTCTTAGGCCTAGTTATGCCCCAGGAATTAACATGTGTTTACCCTTTTAGGGAATATTCTAAGCCTTTTTATAGACTTTCTAAAACTGAATTGCTGGGGCACTATTATTTTTTAATGAAAATGTTCATAGCTATAATAAACAAGCTTTCATTAAATGCGATTCCCTAAGGGGAAATTCGGACCTTTGTAATGTACCATTTAGAATTACATCTACGGACAGAGCAGATCTTTCACGGCCCGAGCATTTATATTATTTTCTTTAGAACCACTTCACTGTAAATATTAATTTTGTGCTTAGAATTTCAAAGAGCATGGTCCCGTCTCAGTCAGAGACCCCTCGATCCTACTAGCCCGTCCCCCTTCCCATGCTTGCCTAATTTCTCCTCAGCGCCGCCCTGACCTCTCTAAAAGAGAATTGCATGATGATGGTCCTACCACAGGCACATGTAGAAAGAGCGTCGATATCCTGTATGGTCATAAGAGAATACTGGTATCTATAGAGAGACAAGGCTTCCGACGAATTTTCAGCTAGAAGTAGCATTTCTGCAGTTTTTTGCATTTGAAGGACAAAATGGCGTTTGACCATAAAGATGTATTTGTATATTTCCTAAAAACATCAATAGCTCACCCAAAAAGATCTCATAACATAGCCTAATCGCCTACCTAAGTTTGACTGTTTTCTACTTTCTGTCTTGAACCTCCATTGCCAGATTAGCTAGTCTGAATCATCCAGATGTTTTACTCTGCTTACAGTAAGCAGAGTAAAGCCTCTCAATGAATCAGTATTTGTCCAATCTGGCAATGGAGATTCAAGACAGAAAGTAGAAAACAGTCCAACTTTGGTAGGCAATTAGGCTATGTTATGAGGTCTCTTTGGAAGAATTATTGATGTTTTTAGGAAATATACAAATCAATTTTTATGGTCATACCACATTTTGCCCTTCAAACCTGTCAAATGGAAAAATTGCAGATGCTACTTCTAGCTGAAAATTCGTCGGAAGCCTTGCATTTCTATACATACATTCTCTTGTGACCTGTACAGGGGTATCATACAGGATATTGACGCTCTTTCTACATGTGCCTGTGGGTCCTACATATATATATATATATATATATATATATATATATATATATATATAAGTAGATATGTATTGCTTATTATATGATATACATGTATGCTTCGTGTGTATCATATCAACAAAGGTATTTCGACGTGCGGGTGAAGTCTAATGATATAGAATGTTTCGATCCAATACTAATATTATACACTGCATGTACATGTATAGACAGCTTTGATAAAAACTCGTTCAAACGACTTTTTATCTTGTTTAAACGGCTTAAGAAACTCGTTTGAACGAGTTTTTATCTTGTTTATCTAGTTAAAAAGTCGTTTGAACGAGTTTTATCTTGTTTAAACGACTTTTTATCTTGTTTGAACGAGTTTGTTAAGTCGTTTAAACAAGTTAAAAAGTCGTTTGAACGAGTTTTTATCTTGTTTGAACGACTTTTTATCTTGTTTTAACGAGTTTTATAAGTCGTTTAAACGAGTTTTTAACTTATTAGAACGACTATTTATCTTGTTTGAACGAGTTTCTATCTTGTTTGAACGAGTTTCTATCTAGTTTGAACGAGTTTCTCTCTTGTTTGAACTAGTTGTTATCTTGTTTGAATGAGTTTTTATCTTATTTGAACGAGTTTTTATCTTGTTTGAGCGACTTTTTAACTCGTTAGTAATAGAACGACTTTTTTTTTCTTTCCAAAAAATGGCACGAAGAAGCTTTCGTATGTTTGCCTATTTATAAAAACAAGAATTAACATTAGCTTTCCTCTGTCAATTTATTTTCCGTAGAAAGAATGATGCCTTGGATGGCTACATCCCTCTTGATCCTCCAAAACCGGTCTAGAAACTTTGTAGCATTTTTTTCGCTCTTTCAGATATAAAAAAATCAACCGGCATTATCCCTAACACTAGAATACTATTAGTCTTGGATGTATCACTGGGTTGGGTGCACCCCCCCCCCTTGATCCTCCAAAACCGGCCTAACTTTGTAGCATTTTTTGCGCTCTTTCAGGTAAAAATTTGTCTCATGGAAATTTCCATTGCAAAAGTGGTGTTTTTTGGGAAAAACATGTTTTTTTAATCAAAAATTACTGAAAATAGGAAAAAAATTATAACTCTTATATGGTTGTTGTTTTTAAAAATTGAAAAGTGTAAATATATAGTATTTTTGATGCTCTTTCAGATGAAATAAGTTGCAAGTTCCAATTCCTATTTTTACTGTGTGTTTTGGGGTAAAAAAGTCGAATTTTTGCCAAAATTCACAGAAATTTGAGGAAATTTTAATTTATTTCTGCTTCTCAGCTCCTCAATATTGCATATGATCGTTCAGTGATGATTTAAAAAACATTTTTAAAGTCTCCTCTTTCAAATGACATATATTTTATATTCTTATTTTTTTGCAAAATCCTCGAAATTAATTATTTTATACAGAAACCTGTATTTTCAATCAGAAATCTCAGATTTCTGTATATTTATTTAAAGAACCCTTATTTGTTATAAAAGCAATGATTGAAAGCTATTTTCTAGTGTAACTTTTAACACTCTATCAGGTTATATATGTTTTACTAACATTTCATTCAAAATCAGCGTGTTTTTTGGGGAAAAACGTATTTTTTCATTTAAAAATAGCTGATTTCTTGAGAATATTTATTGAATCTATAGAAGTTCTTGAAATGATAGCAGGAATGTATTTTGAACTGTAATTATTTGGGTTCACTCATAAATTACATGTATGAAACATAAAAGGTATATTTTCTACTTAATTTTGGGGCAAAATGCCTGTTTTTCTCTAGAAATTACAGATTTCTGGAAAAATTTTATTAATTCATTTTCTTTGCTAAAACTATACATTTAAAGCTATTATCATTATAGAAAGTAATCATCTTGTCAGATGATTGTGAAATTAAATGTAATAATCAATTAAAACCATCATTTTTGGGTAAAATATGCATTTTTATGCAAAAACCACTTATTTTGAGAAAATAAGTACTAGCTCTTTTAATTTGCCTAAATTGATATGTTTTAGCTTTGATATTATGCTGTTTCTTATCATAAATGGATAGAAATGTTATTTGATAACTGAAATTTAATTTATATCTTATTTTGGGGCAAAAAACCTTATTTATGTGAAAAATTCACTTATTTCTGTTAATATTTTTTAAAATTTATATTTCTTATTTAATCAACACTGGAGAGGTTTCATATAATTGGATGGCATTAATGTGATCAAGTTTAATGAGTTAGAAGATATTTCTTTGATTATCTTGCTATTTTGGGTGGAAAATCTTGATTTTTATTTAAAAATCGCTAATTTCTGGAAAATCCTTATTACTATGAAATCAGACGTTATTATTTATATTCAAAAGAGTTCCTGGGTATATCATAGCTTGTTCTTGTAAGTCATATGCATTTGAAATATCCTCTGTTAATTCAATTGATATTTTGGGGCAAAAAACCTAATTTATGTGTAAAATTCACTTATTTCTGTGAAAATTGTTTTTTATTCAATCAAAGCTGGAGAGGTTTCATATAATTGGATGGCATGAAAGTGATCAAGGCTAATGAGTTAGAAGCGATTTCTTTGATAATCTTGCTTTTTGGGGTGGAAAATCTCAATTTTTATTTAAAAACCGCTGATTTCTGGAAAATCCTTATTACTATGAAATGTGTCGTTATCATTTATATTCTAAAGTGTTCCTGGGTATATCATAGTTTGTCCTTGTACGATAAATGTATTTGAAGTATCCTCTGTTAATTTAATTGGTATTTTGGTGCAAAAAATATATTTTTCATGAATTATATATAGCCTATATCAAGAAACTTACTATTGAAAGTATCATATTTCAAACTATGATTATTATCCTCTGTATTTCCTATTCAACTGAAATATAAGACTTTCAATAGTAAGTTTCTTGATATAGGCTATATATTCATATAAAACATATTTTTTGCACCAAAATACCAATTAAATTAACAGATGATACTTCAAAAACATATGACATACAAGGATATACAAGGACAAACTATGATATACCCAGGAAGACTTTAGAATATAAATGATAACGACACATTTTATAGTAATAAGGATTTTCCAGAAATCAGCGGTTTTTAAATAAAAATTGAGATTTTCTACCCAAAAAAGCAAGATTATCAAAGAAATCTCTTCTAACTCATTAGCCTTGATCACTTTCATGCCATCCAATTATATGAAACCTCTCCAGCTTTGATTGAATAAAAAAAAAAAATAGATTTAAAACAATTTTCACAGAAATAAGTGAATTTTGCACATAAATTAGGTTTTTTGCCCCAAAATATCAATTGAATTAACAGAGGATATTTCAAATGCATATGACATACAAGAACAAGCTATGATATACCCAGGAACTCTTTTGAATATAAATAATAACGTCTGATTTCATAGTAATAAGGATTTTCCAGAAATTAGTGATTTTTAAATAAAAATCAAGATTTTCCACCCAAAATAGCAAGATAATCAAAGAAATCTCTTCTAACTCATTAAATTTGATCACATTAATGCCATCCAATTAAATGAAACCTCTCCAGTGTTGATTAAATAAGAAATATAAATTTTAAAAAATATTAACAGAAATAAGTGAATTTTTCACATAAATAAGGTTTTTTGCCCCAAAATAAGATATAAATTAAATTTCAGTTATCAAATAACATTTCTATCCATTTATAATAAGAAACAGCATAATATCAAAGCTAAAACATATCAATTTAGGCAAATTAAAAGAGCTAGTACTTATTTTCTCAAAATAAGTGGTTTTTGCATAAAAATGCATATTTTACCCAAAAATGATGGTTTTAATTGATTATTACATTTAATTTCACAATCATCTGACAAGATGATTACTTTCTATAATGATAATAGCTTTAAATGTATAGTTTTAGCAAAGAAAATGAATTAATAAAATTTTTCCAGAAATCTGTAATTTCTAGAGAAAAACAGGCATTTTGCCCCAAAATTAAGTAGAAAATATACCTTTTATGTTTCATACATGTAATTTATGAGTGAACCTAAATAATTACAGTTCAAAATACATTCCTGCTATCATTTCAAGAACTTCTATAGATTCAATAAATATTCTCAAGAAATCAGCTATTTTTAAATGAAAAAATACGTTTTTCCCCAAAAAACACGCTGATTTTGAATGAAATGTTAGTAAAACATATATAATCTGATAGAGTGTGAAAAGTTACACTAGAAAATAGCTTTCAATCATTGCTTTTATAACAAATAAGGGTTCTTTAAATAAATATACAGAAATCTGAGATTTCTGATTGAAAATACAGGTTTCTGTATAAAATAATTAATTTCGAGGATTTTGCAAAAAAAATAAGAATATAAAATATATGTCATTTGAAAGAGGAGACTTTAAAGATGTTTTTTAAATCATCACTGAACGATCATATGCAATATTGAGGAGCTGAGAAGCAGAAATAAATTAAAATTTCCTCAAATTTCAAATTCGACTTTTTTTACCCCAAAACACACAGTAAAAATAGGAATTGGAACTTGCAACTTATTTCATCTGAAAGAGCATCAAAAATACTATATATAATATTTACACTTTTCAATTTTTAAAAACAACAACCATATAAGAGTTATAATTTTTTTCCTATTTTCAGTGATTTTTGATTAAAAAAACATGTTTTTCCAAAAAAACACCACTTTTGCAACGGAAATTTCCATGAGACAAATTTTTACCTGAAAGAGCGCAAAAAATGCTACAAAGTTAGGCCGGTTTTGGAGGATCAAGGGGGGGGGTGCACCCAACCCAGTGATACATCCCAGACTATATCCCATGAGACAATATTTTATCTGCAAGAGCGCAAAAAAATGCTACAAAATTAGACCGGTTTTGGAGGATCAGGGTGGGGGATGTAGCCAACCCAGTGATAGATCGGTGGAGGCTAACTAACTTGGTTGTATATGACACGGATTCGGGAAGATAACTGAAGCAGACATATCGTACTGGATGGGACATGTCATCGATCTGGCTACTTGTGATCGGTAGGTTTCATTGATTCTATGCTGTGTCAAGGTGTAACCGTTTCAAATCCAAATCCTGTTGATAGATAAGGAATAGATACAAGGAACGCGCGAAACTGTGAGCATTCATTCCCGCGGAGTAACACTTTTTGATTTTGCGATGCACAATTTGACATTTTGCGTCTGCTAGCGGATTGACGAACATCGTCTTTCATGTTTACATTAAGAAAAGGGATAAATGTGTAGGGTATGTATGTTTAAATACTTTAAGAATAGATACAAAAGTAAATCTTTAAAGGGCCACATGATTTGTTTAGTGAATGTATTCATAAATTGTGTTATTCATATTCAAAAACTTGTCTATTTGGCCGCTGTTTATCTATTCGCTCAACCGGACGCACGGGTGAATTTACAAATGGGCTTATGGGGTAAATTTACTTTTTCATTTAGTTTAGTGTAAAGATATTTGGGGGTGTATTTCTCATAGACACGTCAAATGAAAACTTTAACGATTTAGCCAGCTTTGCCTCTGACCAAGAGCTCTTTCTTATGTGCGCTTGACTAGCTATGTGGACGAATTTACTGCTTCTGGTACTTTACTTTATTTCATAACTTTCAAGGGATAAATTCAAAGGTATTTACAACATGTATATATGTCTTGTTGTAGAATTAATGATCACCTATGTGATTTTAAAGTGTGAAAATACCCGTATATATATACTTACTTCTTGAAATAATCCAACTTGGACCAAGTCATGATTTATTTATATGTCTAAGACTCTTTGATCATGTTGATTCCAGTGGCGGATCTAGGATTTCATAAAAGGGGGGGCCCAAGGTTTCAGCTCGAAGAAAATTGTTCACGGAAAAACTGACAAGCAAAAAAAAAAAAAAAAAAAAAAAAGTCGAGACGATAAACGTGAACCTCAAGACTACTGATCTAATTAAGAAATGGGGTGGGGAGGGGAGTTGATTCATTTACTTTAGTTTATAGGTAAACTGGCGAGTGTAGCGAGCCAGAAATTTTTGTTAAGATATGAAGTTTTCATTTGTTTTTAAATTAAGTCATCCGTACATGTATATACTATATTGGCGAGCGGAGCGAGCCGTAAAATTTTTGAATAGATGGTTACATTTTGTCACAAGAATACAATCTCTCTCTCATTTTCCATGCTCCATTTTTGTATGACCAATTTGGGAAGGTTGGGAGGATTAGGGCATTACAACTCCACAACCTGGTTAGATCGACCCATGAAAATGAAGCATTTGGTAATTATTCAAGTGTCAATTTGATTTTGAATTTTGTATATATTTTGTTAATGACAAATGAATCCGTTCAAACACGATGACAAAGAAAGTTGAAGACAAAGTGAAGACGAAAAAATTAACAACTAATGAAAAATTTAGTGCGGTGAGCGAAGCGAGCCGAAAATTTCCCCAAAAGTAAAGAGAATAAGGGAGCAACCATTTGATTTTTATGGGGGGGGCAGGAAGACTTTGCAAAAAAAAATTTCCGGATCGAAATTTTAGGGAAAAAAAATTTCCGGCCCGAAGGGCCGGCGAAAAATTTTTTTCCGGATCATGAAATTGTCCCATACCCCTCACTTCCGACCTTTCAACTGCCCAGTAAACACTTTTTTGTGTATCATAAACAAAGTATAAAAAATGGAACAAACTTTACGCAATTTGGAATGAATAAATCAAATTCAAAAGTCATTAGCACCATATAGCCTGTCTCCGTTGAGTATCATTTTAGTAAACAGATTATAGGCACCATATGCCACTCAAGAAATTAAAATGAAGTGAATCTGCTGGCAAGAGATGAACTCATTGTGTGTTTGATGTTTAATATGGCCGAAAAATCACGCTGAATTATTTAAACTTTAGGGTAATTTTCAACATTGGAAAATTACAAAAAAAAAATAATCCGGCCCGAAGGGCCGGCGAAAAAATTTTTCCGGCTCTTAAAATGGCCGAAAAAAATTTTCCGGCTGGCAAAAGTCTTCCTGCCCCCCCCATAAAAATAAAATGGTTGCTCCCTAAGCATAAAAAGAGTACTCTGAATCAATAACTTTGGGTGAAAAAGGGGGGGCCCGGGCCCCCTGGGCCCCCCTCTAAATCCGCCACTGGATTCTTATTAATTAATTTACCATAAACACTTTTCAGCATTCACAATATCATAAACTTCATCTACAAAAAACACTTCAATAGAGAGACAGGGTGGGGAGTTTACTTGATATATTTAGTTATGTCTTTTTGCAAAGTGAAAAAATTATTTTGCTCAAACTTAGGGATCTTGAGGTTGAGAAATTATTATACTAGAGACCTTTATGCACGCAGGACATTGCAGGTGTTTCAATAAGCATGACAAGTCAAGGTGTTGCTAAGTTAACGGTTGCATATCGCGTGATACGTTCCACTGGAAACTTTTTTGATTGAACCTGAAATATTAGAGCTTCAATTGTAGTGCTGTAGCTCTAATACAGACTATAATATTACTGCCTAAATCTACTGTATACATATGAATACATGTATGACCATCAATGTGCCTAATATATTTTAATATCAGTAGACATACTGTAATAGATAATTATAAACATGATAATTATGACAAACTTAAAATAACGTCAGTTCTGCAACTTGGTGAACTAGTCTCCTTAAATAAAGCCCCCCCCCCCCACCTCCCCTGCATATCTTTTGAATCTTCCAATCTTGTTTCATGTCTGAGTCTCTGATAATCATAACATCTTCATCAAGATGATGAAACAAACTGAATTACCATTTGTACTGGGGATTACCGGTATATTGATACATCCATTTTTAGCTAACCTTGACGAAGTTGAGATGAGCTTATGCTATAACCCCGGTGTCCGCGTCCCCGTCCCCGTCTGCGTCCAGTTAAAGTTTTTGGGGTAGCTCAGTATCTGACAAAGTACTGATGCTACAGTTACCAAACTTGCACAAGTGATTCATCTTTGGATGCTGAGGTGAACCCATGCATCGGATGCTGCATCTGATCTACATTTTCCAGTTGAATGACTTTGTTAATGTCTGGTTAAAGTTTTGGGGTAGCTCAGTATCTGACAAAGTACTGATGCTACAGTAACCAAACTTGCACCAGTGATTCATTTTGAGATGCTGAGGTGAACCCATGCATCGGATGCAGATTCTAACCTACTTTTTCCGCTTGAGTGATTTTACCATAAAAGGCCAATATTGGGCAAAAAGCAAGTGCTACATGTACCAAACTTGCAGAGATTCAGATTGGCGTTGGCCATCGGCCATTTGCCGATAAAAACTCTGAATGGCCGATTAATGTGTCCTGCATCTGCCGAAATGGCCTATTCCTTTCCCGTTCGTCTGAGATATTGGCCGATAATATTTTCCCATGAGCAGACACAATTTAAGGTCGAGTTGACTCGGTACCTCGATAAACATGTAACAACAGTTTTCAATGGATGATAAAAAAAGGGTCCGTCGTACAAGCGCTTTATGTAATGATGACTCAGCGAATGCTTGTTAAAGCGTGTAAATAACTGAGTTAAATAAAAGCTGCGTCTGGGCGAGGGCTAGCAAACTTTGTTTAATTTGATGAAAGAATCTCCAAGTGGCAGCCCCCCTTGCGGTGGTCCCCCAAGCAGCACTCCTGACACCCCTGATGGGTAACCCTATACCCTTGGTTACGGTATGGTGAAACTGCGGACGCCATGCTCTGTAAAATATGCCTTGATGCAAATAGAAACAATACCTTTGCGCAAGGTAATAGACCACATCAAGTCTTACGGCCATCAAACAGCACTGATAGTCCCACTTCTACAGGAAAACAATAAGAAGCCTCGGTTACACACCCAGGCCATTATTTTCAAGTTTGTAGACTCCAATTTTCATCTCCAGATTGGCTCAGATTGCACCATTTTGCTTTAAATTTGAAAAAAATATTCGGACCCCCTAGCAAGCTCGCACATTCGGCGCTCGGCTTGCGTCTATGCCGCGTGACGGCCTATACTTTTTTCATGTTTAGGACAAAATGGCCTATAATTTTTTCATGCTCTAGGCCATGTGTCCTATAGCTTCTTAAAACAGTCTGAATCACTGAACTTGCATATTGGATGTATCTTTGATCAAACTTGCATAAAATGACCTTGACCTACTTTTTCCGCTTGAGTGATTTCGCCTTTAAAGGCTAATATTGAGCAAAGTATAAATGCTACATGTACCAAACTTGCATATTGGATGTATCTTTGATCAAACTTTCATAAAATGACCTTGACCTACTTTTTCTGCTTGAGTGATTTTGCCTAAAAAGGCCAATATTGAGCAAAGTATAAATGCTACATGTACCAAACTTGCATATTGGATGTATCTTTTATCAAACTTTCATAAAATGGCCTTGACCTACTTTTTTCCACTTCAGCGATTTTTCTTTTTAAAGCCAATATACATGT
This sequence comes from Pinctada fucata, assembly GCA_028142955.1. Lineage (NCBI taxonomy): Eukaryota > Metazoa > Mollusca > Bivalvia > Pterioida > Pteriidae > Pinctada > Pinctada fucata. Next base: position 46,784,398 of record AP027112.1, on the reverse strand, counting down.
GCATAATGATATGTTTAAATTGAATTTTGCTGCCGCGAGGTGAGTTTCGTAATCTTTGATTACACTATGTGTACAATGATCATGATGTTCTACGTAATTGTCATAATACTGTACCACACCCAGTGGCAGATCCAACGCCCCCTTTGCCCGGGGGTCAAGGGGCAAATTTTTCTGATTTGTACTGAAAATGGGCCGAAATATACCTGTTTTTGGAAAATGTTGGGTCAGTGCCTGGAGGGGGATTTTTCAAGTCCATTTTTGGGACCAATAATCGGACCCATTCCCAACGCCAAAATGGCCTGTATTTTCTCTATTTATGGACGAAATTTCCCAATTTGAACCTCTAAAAATATTTTTTTTTAAAGTTTTCTTCATTAAAGGGCAAAATACATTTGTACCTACGGTAGCAGAAATACAATAGTTTAAACTGGTCAGAAATCTAATTTCTGGTATTAAGAAAAAAATTAAACTGTTGGAAATTCCCAATTTCATGTAAACGCTGTGACTTTTCCCAATTTACTGGACCCTGGTGACCCAAAGTAAAATACCCTGAAAAATCCCTCAGGCTGGATACATCTCTAATAGTCTTGACCTAAATGACATCTTCAAAAAGAATGACTGTAGCCTGGTTTATACTCACCCGGTTGGACAGGGTGAAGGGGAGGAATTGGGATGGGAGGAGGGTGAGAGGGGGAGGGAAGGGTGAAAGGGAGGGAGAGGGAGGAAGGGATTTGGAGGGGGAGGTAAGGGGGTTGGAGGGGGATAGGATAACCCCTGTCTGCCCCCCTCAGGATACTTTGTCCAGCAAATACAGTTAAACCTGCTTGAACAATCCAATGTATTAAGAGACTTCCTGTAACCAACCAATTTTCTGTTGGTGTTAGTCTCTTGTAGTTTGTTTCAAAACAACTATACCATGTTTATTGTGAAGAATATGTACATTTAGTAACATACTGTAAGTGGTAAATTACATTGCGTTCTTAGATTAGACCCCAAGTAGTATTGTACTCCGTGTAATGCAGAGGCTATTGTAGTGTGTATTAGTTAGCAACAGATTTTGTTAGAAGTCCATGTTCCCAGTCACCATGACATGTCCAAGCTGCAGCCAATAGGTCAAGCTAATTGTTGTCATCTGACATTTTGATTAATACAGAACGGAACACATTGGTTACCTGCTAATAATCAAGTTTATTATATACATTATAAATATATTACAATAGTCTGGGTACTCCAATGTACAGCATGCTCATAATGATAGATTAGATATGGTCCAGGAGATTAGGATCTATTGCATGGCAGATAGTGTTTTTATCCATGTTACAGTTACCTGAACTGAGTTTCATCATTAGATCAACATAATTTTATGTACACATAGCCCCCCCCCCCCCCCCCCCCCCCCCCTCTTGATCTCCCATCTTTTTAGCTCACCTGAGCCAACGGCTCAAGTGAGCTATTGTCATAGTGTTGCGTCTGTCGTCCGTCGTCCATCGTCGTCGTCGTCCGTCGTCCGTCGTCGTAAACTTTTCACATTTTAAAGTTAAACTTCTTCTCAAGAATGGCTGAAGGGATTTTGATGAAACTTAGTAGGTATGAAGTACTCATGGTCCCCTACAAGTGTTGTTGTTTTTCGTCCGGATCCGTCAACAGTTGGCGCCACCACAGCCAATAGTAGGTCACGGGGGGTACCCTCCTATGACAAACTTCTTCTTCAGAACCGAAGCATGTATCGACAAACCGAAAGCATCAGGATGATCTAGAGAGATGTCTTAAGAAGTGTTGTTATTTTTGGTTCCACTTCGAAGTCAAATTTTTGACGCGTTTTTGACGTCTTTTCGGACTTAGTCAGAAATGCACATTTTTGCACTATTTCTTTAAATAACTCAATAAGTGTATGATTTTACACACTCATTTACTGCATATTTATCATATTTAATTTACTTAATGCTTTGATATGTATTTTAGGCTTAAATTTTATTTTTTTGATTTTTTATGAATTTTTTTCTTATGTAAAAAGGAAGGGGGGGGGGTTGATTTTCATACATTTTCTGCTTCTTTTCTATAACCACTCTTCAGATTGTCATGACATTTTGTAGATATGAGGTACTCATGCATGGTACCCTACAAGTGAAAGAATTTTGTCAAGATATCCACTTTTAGATTTTTAAGGAATATTTTTGGCCTAGGACATCTTTGGCACGCATAAAAACGAAAGAAACAAGAGCCCCAGGGGGCACAACGCTCACCTGATACCCATGCACGCTCTAATTGACATACTGATATTGAATACTGATAGTGCCAGTACCAGGATTTTAGCCCACAACCTTTCTAAAAAGATTTTTGCCGGATGCAGAGAAGTTTTTTTTTCAGACAACCTTTGAAAGTACAAAAAAGAAAAAATAGCCACATTTCAAAACAATAACTTTTTTACTGATTTGAAAAGACGGATAAAGTGGTCCAACGTCATATGCCCAGCTAGTATAGTTCAATTATGCAACATCAAAAATAAAATCATATTGTACATTAATGTGCAGCAGAAAAAGAATAAAACAATGAAACGATTTCATAAATTAAGTTTATTTAAAATTGAACACAAAACCTTTCATTATTGATAGCTAGCATGCCAGAAATTATAAAGCCTGTGTTTGTGAAACGAGAATACCCCCGGCGGCATCTTTGTTAGTATAAAGGCCATTTTCTGTTAAGTATGTGAGAGGTCAGGGTCAGCGCAATATTATATTGGTATCAATGGAAAGATCTTGTCACAAGGAATACACATGTAAAAATTGAAACCTCTATCACTAACCATTCAAAAGTTATGCCCAATGTTAAAGTTTTTGAGAAGTACGTCAAAGGTCAAGGTTATGGTCACGAGGTCAAAAATTTTGGTATCAATGGAAAGGTATTGTCACAAGGAATACACATGTGAAATATGAAACCTCTATCACCAGCTTCCATTTAAAAGTTATGCCCAATGTTAAAGTTTTTCGGAAAACAGACAGACAAACAGACAGACGAATAGGCCAAAAACTATATGCTCCCGAATCTTTTATTCCAGGGGCATAAAAAACAAAGATTTTTCGGTTTTGCCTTTATTCATATTAAAGTATACTGAAATCTATGAATGCTTTCGAATAGTATTGATTTCATCTCAAATACATGAAACGTACAGTTAAAATCGTTTTAATCCAATATTTATCAATATTCAAGTGAGTTGTGCTGCTTGTGCAGATATTGGGCCAGTTTGTTTTTCAAAAAGCAGTGTATGGTGTATCAAACCTCATGACCCAGTGAAGCCACTTGAACAAATAATTTTCAGTGAATATGCTGAAATGCGGCGCTTCTTGCCTATGCATATTTCAACAGGCGAGAAGGAGCGTCGCATTTCAGCATACGCTGTTCAACAACTCAAGTGATTTCTCTAGGTTTCGTAGTTTGAAACAAATTAAAAGGCCCATGAAATTGTTAAGGTTGTCCAACTAGCAGACCTACAACATCGTTATTTACTGTTAACAAATTGTTTTACCTCATCAAAGGTCTGTTACACGGACAAGTTGTTAGCGGAGAGAGTTCATGAAATGTATCGGTTGCATAGGATTTGCCGACAAAAAGTTATTTGGTCCGATAAAAACTCATCATGTATCTATTATTTGAACAGATAAAAATTCCCAAATGTCTTATCACAGGAACCTGTCATTTTATGAGAGAAAATGTTTTATTATTCACAACCTCAGGCCTCTGTGTTCCTCTTAGAAATATTATACATACAAGATGTTGAACACAGTGGCTTATGGTTGTAAATAATAATTTATTTACTCTATTTAAACAACAGCTTTCTGTGGTCCAACATTTCATAGGAAGATTTCAGGAACTCTGAACTGAATTATTTATTTCAAGAATTTCAGATATTAAATGTCCTATGCATTCTCAAAATCCGGAGGAAGAGATTACTCATTAGACGTTTCTTCAAGAAATCAGTCCGTAAATTACTTCATCTAAGAGAGTCTAAGACAGAGGAAATTCGAGCAAACTTTATGCATGATAACAAGTTGCAAGTGTTCCAAGTACATGAATGAGAACCATTATGAAAGTGTTCCAAGTATAATGCACATTAAATAAAAACCTATTCCGTTTGCACTGTATCTGCTGAAATGTATCGCAGTACTAAAGGTATCACATTTCTACATGGGGAATCCCCTTCAGGTGTAATCCAAGGAAATCGTTTTAGCGGGGAATCCCCTCAGTTTTGACTGGTGAACAGGGCAGAATAAAAGGTGTCACACCATTGGTCAAAACTATTGAAAATTTAAAAATAGCACATGAAATCAATGTACCATTCCCTGTAGTCGGGATAAATTGAGTTTTGAACCTGTTTTTGTCTTTTATGCAATCTATTGATCGATTTAAAAATAGATGAAATTTGTAAAATTTTTGAAATGGATAGAGGGGTGATGTAAAAAAGTGGAATTTGTGAGAAAACGGTATGCATGACCCCCCTTTTTTCTATTATTTTTATGTGTGTCAAAGGTGTCCAAATCCAACGAGACCAAATTCATAATTATTGAATGAAGGATTGGAAGTCACTCAAATTGAGCTAAATGATTGATCATACAAAGAAGGTTTTTATTTCTTTGGATGACACCTTCAGGTACACGGCAAAACATGGCCGCTTTTGAAATCTTGTTCCCGACTTTAAAAATAAAATTCTAAATAAGTATAAAGAATTTAAATAATTGAATCATATCACATAAAAGGTTAATCAATAAGACATTGAAGCATGTGTCACTTGTTGAATTATCAGCTGTAACTATGGATGAAAGGTCGATCAAAAAATGATTAATCATACAAAGAAGGTTTTTTTCCTGTAGTTGCACCTGAAGCATTGGGCATGGAAAACATACATTATACCTATGTACAATCTTAAAAAATATTCCTTAAAAATCCAAAAGTGGATATCTTGACAAAATTCTTTCACTTGTAGGGTACCATGCATGAGTACCTCATACCTACAAATTGTCATGACAATCTGAAGAGTGGTTATAGAAAAGAAGCAGAAAATGTATGAAAATCACCCCCCCCCCTTCCTTTTTACATAAGAAAAAAAATCATAAAAAATCAAAAAAATAAAATTTAAGCATAAAATACATATCAAAGCATTAAGTAAAATAAATATGATAAATATGTAGTAAATGAGTGTGTAAAATCATACACTTATTGAGTTATTTAAAGAAATAGTGCAAAAATGTGCATTTCTGACTAAGTCCGAAAAGACGTCAAAAACGCGTCAAAAATTTGACTTCGAAGTGGAACCAAAAATAACAACACTTCTTAAGACATCTCTCTAGATCATCCTGATGCTTTCGGTTTGTCGATACATGCTTCGGTTCTGAGGAAGAAGTTTGTCAAAGGAGGGTACCCCCCGTGACCTACTATTGGCTGTGGTGGCGCCACCTTTTGAAAGATCCGGACGAAAAACAACAACACTTGTAGGGGACCATGAGTACTTCAAACCTACCAAGTTTCATCAAAATCCCTTCAGCCGTTCTGAAGAAGAAGTTGAAAATGTGAAAAGTTTACGACGGACGACGACGGACGACGGACGCCACGCTATGACAATAGCTCACTTTGAGCCTATGGCTCAGGTGAGCTAAAAAGGGGGTCATGCATACCTTTTCTGCAAAATTCACTTATTTAATGACCCCTCCTTCCGAATTGAAAATTTGCTAATTTTTATATATTTTCAAATCGATCTATTAATTACATAAAAGGCAAAATCATGTTCAAAATTCAATTTCTACACACAGCAGGGAATCATACATTGATTTAATTTGCTATTTTTAAATTTTCAATAGTTATGACCAATGAGGTGACACCTTTTATTCAGCCCGGTTCACCAGTCAAAAGGGAAGGGATTCCCTGCTAAAATGATTAACTGTAGTTTCACCTTCTAGGTCAGAGACAACCAAATCATTTTCCATAGGCCGTAATGTTAACGAAATGCCTTATAACGTCTATACTAACATTGCTGGCCATGCATGTTATATACCGATTTGTTCATTGATTCAAGCTTTATACGAAACTAAATTAAAAAATATAGCATGACCTGCTCTTTTTCGCACTATTTGCGTCACAAGGTACCCCGCAGAGAATTTTCAAATTTTCCCGCGCCCGTCCCCTTTAGCGGATCGGGAGCTAGGGAAATATCCGGGTATCGACATTTTAATTGCACTTATTTTTTACCTATATATATCATATTCAAACAATATACCAAAAGAAAATAGAATTGATAGCCAATCACATCTTCTGTCACATTTAAAATAACAGGCCCCCTCACCCTACAGGTTTTTCTCCAATCAGAGCCATCCTTTTAGTGGTCTCTGCAGACCTATAACTGTAACTGTAAACAAAGTCGCTGTACTTTAGATTTGACCACAACCCTTTAGTATTCGCAACTCTCTACACCGCCTTTAGAATAGTAACGAAAACTCGCGTGTAACGAGATCTGAACGAGATCAAAACATTGCCCAGTCCTATCCGAGAAGGGTGATAAAATAACACGATTTTCTCAAGCATCACACAATAAACCTATCAAATATTGATACGTACAGGTAGAAGAAACCTTACTGTTTCAATAAATACCAATTTTATCAAAATATATTGATATATTGTTATAATATCTAGCTTCAAAGCGGAGCCTTCACATTCGCCGTTTTGACCCAGATATCGTCAAAGAGAGTTAAATAGGCATATGCTCTGTCCCATTTTCTCAGTCATTACTAGACTTACACATAAAATATTGGTGGCAAATCGAAAATGAAAACCTAGTGCGTGCATTAGAACCGATTTTGAATAATTTATTCGACGATTTCATCGTATACCGGAGGTTCAAAAATAGAGGTTTTCACTCTTCGGTATGCCCGGACATTTTCTGAAAAAGATAAACAGCCCAACGCTCTGACCCATTTTCTCAAAGTAGACAAGATTTACATATGAAATATTGTTATCAAAATAAAGACTAAAACCTAAAGTGTGCATTAGGACCAATTTCGTTTAATTAATTCGACAATTCTATTGTTTTACGGGGCTTCGAAAATGGGTGTTTTCACTCGTCGGTACGCGCGGCCATTTTTTGAAAGAGGTAGACAGCCCAACGCTCTGACCCATTTTCTCAAAGAAGACAGGATTTACATATGAAATATTGTTATCAAAATAAAGACTAAAACCTAAAGTGTGCATTAGGACCAATTTCGTTTAATTAATTCGACAATTCTATTGTTTTACGGGGCTTCGAAAATGGGTGCTTTCACTCGTCGGTACGCGCGGCCATTTTTTGAAAGAGGAAGACAGCCCAACGCTCTGACCCATTTTCTCAAAGAAGACAGGATTTACATATGAAATATTGTTATCAAAATAAAGACTAAAACCTAAAGTGTGCATTAGGACCAATTTCGTTTAATTAATTCGACAATTTTATTGTTTTACGGGGCTTCGAAAATGGGTGTTTTCACTCGTCGGTACTCGCGGTCATTTTCCCAAAAGACGTAGGCAGGTCAACGCTCTGACCCGTTTTCTCAAACAAGACACGATAAACACAAGGAATATTGTTATCAAAATAATTTATAAATTCTAATGCGTGCAATAGTACCATTTTTATTTCATGATATCTAATATTAATAAGAATACAAGACTTCGAAAATGGGGGTGTTTACGATCACCTGTTTGCCACGGCCTGTAAAGAAGAAGGCAAACAAGCCATCTAAAAACCATTTTTTCTGTTTTATTTTATAAAGTATCTATGAAAAGTTGTTTTTAAAATAAAGTTGGACTTTTTTGTATCTGCTAGAATTATTTTTCATGTATAGATGTCGATAATTGACTATAATATAACTGCCTGCCCTCAGACATAAGGGATCTCGATGAAGTTCTCCCTCGCCATTACGACTACGACGTGACCTATATAAATAGGCCCGATTTAATTTACCATTTTCTCGACTATTTCAAGACGTAATATCAAAATATTGGTACCAAAATGATCAGGATAATCTATTCTACTTATTCAAGTCGATTTTATGTTGTCATAATTAACATATTTAAGGCATTCATGGTTTTGAATATCACAACCCTAACATCTCGTTGCCTAATTTGCATATCAAAAGGGCACGCGAGATGTTAACGGGAAAAGACGAGATTCCAATCCTGTTTATAAGTCCTTGGTACTGCAATACATTTCAGGAGATACAGTGCAAACGGAATAGGTTTTTATTTAATGTGCATTATACTTGGAACACTTTCATAATGGTTATCATTCATGTACTTGGAACACTTGCATATACTTGTTATCATGTATAAAGTTTGCTCGAATTTCCTCTGTCTTAGACTCTCTTAGATGAAGTAATTTACGGACTGATTTCTTGAAGAAACGTCGAATGAGTAATCTCTTCCTCTAGATCATGAGGTTTGATACACCCTACACTGCTTTTTGGAAAACAAATTGGCCCAATTTATGCACAATTCACTTGAATTGATAAATATTGGATTAAAACGATTTTAACTGTACGTTTCATGTATTTGAGATGAAATCAATACTATTCAAAAGCATTCTTAGATTTCAGTATACTTTAATATGAATAAAGGCAAAACCGAAAAATCTTTGTTTTTTATGCCCCTGGAATAAAAGATTCGGGAGCATTTAGTTTTTGGCCTGTCCGTCTGTCTGTTTGTCTGTCTGTTTTCCGAAAAACTTTAACATTGGGCATAACTTTGAATGGAAGCTGGTGATAGTCTTAGAGGTTTCATATTTCACATGTGTATTCCTTGTGACAATACCTTTCCATTGATACCAAAATTTTGACCTCGTGACCATAACCTTGACCTTTGACGTACTTTTCAAAAACTTAAACATTGCGCATAACTTTTGATTGGTTAGTGATAGGGCTTTCATATTTTACATGTGTATTCCTTGTGACAAGATCTTTCCATAGATACCAATATTACGTTGACCCTGACCTCTCACATACTTAACAGAAAATGGCGTTTATACTAACAAAGATGCCGCCGGGGGCATTCTCGTTTCACAAACACAGCCTGTCAGGCTTTATAATTTCTGGCATGCTAGCTATCAATAATGAAAGGTATGGTCGTTCAGTTTTAAATAAACTTAATTTATGAAATCATTTCATTGTTTTATTCTTTTTCTGCTGCGCATTAAAGTGGGATTTTACAATATGATTTTATTTTTGATGTTGCATAATTGAACTATACTAGTTGGGCATATGACTTAAAAAAAGTTATTGTTTTGAAATGTGGCTATTTTTTTAAAGGTTGTCTGAAAAAAAAACTTCTCTGCATCCGGCAAAAATCTTTTTAGAAAGGTTGTGGGCTAAAATCCCGGTACTAGCACTATCAGTATTCAATAGCAGTATGTCAATTAGAGCGTGCATGGGTATCAGGTGAGCGTTGTGCCCCCTGGGGCTCTTGTTTTCTAATTTTATTTTGATATCAAAATTCTAATGCACATGTATTTAAAAAACCAAGGACTCATAAACAGTCCTTGCAAAACCGAAGAGTTAAATAACGTTTGTTCATTATTGGAATCTTTCAGTAATACCATGCACAATGACAGTTGGTAACTGTAGGCAATTTCCACACCTTGATTCCTGGAACTGATAGTATTAGAATTTGGTCATGTTAATATCACGAAATACATCATGCTAGTAGAATTTTACAGACGGAAATGAAACTGACAGATTGAGTAACTGAGGTAATATCTACAGTATGCCGCAGCCAGATTTTAAATCATATTGCAATCAATCTTCCACCCTCTCCATTCCCTCTTTCAACATGTTCAATTAAAATCAGCTACATGTTCTCTCAGTGTAGTATACTATTGTACATAGAATCCGCGGGAAATGGTTGTAGCCGATTAGATTAAAGTTCAACAACAGTGTGCAAAATAATGATGATAATAAATTCCCGATACCATACTGACCAATTCCCAGAAAGTTGCAAAATATTTGATAGCTCTGATAACGCGTAACAGGCAATTAAAGTATCAATTTACACAAAGAGGAGGGGTGGAATTTTGATTGCTTAATTTATGATTTCATGGAAATTAAAAAAAAAATCTGGCTACGGCCCAATGTGATCATATCTGACCGTTCATGTTTTTGGCCTGTATAATATAATCCTACACAGCCTTTATCAGGGACCATAGTTGAAACGAAGTTAAAATAAAGAGTTACAGCTGATGCATGATGGATACATGTCATTTATGCCCATTTGCAGCTTTTGTTAAAAATGCAATTTTGAAAAAAAAAATCATAATGACCGATTATAGTGAATTACACGTACATTGTATAATATCGTATATATACATGTGTATTACAAGTAAGTTTTCAAGTTTGATCTGACACAGTCGGAAAAAAATCTGGCTCGGTCATTCTGTAAAATAGAAATTCAAACTAGAGGTCAATCAAGTGTTTTCCTTCAGCTTTCCTAACCCAATATCTGACATCGAAATGGTTACATAAACGTAATCAGGGTCAGTCGTTTGTATTGACCGTCTGTCTGCCTCTGTATAAACACTGCTTATTAGTTCTGTAAATTTTGTCGGCGACTGTAATTGGACTATACAGTCATCCTCGTTAGAAAATACACCAGATTCAATAAACATGATAAATGCTTGTCTGAAAGGAGAAGGTACAATAGGACCCCATATCGGCCCTGTTGTTTCCAGAGAAATTCAAATCGTGATAATTGATCAACTGTGTTTATTTTATTTATCTACAAGATCAATTATATATATACATAAAATGCGCTTTTCATTTTGATGCACCCCTACGAAATTATAGCTCATCAAACCAAGGAAGGATTAACAAATCCGGATTTTTCTCTAGAAATTCACATATATTTTCGAGAATTTCATATACAGCAAGACGATCTGCTAAAAATAAAAGTAGAAAAATGAATCAATAACCTCCATATCTGTCGATTAAAGGTGAAAAATTAATAGCAGACGCTCTTGCTCTAGTAAAAAATTAATGATTTGTCTTGCGTAGAATGTATATGGAAAATGCATGGATCACGTCGGCACGGCGTTATGACGTCATTATAATGACGTCATTTACTTGACACCGTAGATGCATGCACTGGCGTGACAAATTCAAATCAGGAATCGGTTTTCTCTTGAAATTCGGTTTGATTTATAAACTTTCGTAGTAAAAAAAAAATACTGAATATTGATATCTTTCACTAACATAGAGGGTAGGTGTTCACCGAGCATGTCGCATAAAATCTCTGCCGGTAAAATAACTTAAATTTTAGGAGTAAAATAGTAAAAAAAAAATGAATAAAAAAAAAAAATAAAAAAAACCCTAAGCAAGTTAAGCAGAATTTAGATTTGTTGATTCAAGGATCATCCATGATAACTGATAGGGATGTAAGAAAATACAGTCGCATGCAAAGCCAAAGTAACATACATGTATTGTATTTGAGAATTTTTCCGATTTTACTTCTTTAAAGAAAAATCTGTCAGTTTATTGAAATCCGTTCCGACCCGAATTTAAGTATAGTTGTACTTCAGTCTAACTTTTATGAATCCCCCAAATGTGATTGTTTACAATAAAACTACTATTTACTACTTTGTGTTCGACATATGAACACCTACTCCATTATGTATCATAACAGTTTTTTAAGGCAATAAAAACTAGAGAGAGAACTTATGCATACATGTAACACCATGCAGAAAAAGACAGAAAAAAGTGGGTATATTTTACCGCCAAAAATCCTACGTATTATACATGTATTTATCCCATCTCTAGCTCTTTTTTTTTTGGCAATCTGATCGATCGAAAAGAACAAATTATTATGTCCACTAGATCGAACACGCCATCAAAATAAATTTTTGTAGACCGTCAGCAATTTAGCTATGGCCGTATAAATAGATTCGCATGTACATAAAAGGAGTCACGAAACAGAATTTTTCAACAACAAATAGACACCCCCCCCCCCAAAAAAAAATAAACTATGCGTTGCAGTAATTGGGTTTGTCACTGAAGGCTCTGCTTCGCCTCGCATTATATTGGCATGATCAACCCGACAAAATTATGAAATCAGTAATTGGAATTGAACAGTATAGCCGTAAGAAAAATATAGTCTGCGTCTGTCTTCGGGTAGCTTTCTCGCAAATTTGTGACTTCTCGTAAATAAATCAATAAATCGAAATTTACTCACAGGGGCTATGTATAGTACATAGGGTACAAAATAAACACCCCCCCCCCCCCTTACAATATAACGAAAAGATTATGTATTAGAAGGGGGGTCTTTGTATTGTACTCCTTGTGTACTATATATAGCCCCTGTTATATCAGAATTCTTTCAGTGGCGCCATCTACATGTATCACAGTTTCTTGCAACGGCTGTGATAACTGTATACGCAATCATTTGTTTCATTTTATGTTTTATTCGTATATTCCTAATTCATCAACTGCAGCTAGATATATAAATGTACATATATTTTAAAAACAAACTAAGGTTCATTTTAAATTAATGCTAATTGGCGTATTTAGATGGGAGGTTGGGGCACCACCAACAAAAAAAAAAAATCGTCAAAGTAAGGTCCATTCGCACTAGGTGGGCTTATACTTGAGTTTTGATGTCGAACTTTCTGAAATTATTTTCTCTGGCTCCCGGTCGCTCGCCACGTAACTGTTTGTTGTTTGAATATCAAACTGCTCTTAAATACCTCCGTTTTTTTCTGATAATTATACTAAGCAAGTCAAAATATCCCTACAGCAAGGGGTGTGTACACCCCCCCCCCCCCCCACACACACACACACACACACTAAAAATCGCTGACTTGCTTTGCTCATCAGATAATTCTCGATCATATAAAATATAGATTTTCATAACAATCCAATAACCATGATAAATATTTCAAATGGCTATTTCAATACTGCCTTCATCAAGTAAAACGGTCAATCGCCGTAAGATAATTTTCCGTCCCCCTTCAGGAACGCCCTGGACCCCTTGGACAGGGACCCTAGTCGCTCTCCCAGACTCTTTGACTTTCTGATATTCACTACATCCCCAATCTCAAATTTAAGCGGTAATATCTCTGTACTTTTCATTCTTTTGAATGACTGTGTAATATATGCACGGTTATGATTTTTAAATCCTAGAATCAGTTATAGTCTTTTACTGAGACAGTCTCCAAGAATAACCCAGAAGCTAAAAGACGACGTACAATACTTCATCAACCTAGATTTCCGAGGATCATGAAATCGTTTCATGTCAAAAACTTGAGCAAAACAATCTTTATGAATAATGTAAGAATACAGGAATTTGTTATCTGACAACGTTATATCATGACGTGATCATAACGTCACATGACATCAAAGTCAATGAAACAGAAAGCTTACCTACTTGTTTTCAAATTGCTATAAAATCGCAACGCAATATCCGATTCTCAAACTTTAAACTGATTTACATTCTGTAAATCTTGTATTTTCATTGTTCAAAGTTTGCCTTATTTCTCAGATAGGGCCAATTTTGGCCCATAACGTACCTTCTCCTTTTAGAAAGCGCGGGACAGCTCACGCATCTTCTCGCGTCCTCATCATCGACATCACGCACATGATTTCTGATATTGTATGGAATGTAGAAGGATATGGGAAAAAGTTACTGATTTTATTTTGTGAATTGTTGATATTTTTGATGTTTTTGTCGTAGGATGGCTGAGTTTGATTGACAATGAGTGAGAAGCATAGGATTAATGGATTACCACACAAACTGGACACGTATGGTACAGTGAAAGGAGCTGATGATAAAGTGAGGATTATAGATGATGATGATTTGGTAAGTTTTTAAAAAGTGCATTTAAACATATGACCCCCCCTCCCCGATTTGCAAATTGTGTATAGAAAAGAGAAGGTTTTTGTCGGAGAGATTTGTAATTGCCGAGATTGCTTTAATTTGTATAATATTTGTTTAAGTAAATTATTTTTTGTTTTATGTAGATTGTTAATTTTTTGGTCATTATTCTGTTTGTATTTTACAAATAAAACACGAGTGTTTTTTATTTCATTTTATGTAATAAATTGATAAAGTTCTGTGTAAGCATGGTAAGTATTGTAGTGCGCAAAAGACAGATATATTTTTATACCCGTTTCACAAGGGCGAGGTATCATCGCCGGGTCACAAACCCTTCCCTTTCTTCTATAGATAGTAAATATAAAACCCCAAGGGCGGAGAGTGGAAGCCACGATCGAGTACAAAAAAAGTTATATAGCTATTATATAGGAAGTGTCCTCCCTTGGGGTTTTTAATAATATAGACATATAGAAGAAAGGGACCAAGCGATGATACCTCACCCCTGTGACCCGTTTCTTTGATACTGTGTCTGTGTAGCACTGTCCATATGGTCAGTTCCATCGTCATAGATCAAATACATGTATTCATTACGATGTTAGATGAACAAAGTTAGATATTCCAAGAGATTATAGAATACTGATACATGTACCACATAGTTAATATATTGAATTTACATCATAGTATTAAATCTTTATATCCTACTCCCTATCATCGTCATGGTAACTGACATTATTCCTGTGTTTAATTGTGATTTATTTACATTTTACGAGTTTATTTGAATACTTTACTCTGTATGTACCGGTAGCCTACCATGGCTCAATCCATCAGTCCATTGTTTATCTGACCAGCCAATCAATACGGACTTCAGGTGTCTCTTCAATATGGTATTAAAGTAAAAGCGATAAAAGCCACTTTATGGATACTGTCACATACAGTAAATGTAGGTAAATGTAGGTGAACCTGAAGATTTAGTATGTTGAATATTCGGTTCATGTACCTTCTTATCGTGCGATATATTGTGTATCTTGTTATATTTAACCCCCCCCTTCCCCGAACAATCCCAAAGAGCCAAACGCAGGATTTTTTTCTCTCTCTAAGACTGACAAACGCTTTGATGAAAAAGAAGTCAAGTACGAGCCAAGAATAACAATATATCTATTCTGATTTAAAAGAGAATTAAGAATAAAAAAATATGCATTTGTATATTAGAAGAAACAAATCCAGCCAACCTCGGTCTTTCCTATGCTTGCAAAAACACTAAATTATATGGCTTTGGTGTAAGCTTACATGAGGAAGTTTTTCTGGTGTCCGATCATTTGATGTAAAGGTTTTGATGTGTTCGGTCATCCCTGATGGAAAATCAGATGTCTGGATTAAGGCATGTAAGATGGGCAGATAGATTTTACCCGCAGCCGATAAAAACTTTAGACTGTCACCCTCAAGTCAGAGTACACGACAGCTGTCATAAGTACAACACAATAGTTGCATATACGTACCAACGTCCCATGATTTTCACACCTCTTGGTCAATTTTAAGAATGTTTGGGAATCACAGTGTGTATGTCTGTCTGTCTGTCCATCAAATTTGTTCGACCAAAACTTCTTTAACCCGTGCATGTATCGTGTGTCCTAACCCTAAACCGAGGTAACAAGTGTCATTTGCTAACTTTCAATTCTGAATAATTTAAATTAAGCACATGACAACTAGTTGTCATGTACTTACTTTAAATTATTCAGAATTGAAAGTTAGCAAATGACACAAGTATTTGCAAACCCAGTTCAAGTTCACCGTGGAAAAAATGGACAAGATCTTTCGTGGTTTATAAGCTTTAAGAATCCTACATCGATTTTAAAATAATTATTGTTTATGTTTTTCACATCATTGTTAGAGAGGATCGACCCATGACTGTGTAATGTCCATGAAATAAAGTCGTGTGTAATGTCAGCATCACATATATTGAGAAGAAATATGATGACAACTATTCTATTTGGTTTTTCATAGGGAGAATAAATTTGGTTGAAATTAACGTTTGATTAGACTAACTGGGACCGTGTAAGATTTTTAAGTTTTCTGTGCCTTCTCCTCTTTCATTTCAACTCAAATTTACCCTCTCCTACAAACAATACCTCCTACATATATGATACAAATATACAAGTAAGTCTATCTGAACACTCCCTTCCTCTAACAGCTCATACATGTACATGTACCTAGTATATATCCCCTTGTACCAGACCGTCAATCCCGTTTTTGAACTTCCTACCAGTCATTTCTCAAAGGGGAATATTGTTACATGATCAATAACCTCTGTATTAACACATAACACAGATAGATGCATTCATTTTACGAGCCCCTTGTCTCTGTTTTACACGACTTTACTCAGACTCCGAACGCGCAGATTATCAAACCTTGCCAAGATGGACTTTGGATAATTATAAGCAAAAAAAGTTGAGAAGCTCTGAGGTATTTGGTCACCATAGGCAGGTGCCCATCTCTAGAATCAATCATTGCAGAGAAATCGAAGATGTGCAGAGAAAACAGTTTATAGCTGCTAGAAATGAGCGCAATCGACTATTATTTTTTCATAAAAGTCGGGTTTATTTCTTTACATTTGTAGCTAGATCATCGATTATCTCATCTAGTGAACATCAGAGAAACAATTGACGCCTTTTATTTATTACTGGGGATGTCAAAGGAATGCTGTAACATATGTTTTACTGCGATGTTTTATTGTATCTCCGTATGAATGACAAAAACGGGGATCAATTTTACTCGAATAAAAGATGACAATGTACAAATGATGAGCTACAGTATATGCCGAATCGTATGTTTATAAATAAGGAATGTAAGTAAGGGAAATGGGTAGTAAGGAATGCTAGTGAAGGAAATTTGTGAATCAGATGTTGTGTTAGGCAGATAGGAGTTAGGAGTTGCTCTCTGATTTTTTTTATGTGATCGAGCAAGGTGGATGTGGCGGACACTATGGGTTGTTTTTAAACCCACAGGTCTAATATCACTACTTAAGGCATTTCAGTCATTTCGAAAATGTTGCCAGTCCGAATAAAGAACTTTGTAATAAAACTTTAAACTTTTGCCAGTCCGAATGAAAGTTTGCCTGTCAACTCCTTCGGATTGGCACTTTTCAGCTTCGCTGAGTTGGTCTCTGCGATCAGTATAATGACTTCATACAAGTATCATCATAAGTTCCTTATCGCCAATTGTAAATAAGAATTATAAGTTTCAGTCTTTTGAAACCTGGACATTGTCAGCAGTAATGGTTCTTCAGACATTCGGAACAGGAATTCACTAAATGATGTCATCATCTAGATCTACAGAGAATAATTTATCATCTACCGCCGTTTACATTTTATATCTTTTAACAGTAACAGTGTCATTAGATGCATACTACATGTTGAATTTTTTTTTAGCTACAAATGTTAATTTTTTGGTCCATATGGAGAATTAAGATGCTAAAAGGTGTATGATAAAGCGAAGAAGTATGTCGTCTGTTGTTCTGGTCTCTATCAAATAATGGTGATCGATTTATTTAGTTAGGTTGCGTAATTTCTGCAAAATAATTTAAAAAGATTTAATTACGTTCTCATGTTGCTCGTGTAACGTTATTTAAATCTACTTCAATATTTAGAATGACGTAAATTTTATCAACAGAACAATGCGAGCGTGAAAATCAGATAATTAGTTGTCATGCATACATGTAGCTGTAGACTATTGCGAAACGTACGGGGCGCAGTGTACAATCCAATGGATCAATGGCTAAATTGAATAATTCCAGTCTGCTGATGCAATTAACGTCTCCTACTGACACATTTTGGGAAGTACGAGACACGAGTAAAAGTGTTAGCCGGTCTGTGAACCTCCTGAATGTGCCTAACATGTCCAGTATAGTGTCTGTCTAGTTGGTGTCTAGTTGGTGGCGACGCTCCTGAAATAATCAAGTTCTTCAAAATAAGTGTTATGTTTCTTTTTTCTAGAATGCGCGCGTATGAAATAAAAGTAGCAAAGTATTTACTGGTACAAATGTATGTCCGCCTCAAACTATAAGTAAAGTAACCATGAGATCCCGAGTCACCAAATTTTGTTAAGTAGAGCCCAAAGTGCACCCAGTACTAAGTACATGTATAACATATTAACACCCCCTTGTCATCATCATATGCATGTTTACAGAGAAATAGTAATACCACTTTCTTGTATGTCACCCGGATCCATGTTCTTAAATTGCATTACGCACCTTTCTACTTCATTTCAGTACCGAAGAAGGTAAAATCAATTACTGTGATTTGTTCCGGTTTGACGAAGATTTTATTGAAATTTTTACATTTACTTTCTCCATGGGAAATGTTCCCTACCGTACACAGGGAGAAGGCTATATGGTAAAGTGTGGATATGTATGGTCATTGATGCGCACGGTTATATTCTTGCTAGATAATTTCCTGTGAAATTCGTTGGCAGATCAATGGGCGTTTGTTTCATTAAGTATTAATGAAGCTGCTATCATACACAAGGAACAGTGGAATGGGAGTCACACATCATTATTCCAGTACACTACAGTCCGGGTAGTATATGTAGCAATAGATGATAAAATTCATATTTCACAGCCTTAACCCCCTCCCCACCCCAACTTCGCAAAAGGCCTCGAAATTCCGAACAGCTTCGGACGCATTATTCATACAATGTAATGATTTGATCCACTCCCATTCGAAGAAACAGCGCATGTTCATGGCCATACCGATCTCTTACTACATGTGTGTCTGTCCGTCGGTCTGTTCATGTCTGGGGTAGACACTCGATGACACGTCAAACGTTATATTTGGTGCAGATAGATTCATTTGAGACATTTTTGCGTGGATTGGTATTCTGTTCACATTGTAATACTAGTATACTAGCAGCTGAGCTGAATTACTGAGACATTTTTGCATGGATTGGTATTCTGTTCACATTGTAATACTAGTATACTAGCAGCTGAGCTGAATTACATGAAAACTATTTTTATACAATAAAACATTGAGTTTGAAAACTCGATACACTAGAGCTTTGTTACTCGTAATTGCATGAGATGCAATTTTGTCACCCACAACATCTCTCGGGAATAAAAGAGAGAGTGTTCGATAACTTTGCATATTGTTACTGTGAACAGTAATGCACGTTATGATTTCGTGCTGTAATTTACATAGCAAACTCATTTAATTACAATCTGAGCTAACATTAAAGACTACTCGGTTTCAAATAATTCGTTCTGTGAAATATAAACTGACTGTGAAATTTGATTTTTGTGAGGAAACTGTTTCATTTCCTCCGTTCCCATGCGTTATCAGACCAGCTAAGAAAAAGGAGTGTTCGGTTTGACAGGGAATTCTCTTAAGACGTCAGACGTGATCTAAATTATAGACTATTTCATTTCAACTTTGGATGTAAAATCAAGGGAATTCCGTTAATTCCAAAATCAATAGACCCTGATCATAGAATTTCTGGCTTCATTTTCATGTCAAGGAGATGACAAATTAGGAAAGTGAGACGTCTAAGACAAGTAGTTGTTGTAAGGGTGTGGAGAATACAAAAATATTGTCCTGTTCTTACTATATTGCTGCTTACAAGATTCATAGCTATAAAAAGAAAATCTCACACTCTGAAGCAGATTTACATTCATATTGTAACCTTGTATAAAAATGAAAATCACGTTGTTCAAGTTCTTTGATATACAGCACCTCACCATTATGGCCAAGGATTCCTTGATTATGGTCCATATTAGATTTAACAGTCAGAGACTTGAAAAAAAGTAGCTACGAAACACATAATTTGCTTCATATGCATTTTGTGGTGAACTCAACACTACCAAGATGTACTGGATACAGTAAAACTTAAATAGTTTGATTCTGTATGGGAGCGTTACCATGGTTACAAGTATGATTAAGAGGTAGGGGCCCTTTTTCTATATGATTTGAAGTAAAAATTAACTTCTCTATTTTAATTGTCTAATATTTCAGAGTTCTGATTTACAAAGTTCTGAGGGTGGGATCACTATCCCCCACAAGCCAAGCCATGGAGGGAGATGTTACTTTTCAGATGGAAAGAGGACCATAGGTAAATTATACAATATTGATATAATGAAATTATCATTAATGAAATTATATAAATCAAACTGAATGTCTATAGATTTGTTCGCCTGTCTGTCTGTCCATCTGTCGGCAGTCATGTGCAAACTTTCTGTACATTTGTACTTTTAATTATATTATGTACTCTGAGAGAAGATTCTTTTCCTACAAAGTATATGTATGATTTTATTGCCCTGTAGTCACGAAGGGGTGTAACTGACTTGATTACAAATTGATTACTTTTTGTCTCAGTGCACGATATTTGTGCATCAATCTATAAATAGCCCCGTCATATAATACTGCTGTCTAAATTAATTGAAAATTTATTCACATTAGCCCTGTAGGAATGCAGTGTCTGAGAAATAGTTCGATTTACATTATCATGTTTGACAGAGACCTTCCTCTGAGGAAATTTGGATTATATAAATACTTGGATGTAAATCTCTGAGCTACTATATAAGGAAATGTTTGAAAGCTACATAAACCTTGTGAATTGAAGTTGTCATGAGTAGTCACTATAGCCAATAATGTGGTAAAGGGCAGTTAGTTGTTCAAATTCTTGGTCATCTTATGGACCTTGAGAATTGTATCTGCAAACAATCAGTTTGTGATGTGCCAGAGTTGTTTGATTAGTCTACAAAGCAGTCAGATCTTGAATTAATTTTTTTGCAAATTTGCAAGTAAAGAAAAGAAAACAAATGATTATATCTTGCATCATAACACAGCATTGTAACCAAGTTTAGGCAATAATTCATACTACAAGGAACTGAAGCAAATGAGACAGACTGAAAAAAAATTGCCCTGCCAGTTTGTTGATCAGGTTAATATAGCATTTTGAGGCCATGTTACATCATACTCTAGTTTTATTTTCATGATTTCATTCCCACGCAACATAGTTGCAGGGGATGAAGTAATGCTGTCGTTCGTGTGTAAGTGAACCCTGTTGATTTCAAAGGTCAAGGTCATAGGCTGGAAGTGTTTAAAATCTGTGAATACAGCCTAGAGGGCACAGTTTTGATTGGATCGTTATCATGTTTATCTAACTTTGTAAACTTATTTCTTAGAACCCTATTGATTGTCAAAGTAAAAGGTGAAGGTCACTGATGAGAAATGTACAGAATCATTGTATACAGCCTTTAGAGAGCAGTTTTGGTTTGATCATTACCAAATTTGATACACTTACTGCTTATGATCATTATTATGTGGAAGAACCCTATTGATTGCATGATCAGAGGTCAGAGGTCAAGGTCAGGAATGGGGAATATTTAAAATCCTTGCCTTTTTGTTTGTGAGTAAATTGATATTGATGCTGTGCAAGAGGATGCCATGCTTTGCATTGCTTAGGTTTCATTAAATTCATGATTTTGTATTGATTTGGAAGGACAGGGGTCATGTGCCATAGTCCATGAATTAAAGAGATGGCACATTGAAGTCTGTATACCTCCTTACAAAATGTCCCATTGAAGTTGTAAAAATTCATGGAAAATTGGGCATTCACAAAATTTCCTTTCCAATCACTGGATTTGTTAATTTGTAATATATCATGATCAATCTTCATGTGTTTGCTATATACCCAACTTTCGACAAGTATATACATGATGTATGTTTTAGTGTAACAGATTACATGCTAGTGTGTGCTATATGACTAAATGGGCATGATGTATGTTTTACAGATTACATGCTAGTGTGTGCTATATGACTATATGGGCATGATGTATGTTTCACAGATTACAAGCTAGTGTGTGCTATATGACTATATGGGCATGATGTATGTTTTACAGATAACTTGCTAGGTTTTGCTATATGACTATATGGGCATGATGTATGTTTTACAGATAGCTTGCTGGGTTTTGCTATATGACTATATGGGCATGATGTATGTTTTACAGATTACATGCTTGTATATGAGGAGAAGATAGATGAGAAGAGCTCCAGCAGCGACAAGGCGAAGTTTGATAAATGGCGGGAAAAATTCCTGACCAATTTGAAGAAAAATGGACTCGAGATAGAGGATGTCAGTACATTTGTTTTTCATGTTTTTCTCATAGTCTTAGTTTAAATGTTTATAAAGAAAAAATAAGTGTACAATTCTGCTGCCAGACTGCACCCTTTTGGACAGAAATTTTAAATTCTAATGCAATGTCGCTATAACATTGTATTTCATTGGTTGTTTGCTCCTTAGTTATGACTGTAAAACGAGAACATACTAGGCTTTGATGTTGCTAACGTCACATTTCGCCTTATATTCACAAAAATGTAGATTGCATTAGAATGGGATTAACTAGATACTGACATTATGTTTGCAGATTTTATATGCTGATTTTATGTGTCGCCAGAAAAACTCAGTTTTAGACCGTAAAATCAGCATTTACCGTCTGCAAACATAACGTCAGAAGCTAGTTATTCCCTAAATGTGCAAGGTGAACCAGACATGCATAGCTATATAGTGAATCCTCATCAGTAGTACTTGAATAAGCCAAAATGATTAGAAGTTGAAAAAATCATATATTGTGGCACCTCTCATTTGACTTCAAAATTGTATAAAGTGAGTTGGAGAATTGGAGGATTTCTTTTTTAATAAGTCAATTATATTAATTTATTTGATATATCAAGATTTCATCAAATATCTTTATCTCAATTTTTTTTCCTTTTCTTTTTCAGAATTTCTGTATACTTTTAAAGACTTATGATTTACTTATAGGAGACGGTTAGAACTCCAAAGAAGACGACGACATTTATAAAGCTCCATGCTCCGTGGGACGTTTGTTGTTACTATGCAGAGGATCTGTGTATGAGAGCTCCATTACAGGTTAGGCTGGTTATTCTCCAGATTTGCTTGTACCTTGCATGTGAGACAGCCTATTTGAGACACATAAGTTGTCTCAAAGGCTACACATTGACCAATAATAAAAGAGAATCTTATTTTGAAGTCACAGCAACGTCATCAGAAAACATGTGTTAGATGGCATGAAACATTGTTTGAATTCACTTTTTTTGTGTCGCCTGCGAAGCATAGCGACACTTAGGGATCACTTTGTCCGTGGTCCGTCTGTCCGTCAGTCAGTCAGTCAGTCAGTCAGTCCATCCGTCTGTCTGTCTGTCACACTTTGGGTGTCACACCCCATAACTTTTCATTGGTAAGTGATAGGGCTTTGATATTTCACATGTGTATTCCTTGTGACAAGACCTTTCTACACATATCAAAATTTTTGACCTCGTGACCTTGACCTAGATATTTGACCTACTTTTCAAAAAATCTAAGATTGGCTATATCTCTTGATTCGTAAGTGATAGGGCTTTGATATTTCACATGTGTAATCTTTGTGACAAGACCTTTCTACGCATACCATAATTTTTGACCTCGTGACCTTGACCTAGATATTTGACCTACTTTTCAAAAAATCAAAGATTGGCTATATCTTTAGATTGGTAAGTGATAGGGCTTTGATATTTCACATGTGTATTCCCTGTGAAGAGCCTTTCTACACATACTATAATTTTTGACCTTGTGACCTTGACCTAGCTATTTGACCTACTTTTCAAAAAATCTTAGATTGACTAAATCTTTTGATTGATGAGTGATAGGCTTTGATATTTCACATTTGTATTCCTTGTGAACAGACCTTTCTAAACATTCCATAATTTTTTACCTAGTGACCTTGCCCTTGATATTTGACCTTATTTCAATAAAAAAAATCCGCTTCGCAGGCGACACAAGCATTCCTTGGATTGCTATTTTCTTACGTTTTATGAAGTCAAGAAATAGATTCTTTCACTTTCTACTGAGTGAGACATAAAAATTTACACTCATGATGGAAATTTTAATCTTTTCCCTTGTTCCGCTACGCTCCACTCGGGAAAATATTAAATTTCCGTCATTCGTGTAAATTTTTGTCTCACTCAGTAGATCGTGATAGAATCTATTAATCTTAAAATAGCTTAGGGTAGCTGATCAGTAGTTACCATTGATCCACAAGTCATGAATTGTCATAGAATTTGACTTTAGTCACTGAAAATCATGAAATGAAACTTTTTCCTTGTATTGTTTGTGAGAACTTTATGTAAGCCTAAGGTTTAATGGTTTGGCCTACTTGAATTTCAATAGCATTTCATGAAGTTAAAGCTTTCAAGCTTCAGACATGTTAGATTCAGTCATCTTGAGGGATACAAAGAGTATGTAATATGAAGTTGAAAAGCTGTGAATTCAAATTTTTTTGAAATTTTCAAAGGTGTGAATCCCCCGAGCTCCCCCTCCTTAGATTCTAAGAGACATGAAAAATGAGTTAACATCCTCAAACTTTGGTTACAAAACATTTAAGATTTATTGTTTTATAATCCCTCAAGTAAATCAGTATAAAGATATAAAGTAAGGATAAGCAAAGTAAAACATTATGAAACTTCACATTACTTTTTCCTTTTAGGCCATAAGCATAGAGATTAAGATTTATGTGGCATCTGTCCCGTCTTGACAGGATTGTCCATAAAACCCTATTAAAGTCATTGTCGACTTCCATTATTATATCGTATCTCCCAGAAATGTAACACTCTAATAGGCACGGGGCCATCACAGATTTGATGGAATTTGAGTTATTGATTATGAGATTCTATTTTATGTTTTCTCTGCATGGTGAGGTATAAAGAGCCGATCATATGTCATTGTCGTTAATCTAAATGCTATAAAGATCTTCGACAGATAATATTTTATTTGGCTATTCCATCTCGTAAAAGTGTTTTTGTCATTGACAGAAATTGATGATGTTCAGGCAGATGGTTCTCTTTATAATCTCCTGTTCTAAACTGTGAATTTTTCCAGGATAGTTTTCTTTTAATTAATTGTTGGAAGTGAGCACAAAGAAGAATGATGAAGAATCAAATTTATTCAGTTTCCAGTTAATAAAAAAAGAAACAAAACAAAACAAAGAAAAAAAAAAAGAAAATTATAAATAAATTAACAAAAATTGAATGTATATATATCTATTTAATTTTTTTTACAAAAATATTCCCCTCTATAGCTGATTCATTTTAGACCTTTAATTAAAGTCTGAGTCTTCAATGAAAAAATGCAAACTAGGTCTTTGGCCTATTGATCCAACATTTTTAAAAAATTTAATACTGTAATCCCCTTCTTGAAAGTTCATACTGTTCAAATACAAAGTGCATTTAAGTCGATGCTTTCATGATACAGTGTATATGTTTTTAAGTACACTTTTTCTGAAAAAGATTTTGACCTGTTGACCAAAACCAATACCTACCTACCCCTCCAAATAAGTTCCACAACAGCTTGAAAAAAGTTGAACCAGAAAATAGGACATAATAAAAAGAATGATATAGATTTGCAAAACAAAAAATTATCTTAAGATCTGTGCTTTCATTTAGTAGAACGTACTAGGGAATCTAAAGAATCTGAAAGCAATTTAATTATGAAAAAAAGAGACCAATAGAGATTTGTCATTCAGCTTTTAATAAATAGAATTGTTAAATCTCAACTGATACAGTTTAACTTTAAATTATGATCTTACTTATTACATTTGGCCTTGTACAATTTAGATTGTTTTCAAGTATGGATTGTGACATACTGAGACTGTGAATGGATAGTTAGAGCTGCCTATTAACTGAACAAATAATGTTAATTTCTCTATTATCATCGTTGTATGTCCCGTCGACGGTAAAGCTAATGGAGGGTTAATCAGTCTCGTCAAAGCGTAATCCCGTAATTTCACTTCCTGGCCTTTCACCATTGATTTCCTGTCTGTACGGAGATTAAACAGAATATGTTTACACCCGGCACGGTGTCACTATGATAATCGTTTACAAAGCTGCCAAAACAATATAAAGATTGGTACTTAGTATGTGTTGATGATACTAAGCCAAGTGTCATTATATTACTTTTATAGAATGCTAGTGTCTGATTGGTTTTGACATGTTCAGTAATGCTTATATGGAGTTTCATATTAGTAAGTTCATTATGTATACAATGAACTTGGTTAAGCTGAGAAAAGATCAATATTTTTCTGTTGTAACGGTATGAAACCTCTATGTCAGTCTAGCCTTAAAAATTTTCCACCAGTATTTACCATTCCCTTTCTGCCATCACTTTACATGTAATTGCAAATTGTAATGAGGATATGTTAGGTATCAAAATTCAATGCGATAGTACGAATTCATTCATTTTATCACATGATGCATCCAATATTGAATTTCTGTGATAATACCATTTCATAATTTTTATCCCCTGGTCTTTAGACCGAGATGGCATATAGCGATTGGTTCGTCTGTCTGTCGGTCCGTCACTCCGTCATTCCCCACTTTCAATGAAAGTGTATAATAGAATTTTAAGTAGATATGATAGGGTTTTCATGTTTTGCATATGTAGGCATATTGAGAAGAGGATCTTTTGGTACAAAATTTATACCTTTTGACCTTTGACATACTTTTTCTATTTTTTTTTGTGAAAGTACTAAAAAATTCAAATAAAATCTATTTTTCCTGAAAATGCCTTCAAATTTTGTAGTGTTCAAGTGATATATGCACATATGTTATCTTATATATATTACGGGTGTTTAGAAATTTTGTGATGCTTTTGAGATATCTCAGCGAAAGGAAAATGGGGGGTTGCAAACTACCAAGCTTAAAAGTTGGCTATATCCCTTGAACAATAAGTGTTAGTATATTTCACATGTAGATTACTGATGACAAGACCATTCATCTTAGACCATGACCTTTGATAATGTGACCTTTGACCTCGAAATTTGACCTACTTGTCTTATACTTTAAACATATTAAAGGCTTTATCTCTTGAATTAAAAGCGATATTGCTTAAATATTTCACATGTAGATTACCCTTCGACATTATTGCGACAAGACCATGATTCATTTCAGATCATGACTTTTGATCATGTGACCTTGACCTTGAAAGGATCTTAGACGTTAAGGAAAGGCTATAAATTTTTTCTTTTTAATATTCACAATTTATTGACTGATTGATCTATGTCTGAACAACAACTGTCACAGTGTCATACCCCTTTCTGTTAAGATATAACCCTAAACGCAAAATTAATTAAAACGTACCCACCGTTTGGGAGCTTTTGTTGAAATAAAAGAAAAATAAAGTGCAAAAAGTAAAGATTAGCATGTATAACAGTGCCTTCTACATGACGTAACAGAAAGTATCAATCTATATATCTGCATTGATTTTTACCTGAGCGGTCGTGTTACTAAGTATTACAAAGTAAAGATTGTTTGTAATAAATAATAACTTTGAATAAATTTTAGATAACAAATATATATTTATTCCATATCAAATGATCCTTATCTATAGAAGGTATTGGTAAGAAAATTACAATGATTATTGTTTACAAGATCTCAATTTCGTAGAGCATTTCTGGCATATAGTTTTCGTTTGATTCAAAGTATTAAGTTTTCGTTTGATTCGAAGTATTTAGTTTTCATTTGATTCAAAATGTTTAGTTTTCGTTAGATTCGAAGTATTTTATTCTCTTTTCATTCATAACACATAGAATCATATTATTAATATTATCTATAATTCGTCTTAATTGGCCGGATTGCAAAGCAATTCCGGTCTATAGATTGACGATGTCCGTCTGTCCGTCCGTCTGCCGTCAACATTTTGGTTAAAGTTTCTGGTTGAGGCAAAATCTAAGGAACTATATGCAGTAGAAACTTTATATTATACATGAAGGTTGCCCATGACAAGACCTTTCAATTTATGCCGTAACATTGGACCTAGTGACCTTGACCTTGGACTTTGACCTAGTTAAAGATTTTGGTTAAAGTTCCTGGTTAAAGCAAAATCTATGGAACTGTATGCAGTAGAAACTTTATGTTATACATGTATGTTGCCCATGACGAGACCTTTCAATTTATGCCGTAACATTGGACCTATTGACCTTGACCTTGGACTTTGACCTAGTTAAAGATTTTGGTTAAAGTAGCTGGTTTAAGCAAAATCTAAGGAACTGTATGCAGTAGAAACCTTATATTATACATATAGGTTGCCCATGATGAGACCTTTCAATTTATGCCATAACATTGGACCTAGTGACCTTGACCTTGGACTTTGACCTGGTTAAAGATTTTGGTTAAAGTTTCTGGTTTAAGCAAAATCTTAAGAACTGTATGCAGTAGAAACCTTATATTATACATTTAGGTTGCCCATGATGAATCCTTTCAATTTATGCTGTAACATAGGACCTATTGACCTTGACCTTGGACTTTGACCTAGTTAAAGATTTTGGTTAAAGTAGCTGGTTTAAGCAAAATCTAAGGAACTGTATGCAGTAGAAACCTTATATTATACATATAAGTTGCCCATGATGAGACCTTTCAATTTATGCCATAACATTGGACCTAGTGACCTTGACCTTGGACTTTGACCTACTTAAAGATTTTGGTTAAAGTTTCTGGTTTAAGCAAAATCTTAAGAACTGTATGCAGTAGAAACCTTATATTATACATTTAGATTGCCCATGACGAGACCTTTCAATTTATGCCGTAACATTGGACCTAGTGACCTTGACCTTGGACTTTGACCTAGTTAAAGATTTTGGTTTAAATTTCTGGTTGAGGCAAAATCTAAGAAACTGTATGCAGTAGAAACTTTATATTAAACATTTAGGTTGCCTATGATGAGACCTTTCAATTTATGCCGTAACATTGGACTATTGACCTTGACCTGGACTTTGACCTAGAAAAAGACTTTTGTTAAAGTTCCTGGTTTAAGCAAAATCTAAGGAACTTTATGCAGTAGAAACTTTATATTATACATGTAGGTTGCCTCTGACAAGACCTCTCAACGTATGCTGTAATATTTGACCTAGTGACCTTGACCCAGTTGGTGACAAAAACTTACTTTGCAATCCGGCCATACCGTCTTTAGCGGTGTTTTATTTTGTAAATAATTGATAAATTCATAATTAGCTCAGCTTGACAAAGTAGAGTGAGCTTCTGCTATACACCTGCACGTCCGTTGCTGTGTCCACATCTGTGTCCGTGTCCACGTCTGTGTCTGTGTCCCCATCTGGGTCTTAATAAGAAGTTTTGGGTAGCTCAGTAATTGGCAAAATACTGTTGCTACAGTAACCAAACTCGCGCAAATGATTCAACTTGGGATTCTGAGGTGAACCCTTGCATTGGATGCTGCATCTGACCTACATTTACAAACTTTCATAAAATGACCTTGACCTACATTTTCTGGTTGAATGATTTTGCCTTTAAAAGCCAATATTGAGCAAAGTATAAGTGCTACATGTACATGTACCAAACTTGCATATTGGATGTATCTTTGATCAAATTTTCATAAAATGAGCAGACCTTGACCTACTTTTGACTTTGCCTTTAAAAGCCAGTATACAATGTACTTAGAAATATGTTTAAAATGAATTTTGCTGCCATGAAGTGAGCTTCATAATCTGTGATTACCTATATATGTATGTTTTCTTCCAGCCATTAGGTAGGTTTCAGCATATATGGTTTTGTAAAACAAAAACAAAAAATCGGAAAAACAGAAAAAATAAGCTGGAGGGGGGCAGATTCCCATCAATCACTCTTAATTAAGGAAAATAAATAAAACTTGTAAGGAAAATAAAAAAATACATACAAAATAGCGACAACATATTACATCTTATAATTTAACAACTGCGAGAAAAAAGCTAAAAATAGATCATGGGAATTTCTGTTGCTATTTTTAGGCAGAAATCACCCATTTCCAGAAAAGCACTAATAATTTAGGAAGGATGTTATTGGGTGATTTTTTAAATTTTTAATGAAAAGAAGACACTCTTTTTCTCCCATTTGCCCCCATGTGGGATAGAGTTTGCCCATAGCAACCTCTGAACAAAAATCTTGTTTTAAAACGAGTTTTTTTACATTCTGATTCTTACTTAAACGATTAAGACTAAGAAGTATGGTTTATTCTTTTAGAATAAACTATTTTTGAGGGCCCTGAAGACGAATATTCCTTTATTTTTTGAATTCGATAAAGTTGACGATTTCAGGATTTCATGAAATTTCAGGAAAGACCCCAAGAAATAGGAGAAAAACGATGAACCATATGTTTGTCCTGTGGGATGAGAAAAGCCCAACCTCAGGGTCTGGTTTCTGGTCAGGGAACTCGTCAAGCCTCATTCCCTGACCAGAAACAAGACCCCTTGGGTGGGCTTTTCTCATCCCACATGACAGCATATGGTTGATAGTTATACCCCCCCCCCCCCCCCCCCCCCCCCCCCCGCAAAAAAAAAAAAAAAAAAAAAAAAAAATACATATGAAAAAAATTCACTGATGACTAATGATTTTTACAGGCTCATCCTAACCCGTCTAACAACTGGTCTGACCGTATACTGAAGACACTGAAGATACCTAATATCATGCATGAAGATGTTCCCAACAAACCGTTAGACTACTACACCTGTGCTTTCAAAAAGTCTAAACTTGACAGGTAAGGCAGAAATCTTAGTTATAGGTACAGCCCAAAACTGGAAAAATGTTACATTATTTGGGGTTATATGTCTGTTTTCTCTCCAGGAATATTCCTTCATATTTGAAAATTTTGAAAACTCAGGGGATGAATTGGATAGGGGAGATTTCTTGAAAGCTTTTGGCAAACAGCCTGGTGTTTTCTCCTTAACACAATTGACCCTTCCAATTGCGGGAAAAAAATGTGAAATATCGTGACGTCACAATGCTTTAACCTCGGACAAACAAGGTTCGAACCTCGGTCATACATCAAAATTTCATTGTGATGTCTTGGAATTTCTCAAATTTTTCCCGCGTTCGGAAGGGTCAATTATTATTAAGCATACCTTCATGATGAATGAATGGAAAAAAAATGATGTACAGTAACTACATGTATTACTAAATGTCTATATACATATTTCCATTCACAGATTTTTGGGAAGTGAGGACCAAGACACTTATTTTACTGATACACAGAAGAGCAGGATAGTGAATGAAATCTGTGCCACTACTGCTTACGGCAAGAAAAAACGAGCGGAAATTGGTCTGGAGAGATTGTTAGATGAGAATGTGTACAAAGCTGCATTCCCACTGCATGATGTAAGACGCTTATTCATTGGAATTTCATTGGTTTAAAGCACAAGGCTATCAGACATGCCTACTTTTAAGATTTTGGCATAATTTTTACGATTTTTGACGGACAATTACACTCTACACTTTTGCTGCTCAATTTTACGCCTACAACATAATCCATGCAGAAAGCCTCTTAGAAATATTTTTAAAAAAGAATGAACTTGCTTACATAAATTCTTTGTAAGTTAAGTATTTTATGCTTTACTTCCCTAACTTACACTTTCTTTAGCAAAATGTTACACTTTTGGTAAGACACAGGTAGGCAGGTCTGGGATACTATGAGACAATAGTATTTGTGAGTTAGGCAGGTTTGGGGTACAATGAGACAATAGTATTTGTGAGTTAGGCAGGTCTGGGATACTATGAGACAATTGTATTTGTGAGTTAGATAGGTCTGGGGTACTATGAGACAATAGTATTTGTGAGTTAGGCAGGTCTGGGATACTATTAGACAATAGTATTTGTGAGTTAGGCAGGTCTAGGGTACTATGAGACAATAGTATTTGTGATTTAGGCAGGTCTAGGATACTATGAGACAATAGTATTGTGAGTTAGGCAGGTTTGGGATACTATGAGACAATAGTATTTGTGAGTTAGGCAGGTCTGGGGTACTATTAGACAATAGTATTTGTGAGTTAGGCAGGTCTGGGGTACTATGAGACAATAGTATTTGTGAGTTAGGCAGGTCTGGGATACCCAGAGGTGATTGTATTTGTGAGTTAGGCAGGTCTGGGGTACTATGAGATAATAGTATTAGTGAGTTAGGCAGGTCTGGGGTACTATTAGACAATAGTATTTGTGAGTTAGGCAGGTCTGGGGTACTATGAGACAATAGTATGTGTGAGTTAGGCAGGTCTGGGATACTATGAGACAATAGTATTTGTGAGTTAGGCAGGTCTGGGATACTATGAGACAATTGTATTTGTGAGTTAGGCAGGTCTGGGGTACTATGAGACAATAGTATGTGTGAGTTAGGCAGGTCTGGGATACTTTGACACAATAGTACTTGTGAGTTGGGCAGGTCTTGGATACTATGAGACAATAGTATTTGTCAGTTAGGCAGGTCTGGGGTACTATGAGACAATAGTATTTGTGAGTTAGGTACTTTTGATTATGCTCTATAACGTTATATCCCTCTGCATAATTAGCATGGTAAGGTTTACAGTGCATTACTGAAATGAACGCAAGTGAAGTTTAAAAGACACTTATTGTATTATGAAGTCATTGGATGCAATAAACCTCAGATGACTGCTTATTTTTGGTGCCCTATATATATGCTCTCATCCTGTTGGATTTTGAGAGTTGAAATAGTACCATTCCTTAACTAAACTCTATGAGAAAATAGCTGTAGTACATTTTTTGTACCTCACATACAGGCATTAATACAGTTTTAATTGTTTAAAGCTGGTTAGTAGAGGTGTCTTAGCAAGCTTCTTCTTGTCTGACCTTCTTTCTCGTAACACTTAATGCTCCTATACTGTTTAAATCAATATATTCTAAAATTTTATCAAACCAAAAATAGCGAAAATTGTGCATGTACACAGCCAATTGTGCCTCACATGAAATTCATATGAAATGAGCATCATGTAAATTTCACGTGAAAGTTCATGTGAGATTTTATAAATTTCACGTTAGATTTATGTAAAAAATATTTCACATGAATTTCATATAAATTTACTTCACATGAATTTCTTGTGAACTTTCACGTAAAACTCATGTAAATTTCACATGAATTTCATATGAGGCACAATTAGCTGTGTAAAGGGAGATAGTTTTGTTGTCTAGGAAGATACACATATTAAATAATTATGCTCTTTTAATATACAAGGGTTTTAGAAAAGGTAAGCGTAAATGCCTCAGATTAAAACAATTTTTGTGTCACCTGCGAAGCATAGCGACACTTAGGGATCACTTTGTCCGTTGTCCGTCCGTCCGTCTGTCCGTCCGTCTGTCTGTCTGTCTGTCTGTCTGTCTGTCACACTTTGGGTGTCACAGCCCATAACTTTTGATTGGTAAGTGATAGGGCTTTGATATTTCACATGTGTATTCCTTGTGACAAGACCTTCCTACACATACCATAATTTTTGACCTAGTGACCTTGACCTACATCTTTGACCTACTTTTCAAAAAAATCAAGAATGGATATATCTTTTGATTGGTAGGTGATAGGGCTTTGATATTTCACACGTGCGATCCTTGTGGCAAGACCTTTCTACACATACCATTATTTTTGACCTAGTGACCTTGACCTACATATTTGACCTACTTTTAACAAAAATTAAGAATGGATATATCTTTTGATTGGTAGGTGATATGGCTTTGATATTTCACATGTGCAATCCTTGTGGCAAGCCTTTCTACACATACCATTATTTTTGACCTTGTGACCTTGACCTAGATGTTTGACCTACTTTTGAAAAAAAGATAAGATTCGCTATATCTTTTGATTGGTAAGTGATAGGGCTTTGATATTTCACATATGTATTCCTTGTGACAAGACCTTCCTATACATACAATAATTTTTGACCTAGTGACATTGACCTACATATTTGACCTACTTTTCAAAAAAAATTAAGAATGGATATATCTTTTTATTGGTAAGTGTTAGGACTTTGATATTTCACATGTGCAATCCTTGTGGCAAGACCTTTCTACACATACCATAATTTTTGACCTTGTGACCTTGACCTAGATATTTGACCTTATTTTTGAAAAAAAGATAGGATTCGCTATGTCTATTGATTGGTAAGTGATAGGGCTTCGATATTTCACATGTTTATTCCTTCTGACAAGACCTTTCTACACAGACCATTAAATTTTACCTTTTGACCTTGATCTAGATATTTGACCTACTTTTCAAGAAAAGTAATATTGGCTATATCTTTTGATTGGTACTGTAGGTGATAGGGCTTTGATATTTAACATGTATTTTCCTTGTAACAATGCCATTCTACACATACCATTATTTTTTCACCTTTTGACCTTGACCTACATATTTGACCTACTTTTCAAAAAAATTAAGAATGGATATATCTTTTGATTGGTAAGTGATAGGGCTTTGGTATTTCACATGTTTATTCCTTGTGACAAGACCTTTCTACACAGACCATAAAATTTGACCTTTTGACCGTGATCTAGATATTTGACCTAGACCTACTTTTCAAGAATTTTGATCCACTTTCTAGAATAATAATCAAACCGCTTCGCAGGCGACACAAGCATTCCTTGGATTGCTATTTTAAAATTAAGTTGTCGCTTCAATTCGGATTAATTCCACTTTCATTTTTCAGCTTTTATAGGTTCCTGTGATATTCTACAAATTTAAATTATACTGCTTTGACAGCATTCATATTTACAAATGAAAAATGAAATATTAACCATCCTACATTTAGGGTCAGTATGAGATGCCTGACCACTACATAAACCCTGAGGAGCTTAACCGTCGTCAGGTCCTACGTGAGTACTGGGCGCGATGGGGAAAATGGTACAAGTATCAACCACTCGACCATATAAGGGAGTACTTCGGAGAGAAGATAGGAATTTACTTTGCTTGGCTTGGTGAGGTTTTACATGTTTATCGTTTGCTGAATTAAAAATACTGTATGTGTTGAAAATTGACGAAAAAGTATTTGGTTATTTTCAATATACCGAGTTACTTCCCATTTGGGCGGTGTCAGACCTAAACTACATGTAAATTATGATCTTATCAAATTCTATGGAATCCATTGTAAAATTCAGGGAAAACATTTTCACATATGACATTTCTATTGGGATTTAATTACATCATAATGCATTGAGGTTAGATGCCTTCCTGTTTCCAGATGTGGAGTAATATCGCAAAGACAGAATCATGAGCATATATCATATTGTAACCCTATGTCTATGATGTTGTGTAAACTAGCACATTAAATAATTGTCAATATTTTGATTTCCGAAAGTGTATGTCACATACTGTATCACAGAATTCTTGAAATCTTTCAATAAAATGTCGGACAATTAGGAATTTTTATCGGTCTAAATAATAGATATAACATGAGTTTAAGTCGGACCAAACTTTTTTTATCGGCAAATCCGATAAAACTGATACATTTCATGAACTCTGGTACCAAATAAGAGTATCTTTTGGTCACTCATGGGTATGTGTTTGCAAACAAAACAAATGAATATATCTGTTATTGTAGGATTTTATACAGCCTGGCTTTTACCAGCGGCAGCGGTAGGGTTGGCAGTTTTCCTGTATGGTGTCATTACGTTTGGAGGGAATACACCAGCGTAAGGAATTATCATGACTTTTTTGTGAAAAATGAAAATTAATTTTATTACATATAAATGTATGTACACTGAACATGTATTAATCTGAATAATGATCTGTTTTGAGAGCACTAAGATTTGACTAAAATGAAGTACAAATTATGGCGCAATACTTGTGAATGTTTTTAAGAATTTTTGAATTAAAAGAAAGTGTAGGGCATATGTGCACTTATGTGCACATATATATTCTATTTGGATATGCTACTGAATCGACCGTACAGGAAATTTGGAGCCATGCATTCTCAGACAATGTAAAGTAAATGTACAAATCTAAATTCAAAACATTAAAGAGGGCGCTACTGAAATGAATTTTGCTGGCTCCGCTGGAAGCATCACTGATGAGAATTTAATTTTCAAAACATGTATTTGGTGCAGGA
The DNA here is from genome assembly GCA_028142955.1 of Pinctada fucata. NCBI lineage: Eukaryota > Metazoa > Mollusca > Bivalvia > Pterioida > Pteriidae > Pinctada > Pinctada fucata. The sequence goes on along the minus strand of AP027112.1, from coordinate 46,748,634 downwards.
AAAATTGATTTGGAATTTTCTTCATGAAGGTATAGAGTTGGAACACTTCCGTATTATTATTGATGATTTAGTAAGAGTTAATGCCTGGTCGGCACTGTGGTCTAGAGGTTGAGGCATTGGGTCATTGACTGAAAGGTTGCTGGTTCGAACCTGTATTACCCTTCTGAACACGGGAAAAATTTGAGAAATTCCATGACATTACAATGCAATTTCGATGTTTGACCGAGGTTCGAAGCTTGTTTGTCCAAGGTAAAGCATCGTGACATCACAAAATTTTGCATTTTTTTCACGCAATCAGAAGGGTCAATTGGGTCAGCCGACATATTTACTCTTCTATGTTATGTGTTTATTATGTACAAAAATGTACTTATCTGTGTATTGTTTAAGAGAGAATATCACTGACCATCGAGCATTGTATGGAAACTTCAAAATTTTGATTTTCCTTTTTTCACCTTTTTTGTAATCATTTTGATGCTCCTTGACCATTTATAGCAATAAAAAGGTTTTTAAACTTTTTAAAAGAATATTTGCCCGTGTTTTAGTTGTTACCATGGAAACATGCCAGTGAGACAAAAAAATTCTGTAAATTTGTAAGATTTCCAACGTATTTTTTTCATGTTTCCCACTGCTCAATTAAATTCAATTAAGTATCAAACAAATGCCTCATGTAAAGTTTAAAAAAAATTTTGAATAACATGCATCAAATTGAAGTGACTCCGTTGCTATGGTAACCTGAAGTAGGCCTATTTTTTAAATTTTGAAAAATTGAAATTATGTCTCTAAAACATAATTCAATATCTCAAATCTGCAACAGTCAGGACATATAATACAGATTATGTATGATTAACCTATCATAGCTTTATTATAATCATGAAAAATATCAGGAAGCCTTTTTGAGGAAACTCGGAAAAAATTGTTTAAAAAAGTCCTTTTTTCAGTAAAATTCAAAATTTATAATTTTAAATATCAAATAATTTTAAATTAATTTTCTTATTTACAAATGAATTTTCGCTCTTATTTTGTATAAATAGACTAAGGGAGATATATCTATATGTAATAAGGGGAAAATCCTCCATAGCAACCAATTTTATTCCATAGCAACCATTTTCAATAATTAAATTTGATTATTTATGACAATTTTTTACTTGTTATGTATATGATTTTTGTTTGGCTCATATGAGGATATTTTCTTATGTTGCAAATATTTCATCTTTTTCCAAAATTTCACAGAAATTGCCCATTTTACCTAGCAACGAGATATTCACCTTAGTTACCATACCTTTCAGCTCCGTAGATGCGTAATATCAGTTAATCTTATATTACCAAGTATGGATATTTATTCCATAATAATGTATTGAAAGTCTTACAATAATACGCAAATTACAAAACATGAGAAATTCTATACATAAGATGTGATAAATCCTTCATAGCAACCAATTTTATTCCATAGCAACCATTTTCATTAATTAAATTTATCATTTTATTACGGGCTTCTATCTAGTTATGTATGCAATTTTTTATTTGGCTCATAAAAGGATATTTTCTGTTGTTGCAAATAATGTATCTATTATCATAAAGGTCATTAAAATTGCCCATTTTACCTAGCAACGAGATGTACACCTTTGTACACCGTAGTTACCATACCTCTCAGTTCAGTAGATGCATGATACCGTTTTTTTTATATATTCCCTCGTATGGATATCTATTGTATACTCATTTATGGAAAGAATTACAGTGATGTGCAGTAACATGAGAAATTATATATATATAAGATGTGAAAAATCCTCCATAGCAACCAAATGTATTCCATAGCAACCATTTCAAAAAAGAATTTATGACAGGCCTTTATCTAATTTTATTTGCAATTTTTTAAGATGGAGCTTATCTTTTATCTAAAATGTCACAGAAATTGCCCATTTTACCTAGCAACGAGATATACACCTTAGTTACCATACCTTTCAGCTCCACAGATGCATAATACCGATTTATTACATATTACCAAATATGGATTTTTATTCAATATTTATATATGGAAAGACTTACAATAATTGGCAGATTACAAAATTCTCCATTGCAACTAACTTTTTACCTTAGCAACCATTTTTCATTTTTCTGCTAAGCACCGTCAGATGGAATTTTCAAATGCAAAGTGTTTCCTTTTGTAAAATTATGTGTACTATTGTTGATGAATGGAATAAAGAGATATCATTGTATGGTAATAAATAATTAATCTACCTTTATGATTAATAGGAAATGACAGTTCTGCGCCACAAGCCCCACACATGTGAATGGGAAATATAGGCCTCGATCAATATCTTTTATAGAAATAGTGTCAGATATAAGATGGTCCGGAGATCATTGAATCATATCCTCCTCCTCTTCAGGATATGCTTCAGTGAACTCCAGGACGAGCCTTACTGGCTCGTCAGAAGCTCCAATCGAAATTGTGCCATCAAGGCTGTATACAAATATTTTAAACATTTCCAATCTGTGACCTTGAAATCAATAGTAATCTTATATCTTATAATAAGCAATAAGTGTATGAAGTCTGGTGATGACCCATTCAAAAATGTACCCTCTACGCAGTATACATTTTAAACATTAGCAGTCTGTGACCTTGACCTTTGACCTTGAAAATCAATTGGATTCTTTCTATATCCTAAGCAATTATTGTATGAAGTTTGGTGAAGATCCAATCAAAACTGCAACCTTTGAGCTGTATACATTTTAATATGGATTCTCTGTAAAAACCTAAAAAAAATCTGACATGTTTGGCCAAGACTTGTATACAAGGTGTATATGATGTTCTCAGAACGAAATGTTCTTCCATTTTTTTCTCTGACGTTCTGTTGCCATGTTAACCAAGGTTTTGTATAAAAAAAAAAAACTCTTTAAATAAGGCAATTTTATGCATCCCTTTACTATGGAAACGAATGTTGAATGTTTATGCAATTTTCTGAACAGATTATTTAAACCCTCTTAAGTTATAGTAATATAATTTGATTATTCAATGCTCCTTCTTAATGTACGCCATATAAACTTCTATTTCAAGAAAATTGCATATTCAAAATGTGCCGTTTTAGGCCTTCAAAATGTGCCATTTTAGGCCAATTTAGACCTGATTTTACCTGTATTTCACTTAATTTTGACATGGGTAATAATGACATGAGTAATAATGAGTAATAGTGACATGAGTAATAATTACAGTTGCCTGTTTCCTGAATAGTACTATCCTAGGACTTCATGGGAATCGAAGGAAATTTATTTAGAAATGATTTTTTTCTGGGGGTTGTTTGCCTTTGAAATAGGCTACTATGGTAACATTTGGAACGAATTCATGTCATAAGTAAAAAGCTAATTTCTAAAGATGTATCCCTGCTATCGTTACAAAACTTGGTATGTAGATGTATTAAAGATAATATGATGCTTACACAACCTCGAGAAAATGTCAAGGCCATTTGATCAATTTTCAAGGTAATTGAAACATACTTGCTACTTTCAGGCCAAATGATGTGATTTTCACCTAAAAAAAAAGACATGATTAACAGTAAACGGCATGGAACAATCAATAAGGTGTCAAAGTATGATAACTGCATTATTTGTTATGGGATGAGTATCAAAATTATCAAATACCATTGAAGACCCAAATAAATGTCACATATTTAATGAGAAAAATCTAGACAATCTCAATTTTATGCTCTTATTGAAAGTATGTCATACATAGAAGTGAAATATAATTTAACAAAACTGTGATGAGTTCTACTTCTTTTGATAGATTGTTCAACTGTCAATATTCAAAATCAAAATATCTAATGAAACAAGTTAGAGAAACAAATTCAAAATAATTGGAAATCCTGTTTTTGTGTGAATTTGAGTCTAAAGTTAGAAATGACCTTGAGCTTAAGACAGATGACCTTGAAATGATTAGAATGTCAAGTGATAATGATAAACGAACTTTGTATACAGGTTTCCTATTTCATAATCATAGGACGCAAAAATGGGGAAAAACAATGTTT